>JAJOZX010000699.1:1012500-1087500 GCA_023014485.1 Bathynomus jamesi | reverse complement strand
CTTCACCTTCTCTGCCCTACCTTTACGGTCTTATTAAAACCCACAAACCTGGCAACCCTATGCGCCCTATTATTAGCTCGGTGGGCTCTATTACTTATAAACTCTCCAAATGGCTTGTGAAAGTCTTGTCCCCCATTCTCGGAACTCTCTCTGATTCACATGTAAAAAATTCCATGGATCTTACTGAAAAATTGAATAATGCACGTACTGAAACTAACGATAGATTGATCAGTTTTGACGTTTGTTCATTGTTTACAAAAGTGCCGATTGATGATATGCTTGACTTTCTCTCACAAGAATTACATAAGTATGACCTGCCACTACCTTCACACATTGTTTTGGAACTTATTAAGCTTTGCATCAAAGACTGTAAATTCACTTTCAATAACGAGTATTATCAACAAGTGTTTGGGATGGCAAAGTGCCGATTGATGATATGCTTGACTTTCTCTCCCAAGAATTACATAAGTATGACCTGCCACTACCTTCACACATTGTTTTGGAACTTATTAAGCTTTGCATCAAAGACTGTAAATTCACTTTCAATAACGAGTATTATCAACAAGTGTTTGGGATGGCCATGGGCAACCCCTTATCGCCCCTCCTCTCCAATATTATATGGAGTTTTTCGAAATTACTTACATTCCGAGAATCCTGGGGGTTGGCATCCCTTGGTTGCGGTACGTCGACGATATTTTGTGTATCTGGCCCATGAATCGTGACCTGGGTAACTTCCTCCTTCAGTTAAATGATCAAGTCCCCTCCATTAAGTTTACTTTAGAAGTGGAACAAGACAATTCAATCCCATTTTTGGATGTGCGTGTACATAGGGAAAGCCCAGGTTTTAAGTTTTTAGTATCTATCGGAAAACAACAAACAATTTGTCCTACGTACACTTTTACTCGGGACATGACACCCCACTAAGAAGGCCATTTTTTCATCAATGTTTCTCCGCGCCCTTAGGATCGCCAGTCCGGAATACATCGATGCCGAATTGGAAAAAATCAACGGTATTGGAAGTGATCTGTGTTATCCATCTGCGTTTATGGAATCTTGTCTCAACAAGGCAAAACGAACTTTCTATCGTGTCAATAATAACACTCGTACTTTGTCAAAAAATATTTTAGTACTTCCATTTTTCCCGGGCTTTTTAGGCATTGCTAATGTACTTAAACTTTTGGATATTAATGTAGTATTTTCATATAACAATATTGTGAAAAATATCATAGTAAAAAATAGCCCTACCAATAATTCAGGCATTATCTATAAAATTGGGTGTAAACAATGTGATTCCTTTTACATAGGTCAGACGGGAAAGGATTTGCACACACGTATAAAACCAGGGCTGTGGAGTCGGCACATAAAAAACCGACTCCGACTCCTCAATTTTTTGTCTATCCGACTCCGAAGGTATATTAATTCTAAATCTGCTATGATGATAATTACACAAGAGGCATTTCATCACCACCACGTGAAGCATCATCATCTGTGGTCATTGTTACGGTAACTTTGTCTGTAGTAAAGAATCTTGTAAGTGGTGCTTGTCGTTCAGTAGATTTCTGATCTTTTGTTAACTTTGAAGTAGTTGGAAGGTTTTTATTACTATCTTTCTCAATGACAACTTCTAAAATTTTGGGATGGAAACACTGCAAATGTCTTTTCAAATTTGATGCTCTGGTTGGTGCATTTTTATCAGAGCCAGTAAAACCACTGATTTTTGCTTCACATAATTTTTCATCATCATCATCATCATCTATCATACACTGACACACGAAATGTTTCCCATCTGTGGTTATTGTAAAATATTAAAAAACTGCAGACTTTGTTGGAAGTGTCTTTGCCATTGTGAAAGGGGTTTTAGACTTGAAAGTTAAAAACTTATGAAATTTAGAAAGAACTCGAAATTAAATAAGCATTAAAAATCAAAAATATTATCTGAAAAGAAAAATGAATTAATGGCATTAGTGTCTGAAATGGAAAACATTGTGTTTATTATTTAAGTGGTTTAACCACCATAGCTGCCAGTGATATATCACACAAAAACATATTTTATTAAAATTTATATTGAGGTCGGAAGGAGTCGGTACATTTTTACCGACTCCAGCACCACCAAAATTGCTTCCGACTCCACAGCCCTGTATAAAACAGCATCAATATTCCGTTAGAACAGGACAGTTGTCCAGTGCTCTTTTTGTCCATTTGTCAGAGTTATCCCACTGTATTGATTGGAATAATGCTTCAGTTTTATTTCACTCTAGCAACATTGTTAATAGAAATATTCTTGAGTCAGCCATTATCCAACTTTCAAGTAACTTCAACATAAGCAAAGGTCTTTTTCAACTCGATCCTGTTGTTTTGAATTCCTTCAAAACAGATTTAGATAAAAAGGGTAGGACGCTAAATCTTTGGTAAACTTGTATGCTACTTTATTAACTTTTAATCTTCATTTTATTTTTATATATATCGAAACTTGACTATAAAAGGCAAAGTGTTAAAACCCGGGCAGATTTCCAGTATAAATTTGTATTTTTATAATTCATTTGATCTTGTGCTAAAAATCGACATTTTTCCTTACAAATCTGTATGCCTCTTTGTTAATCCTTTAATTTTATTTTTACTTCTCTGTTTATTGCATATATATATATATATATATATATATATATATATATATATATATGTGTGTGTGTGTGTGTGTGTGTGTGTGTGTAGATATGTATGTATATATATATATATATATATATATATATATATATGTGTGTGTGTGTGTGTGTGTGTGTGTAGATATGTATGTATGTGTATATATGTTTGTGTGTTATTTATTTAATTTTTTTTTTTTCTGTAACCTATATATAGGCCGTAACCTTTTATGTACTTCAGTGTTCCTGAGGATGTCATTAGACGAAAGCGCTTGAGCACCTTTTTGTTTCCTTTCCTTCGTGGTTTTATTCATCATATATATATATATATATATATGCACTAAAATCACAGAACAACACGTGATCTTATTAATAAGCAAACAACCACAGGGAAAAGGAAAAAGAAACACGAAGTCCGAGCGCTTTCGTGATATAATCACATCTTCATATTTCTTGTTTTTCCCTGAAGATGTGAATATATCACGAAAGCGTTCGGACTTCGTGTTTCTTTTTCCTTTGGTTGTTTGCTTACATATATATATATATATATATATATACCGCGCCTCGGTGGTGTAGTGGTTAGCGTCGCTGACTACGAATCCATCGGCCTCGGGATCGAGACCCGGTGACGGCAGCCAGCGCGCAGCAAAACCCAACTGTTCATCCTTCTACACAATAAAGAAAGTGGTTGGTAGATAAATGGGTACCCTGGGTGGCCTAGTGGTTACGCTGGGCTGCTCAGTGAATATCCATTCTGGAAGCCGAATTGCTTACTCATCATACAGAGATGGGCATAAATATTTTGATACCTTTGGTTAGCTTCCGCCCGGATTGTTCATTCTGACGAAGGTCACGCTTTTCACTCCACCTTAGACCTACAGTTTAACGTGGAATCCGAACCACGCCCCACCAGCAGCCCAGCGTCTTAACCACTAGGCCACCCAGGGTACCCATTTATCTACCAACCACTTTCTTTATTGTGTAGAAGGATGAACAGTTAAACTGTAGGTCTAAGGTGGAGTGAAAAGCTTGACCTTCGTCAGAATGAACAATTCGGGGGAAGCTAACCAAAGGTTCAAAGCTATATAATTTAATGGTGGACCGGATATCCGCATCCGCGGATATCCCCATCAATTTTAACATCCGCATCCGCACTTCTGACTGCGGCTGTTATGCAGATATTACCTCTTAATAAATTATGCAATTTACAATTAAATTAGCTTATAAAGTAGCTTATAAGGCCCAATCATGCACATTTCATGTAAAGTATTAATTATTAATGAACAAACAAATATATAAACCTCAAAATATAAATAGCTGGTAACTCAGAAAATTGAATGAAACTTGTTTCATTGAATTTTCTGTGGCTGAAACTCTTGAGAAAGTAGTTATTTTTATCATAATGAAAACATTAATATTAATTTTAATTCTTATGCATTGCCTGCCATAATAGTAATATCACGAAATTTGAAAAATTATGTCATATATTCATAATTCTATATTATATTGATAGATTAACTAAATATCCGCATCCGCAATGTTGAAAAACTGACATCCGGTCCATCACATATATATATATATATATATATATATATATATATATATATATATATATATATATATATTTCTGTAAGGAGCCTTATTAAAAATTAAAATAAAAGTTGGATTAATATTTTTATTACTGTGCATTCGCGTATATATATATATATTAATTTGTATAAATATATTTTGCCAACATGAGAATGGACTAGTTTGATCTATAATTATTTTATCAATTATTATATTTCCATCGGAAAGAGTCCATCCCTATAGTTAATAAAAGCCGTTTTCAATTGTCCCCTTTTAACCAAGACTTCTTTCTTTCCAACATTTTTCGCTTTGGAACAACTTTGTACGATAGCTATTACTCCTATTTTTTTTTTTTTTCTCCTTAATAATTCTTCTTAAGATAACTAATAAAAAAATAGTTTTTCGGTGCCAGATGATAAATATGTTAAATTATTGTCTAATTAAATTAACATGCATAAATGCGAGCGAGTTTGGAAAGATGCTGCTGCTGTTGTTGTTGCGTTTTTAGGTTGCTTAATCTCATTCCTAACGTCAAAAGTCACGAGACGGAGGGGTCCTACGGCTTTTACGTGAAATCCCAACCACGGTCGCTACATCATCTGGACGCGGAGAACGGTCAACCACCCAACTACTAACCAGATCCAAAATCACTTATCTTCACTGATCGACGGAAAGCGGTATTTTGCGACAGTGACAATGTAACTTTTACCAAAAATACCTTTCGTATGAAAGGACTAGATTCTCGTTCGCGACACATCGTCTCGCGATGATCCGTAAGTATATTATACAGTTTCATTTTCTGTCGAGCGATTCAAAAGTTGTCGCGGACACCAAAAAAATTAACCACTCCATTTAACCTTCGACCTCTATCTGTGACCCCGACCTTTAATACGAGGACCCGATTCTCGTTCATGACGCGTCGTCTCGCAATGACACGTATTTATACGAAGTTTCATCAATTTATATTCAGGGTTTCAAAAGTTACGGCGCGGACACTAAATTGTGACGAACGGACGGAGGGACAAATGCAACACAATACGGCCCTCAAAATTTATTTGGCAGGGCATAATTATGACGTAACATTTCTCACGATAAATTTATCGGTACACGAGTCCCGCGTGCGTGTTAACGACTTAATTTTATAAGGCAGAGTCGAAAACCCGTAATACATATGGAAAAGAAAAAGAATGGTAATCTAATACCAAAAATAGGATTCATTTGTTTAACGATAAGAAATCCCCAAAAGAGTTTTGCAATAAAAATTGACTTATTTGTATATAAAAGCATTACGACTTCTTATACGCAAAAAACTAAAATGGGACAAATATATTTTTACTTCTAAAATAAACTCTGAAAAACAAAAAAATAAACTACGTATCAACTAAAAAAAAAAATAAATAATAAAAAGACATAAAAAAGGTATTTATTTCCTTAATATTCAGGGCATAAACAGATAAAATACGTGTTCAAAAAATATGCGAGGCTAAACTCTCGAAAACACATTATATAGGGTGAACCAAATGTAGGTGGACAGTAAATGATAACGTTTATTTTGAGAATACATATTTAATTTTTTTGTATACTATAATACAAATAAAATTAAAAAATTTAGTTATAATATTTAATATAATAAAACACAAACACCATAGTTATAATGAACACCATAGTTATAATATAATATAACACAAACCGTATTCAACCTACTGTCACCTACTTTTGGTTCACCGTGATATATATTTATATATATATATATATATATATATATATATATATATATATATATATATTTATTTATTTATTTATTCTAACATACTTTAAATAATAATAAAAAAAAATCTTACAAAATGAGACAAAGGATTAATTCTTTTTTTTTATTTTAATATATAAATGATGTAACAAAATTCTTTACCGATTTGGGGGGATTTTTCTGTAGTTTAAAAATGCCATCAATGTAGCAGTTTCTGACAAGTTAAACTCGGACGATGACCTGGAAGCTCGCGCGATTTAAATCCTCGCGAAAATCTGTGTGCAATTGTGAAACAACGAGTTTAGGTAATATTCGAAGAGGCCAAGACCGAAGTTCAAGAGAAACGTTGGTCAAAGTTTTTGGTCGACTCCCGCGTTCCTTTCAAAAACGTGTTAAATTGGTGTTTGAAGCACGATGAAAGAATATTGGTCGTTATTGTGGTTTGCCCCAACCCTTTTTTTTTAATTTATCAAAATACAGTATTTATCTTAATCCCCCAAAACCGGTAGAGAATTAGGTTACATCCCTTAAGTATGACTTATTGAAAAAAGGTAAATAACTTAAGCTGTGCCCGCAAATGTGACGTCATGAAGTGATTTAAAATTAGGCCTAACTGTAACAATACGCGATTCAATGCTGGTTTTTAGTCCTACGTGGGTGCAGTGACAACGAACAAAAGCCGGACATGTCCGGGATGACATTTTCTGGACCTGACATTCAACTAACAAGTTATTGCGGTTTAGCTTAGGTTAGTAGGGATGTACCTATATCGCTTTTTAGCCGATAACCGATACCGATATCCAGCTAGGGTTTATTAGTTTGTCATATTTTTGTCATATTCATAATTTATTTTCTGTGTTGAAAATTTGGCAACAAAGCAATAATCCTTTTCATTAAAGATGGCAACACCGCATTAGATGTCATAGTTTTGTTTGTTATACAATTGGACTGCGGGCCTACGTTGGGCTTAGTAAATGTTTTTAACCAGCTAGCTGGGCTAATATTGAGAGCTATGACTACAAGATAGTTTTTTGGTTTTCTAGGCTTTATATCTATTTCTCAAAGGATTTACACTCGTTTGATTGGCTGTTTGAAAAGAAAATTGGGTAAAACTTATGTGCTACATCTCTTAGGACCTAGGCTACGATTAAAATGAAATAAAAGGTTATGATGAAAAAATAACGAGTTATGTGAAGTGATAAAACAATAAAATATTGGAAATTTCATCTTCTAAAGTCTTTTATTCACAATTTTGGGGAAAAAAAATCAAGCTTTTGAAATAGCCGATATTTTTAAAAATCGGCCGATACCGATAGTTAAAAATCTACCGATATGTCGGTACACCCCTATAGGTTAGGTTAGGTATGGTCAAGTTACGTTAGTTTAGTTTATTAGTGTCGACAGAATGTTCCATAAACGAAAATGGGTAGAGGTCCATTCAACAGACAAGTGTCCTGTGGATTAGGCTAAATTAGGCCCAGCTAGATTACGCTACGTTAGTTAAAGTTATGGTAATAAGCGTGCGAAAAAAATGTGCCGTGAATGAAATGTGTATTGCCCGGATGGCAACGTACAGCGCGGGTACGCGTCATTCTAAAAATAATATTAATATGAGGCCACGTAAGGCATGAAGATGCAATGAAACGATCGCCTTGGCCTCTATAAGACCCAAGGGCCACACCACAGGCCACAGCCCAAATATACAAACCACGAAAACCCTGGCCTAAAACTTTCCTTACGAGGAGGCATTCAAGCCGCTGCACGAGAAATTTAACTTTTTAACACATTTTAGTGCGTAAAAGCCATAGCCATATGAAACGGAGTATTTTCCTGAACTATTGCGAGAATTAATAGTCAGTGAAATGCCGAGAGCAGAAAAGAACCTTCAAAACAGTATACAGTATTGATATACAGGGTGTTTATCAAATTATGTTTCATAAATTAGTATACATATTCAGGACGTCAAAGTGAAGAAAAAAGTTTGGTTCTTTTGCATTATCCTCCCAACACTAATTTTTTTATATAATGTTGGTTTGGTTTTGGTTATGGTACTTTATTTTCCTTCCATTATAAAAAAAATTAGTGTTGGGATTAGGTTAGGTTAGGTTAGGTTAGGTTAAAAACAGCCCGCCGCAAGTGTTTTGCTAACGTACTTTATTTTCCTTCCATTATAAAAAAAAAATTAGTGTTGGGAGGATAATGCAAAAGTACCAAAAGTTTCTATGAACATAAATCCGCAATCGCTTCGTTTCCGAGATACATCGCTTTTTTGCCGAAGACGATCCAATTAAAATTAAAATCATTAAAGTTTATCAAAGTGTATTTACGGCAAGTGCTCAAAATCCTCAGCAGTGGATTGGGTGGCATGGTCCCGTCGCTCGGCCACCCGGGTCTCCGGACCTAAATACAATTGACTTTTTTTTGTGGGGTTATTTAAGAAAATCTTGTTTATGCGAGAGAAGTTAAATAACATAAGATGAATTGTGGCAACGTGTTAAGACTGTTCAGAAATAATACGCAACCATGTACGTGTTTTCGAACGTACGCGGCAAAATTTTCAACGACGCGTTGAAGCATGTACTCTTCTGATACGGGGAAACCATTTTGAGCACTCGCTGTAAATAAACTTTGATAAACTTTAATGACTTTCATTTTAATTGGATCGTCCTCGGTATAAAAGCAATGTATCTCGGAAATGAAGCGATTGCGGATTTATGTTCATAGGAACTTTTTTCTTCGCTTTGACGTCCCGAATATGTATACTAATTTATGAAACAATTTGATAACACCTTGTAAAATATATATTACATTCATGAATCATAAAAATAGAGAAATAAATAACATTTATAAAATATTTTATGAATAACAAACTTATAACTAGAATACGATTAAAAGTCTAAAATATATCATTTCATTTAATCGTCAAACGAATTCTACTTTCACTGCTATTTCTAACAGTTTCAAAAAGTCCTTCCGTGAAACTTCCTGCCATCAGTTCTAATAAAATAAATGACAGACTGAAAAGAGCGTAACGGGAGTAGGGTGAGAAGAGAAGAATCCATTCCAATAATTAGGATATGTCGAGTTTTGTAGCTAGTGGTACCTTGACCTATGTCAGCCTACGCCCGCAATACAGTACCGTATGTCGACAATTCTAGAGACTTCATTTCATTTCTATATGCTTTTCATTACTTTTATTTTCTACTTTACTCAATTTTATTTACAATTAATAATGAAACTGGGGATAAAATTGAAGAAAAACTTCATTAAACGAGTTTAAAGTATGAAAAAAAAAAGTCCTATAAAAATACATTCAATACAATTTGTAGGCCTAATACGTAGTGATGCAATGCTATAGGCAATTTCCAGATCGAGCTACATAACACCTATCAGGCCTAGAGTAATCTCATCAGATAGAGGTTAGGCCTACATAAATATATTAATAAACGAAGGCTTAATCGCTTTCTTAAATGATCACACGAAGAAGGGGTCTATTATGGGTGTATTCATCCTACTTCGTAGCCCCGTGGCGTAGCTGAACGACCGCGATAACAGACCCCGAAAAGAAACTCCCCGAATTGTCTCATCCGGAGCGGGGCCATACACGGTTTATCTGAAGCGTTTTAACGTTAATCTCCGCCTCTAAGAGATCCTTCCTCCATTACGACTATCTTTTATCTTCTTTCGTACCAAATTATCAAACAAACTCACGGACGGGATTTAACTTTTTTTATGTTTTAAATTTTGCTCAAAATTGTCACAAATTAAATTTTCAAAATCGAAAAATGCTCAGGCGCGAGCCTGCAGCCAGGGTAGAAAGAGGGGGGGGGCAAAATACCGGTTGAATAACCGCGAAGAAAGACCGAGTGGGGAGCCGTCAGAGAAGAAAAGAAAAAAATAAGGGATTCACAACATTAAAATATCAAATAAAACTAATGTTACGAAACAATCTGTGTAACTAGGGATTCCATGAAATCCCTAAAATGTTCAGGGATTTCATGTAAGGTTAAGTAGTGATATTTTCGTGAAACCTACGAAAAAAATTATTGAATGCCCGGTTAAGTCAACTGTACGCCCTTGACGATTGGTTAAGTCGTGATATTTTCGTTAAAACTAACGAAAATATCACGACTTAACCTTACATGAAATCCCTGAACATTTACGGATTTCGGTTATATAAACCACAAAATGGGGACCGTGCCTCGAGTCATTAAAATCTAACTTCAGTAAACATTTCACGACACCGCAAACTAAAATCAGTAAATACTGTAATAAGCAGACTTCACTTAAACAGGAAAAAACTCATGAACGGGGGGGGAGGGGGATTAATCAGCTCCCGTGCAGTCTTGGTCCCGTACATTACCGGTAAGTTTCTAAACTGCGGCCTATTTTCTTTGGCATTCCGCTCAGCCCGAAATGTCAACACTTCTTTTGACAGCGTTAAGTGAAGGCAATTGAGAGCAGAGTTTATTTACGACTTACAACTGCTTTTGTAAGGAGAATAAAGCTGAATCCGAGTAATTTAAATTAGCTTTGGTTAGGTTAAGTTAAACTAAACTAAGTTCATAATTTCACATGTTCATTACTTTAGTTTCCGGGTTTACCGGCACCTAACAAGTTAGGCCCTGGGTCCAATACAGATGAATCATAATATCCCATTTACCAAATTTTTAAGGGTTTTACTGTGGCATTTTCATATATCTCTATGTGTAGGGCCTAACCCTATGATATCAGCTTATTACAATTATCCAATGTCTTCGACAATGGGTAATTGTAATAAGATGATAAGTAAAATGGAATCGTAAACCTCACTGATTTATAGACATCGGATGACTAATACAGATTGAACAGGATATGGAGGTAAGCCTATATTGTATAATGTTTCTTACTAATGTTAAGACTAAGTCTACATGCCTATTATGGGGCCTACTTCTGACTTGCAATAGTTCTCCTATATTCTACATATCTACTAAAAAGCCAAATAGGATATACAGGGTATTCATAAAAGATCTGAACGATTTCAATCTTTAATAATGTGATAACCCAATAACAGACAAAGAAACAAGTTTGTCCATGTGACTCCCCACAGCTAAAAGTTTTACATACATGTTTAATGAACTTCAACATGTGCGCCATTGGTGGCTCGTGCAACATCCAATCGATATTCAATTTCCCGCCATGTGCGTTCAAGCATGCTAGCATAGACCATCGCTATTGCATCCCTGATCCTGATTCGTACGTAGTTCATGGATGTTGACAACCTTGGTCTAATGGTCTTGTACAAAAAAACCTTATTAGTTGCTCTATCACTTACACATGCTTCATAATGTATTTAGTATCAAAAAATTAACGAATCAAATCGTTCAGATCTTTTATGGGTAAGCCCATAGCTTGTAGAGAGACCTATTCTACGTGCCTCTAAAGGTAGAGGTATACACCTAATACATTTGGCAACTGTCATAGAAAACAATGTATTAGCAAATGGGATCTCAATAAGAACTAAGCTGATCTGCCTTGGGCAAAAAATAACAAAGGCAGTAGTAGTTCCGAGCAAAAATTCTATACATAATAGGTTTGTAAGTAGTCTTAATGAACATATACTGTAAGCCCATACTAGCAGCTAGCACCCCAATTCAAAGTATAAAACGAAGCCTATAATAAGCCAATCGTTAGGCCTAATTTTTACTTTTTTAATTTACCAATCCCGAATGCTGAATTTCAATTCAGAAATAAAAAGAAAATCTCGACAGAGAAAAAGAGTTGATTCGGTACAAAACAGTATAAGCTATTCTCAGGTAATTAAAAAACTCCGCGGGTCACTGCTACGTAGCATTGATTCTCTGACATTATCACATGAAGTAGCATAAAATATGCCTAAAGAAAATTATTAAAGATTAATAACACCGATCTGTCGAGAGACGTTCCCGATTAAAAAAGGAAGCAAAGTAAAATATATAATTTTGTTTTAATTAACTTTTGAATAACCGAAGTTTAGATGAAGATCAGCCGACATGGAGCCAACAGTTCAGAATTTTGTGGTACACTGGGTCTGCGATATATCAGCAAGTGTGTGTGTGTGTGTGTGTGTGTGTGTGTGTGTGTGTGTGACCGGAGCGTAATCCGCCGGATTGGCCCTTCCAGACCGAATTTTTTACCAATTCCGGCAATACAGTACGGTATTATTATTTGAGGAGTGAATTACCTACAGCATTAACAATAATCTGAAACTGTATTTGTTGAGAGGGGTAATATATTTGGAAACTGCCGGAACCGGACCAGAACGGAAATCCGGATATTATGCCTACCGGAATCATCGGATTTTTAGTACGGTGTGTGTATGGTAACGTCTTTCATGCCAACTCTCATAAATAAACGACTAGGCATCTACATCTCAATCTTGGCGATGCGAGCGAGGCCTTGTAGACATCCTACCTATATCGTAAAAAGGCGCAGGTAAATCTCCTCGTACAGTTAATGGGCGCGTAGAACCTTTTTTTGTTTGTAACCTTATCTCTCTTTATCATAACCAGGTGTCTTAATCGAGAGTCTAAAATGCCTTTACACATGTGAACCCATCTAATCTTAACAGCGAAAGAAGGCTCATTTCCCGATCTCCGAGATTAGCCAGTCGCCTTTCTGTGAGTAGGAAAAGGCGACCGTCTCTTCCAAACTTTTAAATCTTTATAACAGCCAAAGTTCGATTATTCTATGGAATTTTCGTCGAAGATAGCGTTACTAGTTGGGGCTAATGGCCTTGATCGCCCTTCCAACTATATGCGAATAATGTATGGACTAATATGAATGACCACCCGTGGTTATAACACAGTATACTAAGTTTCAGGAAACGTTTGGCGCTGTGACGTTACTGGAACCACGATACGGTAGCACGATTTATGCAACTTACCTACTCCGTCACAGCTTACGTATTTCCTATTAATTAATAACTAATTATAACCTACATACATACCTTACTCCACCATCCTAATAAAAATTACCATCAGTTGATCACCTATTTCTTATGGAAGTTCCCATACCTACATATAACAGGTATGGAACTAAGTATGGGCCGAGCCCCGTGGCGATGGAATCCCGAGACAAATCTTGGCCCCTCCCGACTGTCATCAATGTCCTATATAAAACATAAAAAAACCTATCTCAACATATCATTTTCTTATCAAGCGAGTTAAAAGCCATTTGGCGTTCTATTAAAAAGGCCCAATTTTACGATTTCACACACTTCTGATGTGTACATTACCCGAAAAGAAAACTTCATTTTTATAAAAACTATTTACATTACGCTTATCTCTAATTATACGCTTTATCAGTAAAAAAAAGTTACATACGCTTGTGAGACGGGTTACGTGCGCGATAACAGAATTTACATAACAATCGCCTTTAGGGTAATTAGCGTACCGTGAAGACCATACTGGGCTTCATTTTGCATCGGGCCTACAGGCCTACGTGTGGGTATAAGGCTCCTCGTCCATATAATACGTTGCTTAACACACTTAAAGACCCCCGTGCATGCATCACGGTAGGTAATACCTATAGGTTCGCAGGATAGGGCCGCAACAAGTGTTATATCCTACTAACCTATACCGGCGCTGAGTATGGTAATTTACAAAGGTACTTTATTCACCATGTTTTCCAGCCGTTTACACAATTTCATAATTTACGTCGAAATCATAAAATTCTTTTGACTGCTTTGGGGACATTTTCTTTTCACTCACAGCGGTCCGTGGGCCGGAGCCCCTATAGCAATTTATGGATAAAAAAATATCCATTCAAAATATTAATTACTCCGAGAATGTACGACTATATATACCCGTCAAAAATAAAATAAATGCTTTAAATTTATGTAAAAATCATAGCAATAATGGTGAAACATTTC
Organism: Bathynomus jamesi; assembly: GCA_023014485.1. Classification (NCBI taxonomy): domain Eukaryota; kingdom Metazoa; phylum Arthropoda; class Malacostraca; order Isopoda; family Cirolanidae; genus Bathynomus; species Bathynomus jamesi. Next base: position 1,073,657 of record JAJOZX010000699.1, on the reverse strand, counting down.
AATAATAATAAAAGGGCGTCACTTAACCATTTCAAATGGCGGGTATTACAATTCCACCAAAAATAATAATATAAATTGTACCACAATGCAACGTTTCTATAATGCTTCCTATGTTTATATAGGTGTCGTTTAGTTTTCGAAAAATCAAAAAATAAAATGGGTCATTTCAGTGTCTAGTTACTAAAATATTTAGTTTTGAATTAACACTAAAACCTGTTCCGGTAATTACTTTTTGGTTTAAAGAAACATATACCTATCGATAAAAGGCTAAACTAAATGAATGTCTATTTATTTGTTGGGAATATTCCAACAAAATATTTTGACGCCGGGGGCCGGGCAAAACTGATTCGCGGGCCGGCAGTTGACCATCCCTCGTCTAGATCAAGCCTAGTTTGAAAGAACGGGACTTTCTAAAGTTCCAAATGATCTTAAATCGAAGTAATAGGTTCGTTGAGCAGATCAAGTAGGCCTACTTAACTACTTTCCAAAAATACCCTCCCAAATCGTAAATATACAGTATAGGGGCAAATAAGTTGTATGCGATACAAAAGGCTAAAATATGTACGATCTCAACTGGGGAAACTTATCAGTAGAGATAGCCTAAGCCTACATGTTGCAGGTTTGATGGTGTCCAAAGTAAACACCTTTTAGTTCATTTGCGTCACTCTGCATGTTTAATGACTAACTGAAAAATCACGTTCGTAATGAGGGGAAATATATTTTTTTTTAAATCCCCATGGCAACCAGTAATTTCAATAATTTTGATTGATGACAAGCTAATGGACTACTTATTCATACGCCATATGTACGGTAGCTAGCCCATTTTTTTATTTACCCTAACATTTATTGAAAAGACTGCAGGCGATTAGTCTGAAGAGAAAAAGAAAAACATGAATTCCGAGTGAAAGGACTAACTTGAAATTTATGTTTGTAGGCTATATAACTTTAAACAATTTAAGTACAGTATCTATCGAGCGTACGAAACTGTGATTATTAGTTTAGATTAAACTATTATTAGAAACACCTGGTAACATCTGGTAGAATTAAATTTTGCAAGTAATGGCATTATGAAATGTGGGTTGCATTTATAAGACCTAAAGAACTTTTTCAAATATGTAAAGGCAGGCACGAGTCATAGCTAGTTATACCGCCTATTTAGGCCCATACTTTTAACACATCAAGTTAAAGCCTAATTACATATTATATTGTTAACCTTGGCTTGCATATTTTTTAAGGCTAAAAATAAGTAAGATCAAGGACTCAAAAACTAAATATTATTTATACCATGGACAGTGGTAATTTTAAAAATTTCTACGGGCGAGGCTTTCACTCAGAGCCAAAGAACGGGACAGTATGTTCCTCATGGCACTTCGAAGGGGATGTTGACTACTCATTCCTTTGGTGATCTCAATGGCTCCCATTGCCTACTTCAGCTTGGCCTACGCAGAAATCCTAAATCGAATATCAGTTACTACAATGCCATGTCAGAGAACATCGGTATTTGGGGCACTTTTAACCCTTGAACCCTACCCGGGGTACGGATTAAGGCCTTAAGAGTGAAGTACATGCAGAACTTCGGCTACATACTTATTGCCTTATATACAAGCCTAAAAATATGCTTACTTAGGTTTCCACGTAACTGTAGGCAACGAGTCTATACCTTACAACAGGACTATATTGGCCTTTGCATTAGTCATATATATATATATATATATATATATATATATATATATATATATATATGGTACCCCTTCCCTTTTAATTAATCATGATCTGAAAAGGCCCCAGCTGTTTGTGCTTAACCCAGGCCAGGCCCAGACCCGTTCGAATGGGGAAGGATTAATCTCAGACTGTTAATACTTAGCAATTAACTAACTCAAAAGACAATACTTCCAAGATCTCATAATCTGAATTACATCAACATTATCGTGAAATAATTTTTAATTTAGCATCTTTTTTACATTCGTGATTTCACGATAAACACACAAGATCTCAAATTCTCCCCTATCAGCTGCAGATGACAGTCTACTGAGAGAGAAGAGAGAGAGAATTTTTTCCTTCTTTGCCTTACTCAGACTATGACCAGGAATATCCTCCAAATTATCTATTAAGCCCAAGTAAGCCTACCTAATTTTTCATATTATAAAGGATAGGCTCTACCTCCATGTATTTTAGTTTTAATAATAAAAGATGTATATATCTATAAATAGGATGCTTGTACAACAGCTGTACAAAAATAGGAAACCAAAAGGACAAATTAGGCAAAGCCTACCAAGGTCATCATCGGGTATATGGCCTACTTTACCTGAACACTTTCGCCCCCTCCGTTTGGTGAGGGCCTGCGGAGCGAGGAAGAGTAGGAAAGCTACCAAGGTTACTTTATAAATCATCTTCAGATCACGAAGGGATATTTCCCGGCCTCGCAGCAGATGCATCTAACACCGGTGAACATCAGTAATAAATTTCTCTGCCTCTGACATTTAGCATCCAAATCTGACACCACGACCAGATTTAAACTTCTAAACAACGCAACACCTTCGGTACACCAGACCAAAGTCCAAATGCCAGTTCAATTACTACTTTTGTTGGACGGACTATCAACGTAGTCTGCAGATTTGTTAAGTGTGATAATTATGTTTAGGCCACTAAAATATATAAACACAATGTTAAGTCAAAAAAATTTAACTTAAAAATTCTTTTCTACTTTTTCATAAGAAATTTGTGTTTTACTGCAATACACACACTTTCAATTTTGTTTACACACTTCAACATTCGCTAAAATGTATTATTAAAAAATATGCCTAACTATCCAAAATATTTCGTGAACTCCCTCTAAACTTGGCTAAGCTTAGTGTTAGTTATAAGGTCTATTCAGAATCTAACTTAAGTCAGCTTTTCAGACAATCAAAGGACAAAAATTAATGAAAGCCTCCCAGTATTAATGTAACAAGGCTAAATAAAACAGCGAGCAAAGGCTCTTATTTAATAATAATAATAATAAGTCTTATAAAAAGGTTTGAAATTTTCAAACACAAACTTGGAAAAGGCAACCCCAAAAGACAGCGTCACAGGAGCGAACTACAGCACTTCCACCCCGTTCAACGTCTCACAATAAACTGACTGCAATTTTGGATTTTGGAATTTGGCAAGCAGAAATTTCATATCTTCAGTTCTGTGGCAACCAGTCTCGTAAAGTAATAATAATAATAATATTTTACAGAAAATATATACGTACAACGTCGAAATAGTGTTCTCGTCAACAATATATATATATCGCATTGTGTATATTATATATATATATATATATATATATATATATATATATATATATACTGTCTGTGTGATCTTTGGCTACTATTTATAATGTATTAAAATGGCATTTATTGCATAATTCTTAGAGAAAATTTGGCAAAAACAATACTAGTTTTTAATTTGAACTAATAATTCTGAAAAGTATTCCGTCTGGGGAGAGATTCAGTTATTCTGGATACTGGGTATTGGGTATTGGGTATTATGGGTTACTGCGTCCCTGCTTCCAGTTTGAGGTTTAAAAAAATCAAAGATAATAAATAGACTCACCGGTGCAGATGAACTTGTCCTCCTGCACTTCGGCTACCTCCTTCCCCCGGAGTGCAAAGGGCGACTGGCACCTTGTAAACAGTGCCAATGTAGGATGCCTCCTCAGCCACCTCCCGAGCCACGCCAGTCGGCAGTCGCAGACGAAGGCGTTGTCGGCTAATCGGACACTTCGGAGGTTTCGAAGGGAGGTGAAGAGGTCCCCGGGAAGCGTCGTCAGGTTGTTGTTGTGAAGAGTGCTGAAAGAGGCGAAGAAGGGGTTAAGGGAGCACTCTAGGCCGTTACGAGACACTTTTAAAGTTAACATAAATAACTCCAATGACTTCCGTTTGCGGACACTCAATCTCTATTGTCTATTCTAATGAAGGAATCATTCTCCCTCACATTTTACCTCGTTATATTAAAATGGGACGAGAGTCGCTTCCTGCAACAGAGAACACTGCTTCAAAACGGCTCCAAATGAGAATCAAAAGTTAATGTGGAAATGTAAAAATGAACGTGTATATATATATATATATATATATATATATATATATATATATATATACAGGGTGTATTAAAAGTCAGGACTCATAAGTACATAGTACCTAAATACAAACACATATACAATTAAATACATATGCAATTGGAAGTGATACACCTTGTATATATATATGATGCAAATCCACAAGGAAAAAAAATAATTCCAAGACCTTTCATGCATTCAGAACACACATCATTCCCTGACGAGGTGTAGTTCTGAATACACGAAAGGCCTTGGAATCATTTTTCTTTTTCCTTGTGGGTTTGCATCATTATTCATTTCACGTGTTTAATTGTGAAATTCATCCCATATATTATATATATATATATATAGTGGACCACTAACAGAACCTTATATGAACAACAACTACCATTAATTAACGTTAATATATGCAGAGAAGTAATTGATGATAAAACCACACGATATAAATAAACCTTAATTAATTAATTTAATAAAAGTAAACATCTTCAGAGCATAGAATTAATTGACACTCTAATATATACATACTTTCCCTTATCGTTTTATTCCAAATGAAAATCAACCAACCAACTCGTCCCAATGTTTGTTAAGAGAAAGAGCGAGCGAGAGAGAGAGAGAGAGAGAGAGATTCTCTTCCAATAATAAATCTGTGGGTTAAACGGTTGCCAACTTGCTCTAGCGTCATAAATAAACGAAAAATAATTTGACTAAGTGATAGATCGCGTACACTCAATATATTCTTCCGACCACAATGGGTCGGGGACTGCTGGAAGCGACCCCTGGCCAATAAATCTCGAACTAAAGCCAAGATTTTGATCAAAAGCTGTAAATAAGTCTGGAAGGCACGTAGGTAGCCAGCTGCCAGCTGGTTCGGACTTCGATTAAAGCCTTAACACGAGAATTAAGGATTCCTTTTAATTTATCGATGGTTTAAAAGGACGTCATTTTATAGTGTATTACGAGCCACGATCCTCCGATCCCCCGAAGAAGAAGAAGATCCAGAATTAAGAAAAAGTACCAGTTACAGAAGTTACGGACTAACAAAGACCCCATAAAATCTATTCTAAAAAAAGCTAGAAGAGAACGAGGAGAAAAAAGATGAAGCAAATGAAATCTCATACTATGCTTGTACTTACGAGTTTGTAAATCGTAGAAATAGCAGCAATAGCACAGTATAGAATAGACAAGGCTCTACCACTTCCGACAAACACTGCTGACAGAAATAGTTGTGAAAGATAAGTTATAGGGAAGTAGAAAAAGTATAATGAAAAGAATAGCTTCAGAGTTTATTTAGACCAGAGCTGGGCACCGCAAACTCAAAATCACTTCCGCAATCGCAAATCCGCAAACTCAAACCTTACTTTCCGCAACCGCAAATCCGCAAACTGCTTGCCATTTTTGGTGCCGCAAACGCAAACCATATTTCCAATTTTTACAGTGCTGGGCACTTCCGCAAACCGCAAATTCCGCAATCGCAATTTTAACTATAAAAAGTATTTAAGTGTTTAATGTTTTAGCCTTGTTTTTATTAAAAACAAGGCTAAATAATTTATTACAATAAATCACTATTGTAGAAGAAATAAAAATACTACATATATTGATATATTATATTGAACAAAAACACCTGCAAGTAAATAGTAAATAAATTAAATAATAAATTTAATCATTTAAATTTCATAAATTTTGAGACTTAGACACGTCAGAGAAGACTGTATTGTAACTGTAGTAACTGTACACACAGTACATTACACAAGTTAAATTAAGTTAACACTGTGACTGTACACAACTTGAACTCACTGTACAACTCAACCCCTCTAGCCTCTACAAGTGTACGCCTCTGGCTTTGTCAACAAGTTCAGTCGTCCTCCTCCAGTAACTGAGCCAAATCCAGTTTTAATAAATCCATGTTCCCCTTCATGAACACGAGACGTTCGAAGTTGTCAGAGGTCAGGCTGGCCCTTTTGGGCAGCGTCACAGCACTAGCGGGCTTGGCCAGTGGCCACGTGGGAAATTTGCGGAAAGATTTGCGTTTGCGGTCTTAGTTCCGCAACGCAAATTCACTAATTTGCGATGACTTTGCCGCAAACGCAAATCCGCAAACGAAAAACACACTTCCGCAATTGCGGAATTTGCGGTTTGCGGAAGTGCCCAGCTCTGATTTAGACCTTGCGTCGTACACTTATCTCGTATACCCAATTATGAATTAGTGGTCATTGGAAAATAAAGGATAGCATAAATGCTACTCTACTTAATCTAATCTATACCATGCATTTCTCAAAGAGGTCTTCATTTCATCGCTGCATCATTTTAGCGAGGAAAGTCAAAGACTACCGCGTGTTGCTGGGATGAATATTTACAGTAAAATGAATTATAAAACATTCTCTTTTCTCACATTAGGACAGAAAGAGGCTGTGATTCAGACGACTACCATCCGGGCAGTTCCCCCTAATTGCTGTCACAACTACTACACTGCACAACATGTGTGTTTATATAAGTGTGTGTGTGTGTGTGTGTGTGCATGTGTGGGCGTGCATGCACGAATGTATATTAAGCTTAGGCTTCACAGAACAGGATGAATAATCACAAACCTATAGGAACTTCTCTACAACACGATAGCGCGCGCACGAAAGCAGAAACGCTTTTAAATTTTTACTTGGCATCGCAATCGCCGAAGTATGATATTATGATCGAAATTAAACGTAACACGATTTTCTTAAAAGTTACGAAGGAATTTACATGTGTCAAGTGAACGTCCATTCGGAGATTTTGACTTTCCGTCTCTGCCAATCGGGTATCATCTGAGAACACCAAGTGTTCTGAAACCAGACCCGGCCAGCGCCTCCTACTGCACTTATTGGAAAAGGGAATATACTTCTACTCTATTCTAACTAACCATCCTTGTAAGCATTCTCATTTTTACAATGATATAGAAGAAGAAGAAGAAACGCGACACTCCATATGAAAGGATGACATAAATTAAGACCTTTAATGATAAGTATTTTCCTTTTAGTGTTACGATTGATGTCTCTTGGGCGAGAACCTCAAAGAGGAACACGTTTGTGTCTAACCTTTTCCCGGTCTTAATCTTACTTTATGCCTTTCTTTTCTCTTACAGAATTTAAACCCGAATCGCAATACTTTTTTTTTTGTATGTGCGTGTGTGTGTTCTTTGGTTTTCATACAAGAGCCGAACAAGACTTATGAAAGGAGCCATGACGGAGTGAATCTTGGAGTGTTGTGGGGAAGGGACCAAGTGAGTAATTTTGAAAGAACGATTTAATTTGCTTTTCGAAAGGATTGATTAAAGAAAGCAGAAAGTATTTCAGCTTTCTTCAAAGAAAGACTCGGTTTTTTATGTTTATTTTTGTCGGTGACTAAGTGTGAGAGAGAATAATGATCCTTCTGCTTAGCAGACCAGTTCTACCAAACTTCCTTCAATTAATATATATATATATATATATATATATATGTGTGTGTGTGTGTTACGTGTAATCGGTGAAACTGTGTATTTCATAAAATAATCAAAGTTATTGCTTATTTCATGAAATACGCAATTTCGCTCTGCCAATTTCATGAAATTAGGCTTTCACTTCTGGACGTGAAAGCACTCGTGTTTCCATCGGGTGACGAAATATGCACCAGGTTGTATTATCTTTAATCCTTTCGTAGCCAATGGTCAGTGCCAACGACTCCAACAGGGTGGATAACAGACTAGCCGAAGTAAATTCAAGGCTAATCTAAGGTTTCCAAGGACAATTTTCAATGAAATTCAATAGTTCAATCCAACCAAAAATTTCGCTTTACCCATTCATATGAAGCAAATGTTCCTTTCTTTTCAAGAAAAAGAATAACTCCCAAAATATTCTTTTTCTCTTCGAACTTCGGGATAAAATTAGAATTACATCAAGGTGGATTTCTCGAACACATTCTGGAGGCAAATAAAAATTGTACAATTTTCTCAGTATTGAGGCCATCCAAATAAGACCATCTTCATCAAATATTCATCAAATTCAAGGTTTTCAACGTTTTCAAGGTCGTTATCCACTCTGTCCAAGTCAAGGCCCCGGGTTCGAATCTTGGTGGGGGTATTTTGCACAGCAAAATGTGAGCGTGCTCCCGTGTTTATATATAGGCCTATATATATATAGAAATATTTATAACATTTTTCAAATTTCTCTTAAAGTAATATGAAAATGTTCAAATTTACAATAACGAAAATGTTATTAACAACAATTAGAATAATGAAAAATTACAACTCTTAAATAAGTTTAGAGATTTTACCATTTCATGGTCTGTAAGAAAAGGTTCCTTGCACTCCTTCAAACCTATTGTTTTGGATATTCAGAGTCCTGTAGTCCTGTTGGTAGTATTAATGAGCAAAAAATTATCTTAACTCGGACGAAGTTGAATTGCCACTAGTTCTCAAGAGTTAATATCAAAACAGTTGACGTTTAAACAAAATGTAAATCTTAATTTACACTTAATAATCACTTACAAAAATTAGAATTGCGAGTAAATTTTACAATGTCAAAAAGAATAGATCCTTCTGAAGTTAAACGAGCACTCAGTCCTTTTTTCCTATCGTTTTATTTTATACTCCACCCAGTTGGTTGGTTGTAAATGCTGACACTTTAGGCGGTTGGCTGTTTTTATACTTTAAATAGGTAAGCAATTAATTCTTATATATATATATATATATATAAACGGATACAAAACCAATTCACCAAAATTAAGAAAACTAAATAAAATCACTTGATCGCACTTACATAACTTCCAAGTGACGTAAAGTCTTGACGGAGCTCTCTTCAATGCACGTCAGCTGATTGTTGTCTAACTGACTGTAAAATAGAGAAAATTAAATTTATTAACGCCATTAACGCAAATAAACACACACACACACACACAAACTAACATATATATATATGTATGTGTGTGTGTGTGTGTGTGTGTGTGTGTGTGAACTTTCGTGTCTAGTAATTTTATTGTACAGTACTTTCAAAGTCTTCAATATTACTGTGCGGAAATCTTAAAGGTAATTTACAGTATAAGCTTTTAATTCATTTTGAAATGATGGATTGTTACAGATGGTGCATGAATTTCAAACGAAAATTAAGTCGTACTTTGGTATATGAAGCGTTTTAGAAACAATGACAATGAGAATAATGATGATAATATTTAAAAATACATTATTTGAAATATACTTTACCAAACAATTTTGGCATATATATAAAAATTAGCGCCATACGCAAAAAACTGCGTGAATTTGTTCGCGTCAGTGAATGCATAAAACTTAACAAACTGACTCAAAAAATTAACCTCTTTATCATATAGAAAACTTGTCATGATTACATAATGACTCAATTATTTCTTCACTAAAAAAATAGTATCCCAGAATTACCTTTAATAAATAACTGTAATAAAGATGAAGGACTTCAGTTGTTACGCAAAAAAATAATTGTCAGAATAATTGTGGATTGGCGAATACATATATATTATCATTATTATTACCTTCGTATTATGAATAGTTGTCATTATTTCAAAATAAAAATGCACAGAAAACCGCAAGTTTATCATAATACCTTATCACTGAAACATAATACCAATGGAATGAATCTTATTGCTTCAGTTTAGTATTGAGGTATAATTGCATGATATCAAACCAATGTTTATCATTTTATGAACGCCTGCGCATGCGTACTAAGAACAGTTAGGATTACATCACTCATTTTAGATATGTTCTGAAGGCATACTCTATATAATTAAACTACTTTTGAAATTCCATTCTTTTATATATATATATATATATATATATATATATATATATATATATATATATATATATGAGTGCATAGGAATATAGGAATGTTTAAGTGAAGTAAACAGTAAGCTAAAAGAGTAAACTTTAATGCCTTTTAACTCACAGAGTTTGAAGATTGTCCGCCCCTTGAAGCATCTTCCGATTCAAGACAGTTAATTGATTGTGACTCAGATCTCTGAAAAGAAGAAAAGCAAAGACTGAAAAGTATGTATATAGTGATAAGAAGCTGACTTTAGTTGTGACAAAAGTGATTTTCCTCATTGGCGACACAATTACAATACTTCATATCACATATGCAATGCGCTATAATTTATAATCCTTTTGAAAGACTTTTGGTGTACGATAAAAAACAACTTGTTGACAGTGATAATAATAGTAAAACAATAATAATAATAATAATAATAATAATAATAACACAGATGGTGATAATCACGATAATAATGATAACGATGAGCGAATAGCAAATATTAAATGGACATTCTTCTATTTTTCTCGTGCGACCCTCAGAAATTCTTTCGGGAACTTCTTGAAGGAAAAATCTTTTTGAGAAAGAATAAAAAGCTGTTGTAACTTTTCTCATCCTGTGAGCTCAGAAGGAATGAAAGCTCACTACAATCTTGTTTTTCTCTCTTTTTGGGCTGCACACCCAGTCATTGTGTGTGTGTGTGTGTGTGTGTGTGTCAGAGCTGGGCACCGCAAACTCAAAATCACTTCCGCAATCGCAAATCCGCAAACTCAAACCTTACCTTCCGCAACCGCTAATCCGCAAACTGCTTGCCATTTTTGGTGCCGCAAACGCAAATCCGCAAACGCAAACCATATTTCCAATTTTTACAGTGCTGGGCACTTCCGCAAACACTTCCGCAAACCGCAAATTCCGCAATCGCAATTTTAACTATAAAAAGTATCCAAAACATTAAAGAGGTATAAAAAGTTTTTATATCTTTTTAATGTTTAATGTTTTAGCCTTGTTTTTATTAAAAACAAGGCTAAATAATTTATTACAATAAATCACTATTGTAGAAGAAATAAAAATACTACATATATTGATATATTATATTGAACAAAAACACCTCCTGCAAGTAAATAGTATATAAATTAAATAATAAATTTAATCATTTGTACACAACTTGAACTCACTGTACAACTCAACCCCTCTAGCCTCTACAAGTGTACGCCTCTGGCTTTGTCAACAAGTTCAGTCGTCCTCCTCCAGTAACTGAGCCAAATCCAGTTTTAATAAGTCCATGTTCCCCTTCATGAACACGAGACGTTCGAAGTTGTCAGAGGTCAGGCTGGCCCTTTTGGGCTTCATTATATCTGACCCCTGGGAGAACAGTCTCTCCACGGCCGCAGAGCTGGGGATGGCCGTGTTATACTTGAGGAAAACATGAACCCAGGCGTTGCGGTGAAGTTTGGGGAACATGCTCTGCTCCAGCTCCGGGAAAGATGACGCGCTGCCTGCCAGCCAATTGGCGGCCAGTGACAGCAGCGTCACAGCACTAGCGGGCTTGGACAGTGGCCACGTGGGAAATTTGCGGAAAGATTTGCGTTTGCGGTCTTAGTTCCGCAACGCAAATTCACTAATTTGCGATGACTTTGCCGCAAACGCAAATCCGCAAACGAAAAACATACTTCCGCAATTGCGGAATTTGCGGTTTGCGGAAGTGTTTGCGGAAGTGCCCAGCTCTGGTGTGTGTGTGTGTGTGTGTGTGTGCATACGACTGGGGAAAGTTAGTTCATGTGATAAATGATAGATGTAGTGGGGTAACTTTTTGAGGTACCTTGGAACATTAAAAAATTTGTATAAAAATCTAAAAACATTTTTATTGTCGGAAAAAAGATATGTTGGTCCTGAATGGATTAGGTTACATTAGATTAGCTTAGTTAAGGTTTGGTTACGTTAGGTTAAGCTAGGTTAGCTAGTACCTCGCTTAAAAGAAAACACCATTTAAACCTTCATTTGCGTCAAAAGTACTTATCACGAAACTTCTCGGTTCGATGACACTCTAAGGTTAGATTAGATTAAATTAGGTTTAGTTAATTAGTTTTTTCACATATATGGATTTAAAAAAGCCAGTATCTCGTGTATGCGGAGATGCGCACATATGTGTGTGCGTGTGCGTGTGTTGTGTGTGTGTGATTATGAAAATAGTTTTAGAAAAGAAAAACAAAAATGAATTAATGTGGTTGTATAAATGTTCATCTCATTATTGGCAGTATAATTAATCCCTCCTCTTGTATAAAACTCGGCCTAACAACCTTCGAAATCAGTGAGAACTCCAACGTCTTGCTTGAATCACCAACGATGAAAGATCGAAACTGGAAAATCTTGAAGGTCCAACAAACTAACCAACCAACCAAAATTGTTCATTTTTTAACGAGAGTAAAACATCAGTCTACTGAGTCTAGGCGGATGCGTACATTTCAAACAATAAAGTATTATATATGTACATTGTATATACATCATACTGTCTTTGCTGACCGAGTGATTAATACATCGTATCGAGTCCTGAAAATGGACACATACTTTTTCCAAACGTTTTGATTAATCATTGCTTGCCGTTGTTCCTGTCTCAATCCCTCCTTCAGCCTTCGTGTCTGGACGAGTCTTAAACTCAGCTTGCTCCTCGCATCCACGCACCAAACATGAACGTGAAACGAGATATCCATTTCATGGGTGTGGACATTCTCTATCATAATATCCTTCATGCCCTGATTTTTACCTGCGGGCGGAGGTCAGGTCACTCGAGTGGATTTGACCCTGAAGAGAAAATATAGGTCAAAGGTCTTGTTTATTTAGGATACAGAATTACAGAGAAGAGAGAATCGGAGGAGATTAGAACTTTTATTTTGCGATCCAGTGGATTTAATTTTTATTTTGTTTGCCTTTCTCACACACACACACACACACACACACACACACACACACAATATATATATATATTATATGAAAATTATTTCACGAAAGTAACACGTGAAAAATATTTATGATGAATAAAACCACGAAGGAATTTATTCATCAACAATATAAACAACAAAATTTTTCATTAAAATTTCAAGTCCCTGAGGATGTCATTAGACGAAAGCGCTTGAGCACCACTCTGTGTTTCCTTTCCTTCGTCGTTTTATTCATCATATATATATATATATATATACACATATATATACATATACAGTATATGCCTGAGTTGTGAAAAATATTTGTGACAAACGTTTCGGGAGCAATTCTTTTTAACAAAATAAATGTAAATAACGATACACTCATCATCTTCACTAAAGTCAAAAGGAATAAAATATGGTAAAAGAGATAAAACTTTGAGAAGTTAAAATGGTAAAAAAAAACCTCCGTAATATTTTATAAAATAATAAAATATTTGTTAGAAATACGAGTGTGTGAACGATTTATTTTAAAAAGAGTTAAGAAATATTGAATTGAAATATAACGATGAAATATTACAATGAAGAAAAAACAAAAAATCTAAAAGTATTTCAGATAAAAAGTTTACTTACACAACGGGAGGGTGTGCGCGGAAATAAGAGTTAAAAACATTGAAGTTTTGCTGATGCTTCGATACTACTTGAACTGGGTTCAGTTTTGTACATTAATATGAACTCCATTGTCTGAGGTATGGTTAAAACCTTACGAGACGAACAACGTCATCGTCGATGGCGAAGGTCATGTGGAAGAGGCAACCTATAACTTCACGTAGGATCCGAATCAGCTAAGGGTCACTACTAGTGATGTACCGATTCCAGAATTTAGCCGATGCCGATTCTTTGCCAATATTTAAAAAAATCAATTCCCTTCAGAAATTTTATTAATCTAACGTAAAAACTTTGAATTTTCATATTTTTACATTTCAAATTTATTTAAATGCTTTTCCTTAGCTCACTCCACAGTATACAGCACCAGAATTTGTTACTCATATACCGTAGCTAAAATGATGTTAAAAAGTTTTATTACTTGGTAAAATGATAAATAATTTTATTTTAGTTTCATAAATTGAATACCAATATTTAAAGTAATTGTTTTTCCTTATGTTCAAGGTATTTTCTTTCTTCAACAATATAAACAACAACAATATGATAATAAAAACCCACTCTAATAGACAGAGTTTATTTCCACAACAGTTTCGATGCCCACTGGCATCCTCTTCGGGTTTTTCTGTATCACCCGAAGAGGATGCCAGTGGGCATCGAAACTGTTGTGGAAATAAACTCTGTCTATTAGAGTGGGTTTTTATTATCATATTTTTTACCTTCTCGTAGAAAAAAGTGTTTTTTTGCAAACAACAACAAAATTTTTTATTAAAAATTTCAAGTCCCTGGTGGCCAGTTTGAATAAAAAAATGGATATACAATTGATTTGGGTTTATAAAATTATTAAAATGCTTAAAATAAAAACATAAGATGGTTTAATATATAAATTATAAAGTACAACTTAATATAGAATTACTATTAATATAGAGTTGGAGATTACAATAGTTTATAATATTTAGAGATTAGCTAGTTAGAGAAAATGTAAATTTATGGGGCACTTAACTTATTAAGCTTTGCCTTTTTCGTGAATGTAAAATATTTTTATATAATTACACTTTCAAATGAGTATAAATTATCATAAAGAATGTTTTTTTTGGTCTGTTCAATGTTCTATAAATATAGATTTTGTTTTATAATTAAAATTTTAAAATGACAAGAATCGGTAAGAGAATCGGCTAAATTTGATCGATGCCGATGCCCCCAAAATGGCCGATTCTGCCGGTGTCGATTAATCAGTACGCCACTAGTCACTACATCATCCGAACTCAGAGAACGGTCACCCATCCAACCACTGAACAGACCCAACGTTGCTTAACCTCGTTGATCGAACAGGAAGCAGTGTTGCGATATGGCCACGACGCATCCTACGCTCTTACCGACCCCCGTCATCCTGTACAGTTCACGACTAGAGGGAAACACGGTCAAACAACATATGATAAATATTGGCCTCGTTTGAATGGATCTCGTTTTGGGTTCAGGATGACGTGGTCCGTAAGATTTTGAAACTATGCGACCGGGTTCGAGTTCCACTGATTCTCAGTGTCCTACTGAAATGCCTTTACCTTTCTTTCCATCTTACCATTCAATCTTAGCATTCAATTTTAACTTAAAACATTCTTTCGCAAATGTAAACAAAGCTCTTTGCCCTTGAAAGTATAAAAGGACTCTTGATATGCTGAGAAAAATGGTCTTCCTTATGCAACTCCTGGGAGACTATATATACACAGTGTGTCCGTAAAGTCATGGTGGGATTTTAAATAGCTATATTATTGCAACGAAACATGATAATGAGATGAAAAAAAGGCAAATTGAAGAACAACTCTAAAAGAATAACTTTATTTAACGTAGTTCGATATGGGCTCCTCTGGTAGCCCTGCAGACATCTAGGCGGTGATTCAATTCCAGCCACACACGCCCAAGAACATCAGGAGTGACGGATGCGATAGCTTCCGTGATTCGCTCGTGCAAGTGATGAATATCCCTAATGGGTACACTGTACACGCTTTGCTTGACGTAACCCCACAAATAAAAGTCCAAAGGTGTCAGGTCCGGAGAGCGTGGAGGCCATGGCTTCCATCCTCCTCTTCCTATCCATCTCTGTGGAAATTTTTCATTAAGGAATTCTCGAACAACGTTGGCATAGTGCGGAGGAGCACCATCTTGCTGAAAGATGACATTATTGTCAATAAATTGGGGTACTGCAAAATGTTCCAACATAGCGAGGTAGTTGTGTGACGTCACAGTGGGTTCCGCGAAGAAAAATGGGCCAATCACTCGATCTCGTGCTAGAGCACACCACACATTAACTTTCGGGCTATTACGCTCATGTTCAACATAGGCATGTGGACAGCCTAGACTAACTACGAGATAAAGGTTAAGCTTAGCCTAGACTAACTACAAGATACAACTTCGAGAGTTGTTCTTAAATTTGGCATTGTTTCATCTCATTATCATGTTTCGTTGCAATAATATAGCTATTTAAAATCCCACCATGACTTTACGGACACACATCACCGCCTAGATGTCTGCTGGGCTACCAGAGGAGCCCATATCGAACTACGTTAAATAAAGTTATTCTTTTAGAGTTGTTCTTCAATTTGCCTTTTTATCATCTCATTATCATGTTTCGTTGCAATAATATAGCTATTTAAAATCCCACCATGACTTTACGGACACACTGTACTGTCGTAGAGGTCGGCACGGGCACGGGTAGGACCGTAAGCCTGTGCCCGACCCGGCCGTGGGCCGGGTATGGATGGGCTTCTTGAAAACATGACGGACACGGGCCGGGTATAGGCTGAAAATATAGTGTTTGGCTAAAGGCGGGCACGGGCTTCAACTTTTTTGAGATGTGTAGTGAATTATAAAAATTTCAAAAATAAATTTAAAATATTTGTAAATTAAAAAAAAAAAAATGCTGCTAAGATTAATTTTATAGTTGCTGTTTGTCATCATACACGATTTCGATAGTCACACACCTATAATAATAAAGATGGCATGGTGTTATAGGCAGAGTTGGAAACGGGTCACTAACTTTGACCCGTGACCCGTGTGACCCGTCCAGCACCTGACCCGTGACCCACTTGACCCGCGACCCAATGACCCGGCACACCTGCTGACCTAAACAATACATTGAACAAAACGTTTTTCAAAATACGTCAGAAAGTAAACTTTGTTTCAAAATACAAAATCTTTATTTTGATACAAAAATACAAGCTGACTCATACCGGTAAGCTATGACAAACTGATATGTAACTGTAACTTGTTTTTATTTTGAAGCCCATGTCCGGTCCGGGCCGTAAGAATTTTATAAAACATGCATCCGGTTCGGCCCGGCCCGCATTTTACAGTGTCACCGACCTATAACCAGAGTTGGAAACGGGCTAGCGGGTCACGGGTCTGCGGGTCACTTGGTAGTGAATTCAAGACGGGTCGAGGTGGGTCACGGGTCATGAGGTTGACCCGCCTGACCCGGGAGCGGGTCAAGACGGGTCAATGCTATGATTAGGTGATTTTAAAAATTCGCATGTTTTTGCGTAAAAAAACCTGCGAATTTTTAAAATTTGGCTACAAATTTGTGCCCCACCTAATCACAGCATTGACCCGTGACCCACCTCGACCCGTCTTGAATTCACTACTAAGTGACCCGCAGACCCGTGACCCGCTGGCCCGTTTCCAACTCTGGTTATAGGTCGGTGACACTGTAAAATGCGGGCCGGGCCGAACCGGATGCGTTTTATAAAATTCTTACGGCCCGGGCCGGACACGGACTTCAAAATAAAAACAACATAACTAGCCAGACCGGGCCGGAACCAAAACCCTCGAATACAGGCCGGACCGGGCCTGAAAAAGTAGGCCCGTGCATACCTTTATACTGGCATATCCGACGAATATGTATATGCAATTGGGTATAAAAACTCAAACAGTGGTTGCACGACAATTCTGTCTGGTCAAAAACCTGCTGTGTACTTGTATGCATTCATAATCTGAAAGATACGTTATCAGAAATTACATTCTAACTTTTGAGTTCGCGGAAAAGTGTATTAATTAATTAAGTATTCAGATTTTAAAACAAGATAAAAGTATTTTCAGAAAACAAATTTAAATTTGTACATTTTTTCTCAAGAAAGTATGTTCGTGTTCCATTTATATAGAATCATTAAGAAAAAGGGTAATTAATGTTTCTAACACCGCGTCCCGTCGACCATCAAAGTTAAGCGACATTGAGTCATAGTTGTAGTTGGATAGCCGGGTGGGCCGTCCTCCGCGTCCAGATGATGTAGCGACCCGTGGTTCGGATTCCCCTCCGTCACATAACCTTACACCAGCGAAGGAAGTTAAACAACCCCATCGACAAAAACAATATTTCTGTTTTTGTTTACAAGCCGTGACTGTAAAAACTGAATGGATAAGATGTGTCCAAGAAAAGACGAAAAGGTAAAAATCATTTGAACGTAATATTCACAAAACCAAAGGAAAGTTGTTTAGGAGTTTACTAATGAAAGTCGGGATCGCGAAACAATTATAGTGAACGATGTCTTTCGAATTTGATTTCGAACTGTATTCACAAAATTTAGGATGAATGGAAACGCCGCTTAAGAGTGTATTACCAACAATGTCGGATATATTTCCCATAGGTTGTAATTATGAGTGTATCCCCAATGATTCCTGATAAACGGGACACACACCTTTGTACGTTGCTGTTTTTTTTTACATACATACGGTGGGAGAAAATTGCTTCCGAAACGTTTTTCATAAGCTTCATTCTCTTACTATCCCTCATTAAGTTAAAATTTGCTATAGACAATATATATATACATATATATATATATATATATATATATATATATATATATATATATATATATCTTACCATTCGTTACGCATAAACATCGTACGCCTTCCAACCTGAATATTAAATGAAATTAAATATTGAAAATAATAATAGGATTATAAATAATTAAAACATCCTCCATTTTCATATAACAAAAGTCGCGATGAAACTTCGTTGTCATCCCCTTAATAGTTAGTTGGTTCAATATGCGCCCGTTGCGATCGTCCGTTGACTGGGCATTCACCAAACGGCACCTGGTCTCATTGATTAGCAAGAAGCGGCTTAAACTCACCTGTCCGACCCTTTATCTGCCGAGCGCACCTGGTGTCGAAGAAAGGCCCACAGAACCTTTCGTAAACGCTGATAACGGAGATAAAAATTAATTTACATCCTCTAAACCTAAAACGAATTACGACTGATTTTTACGATTGTTCCCCTGATAAACGGTGTCATGTTACGAGCGCGAGTAATTCCAACATTCTATGAAACGCACATGGCAGTATAATTGCATCTGCATACGCACACACAAGGATGTAGTCCTTAAGAATAAGTGGCTAACGTATATTTGTTAGATTCGTAATTTCACTGTAGAATATTATACGCTTTTATGGAAGGGCGATGTCGTGGCCAAGTTGCAACACCACTTCACATTAGATCAACGAAGTTAAACGACATTGGGCTTGAGTAGTAGTCGAATGGGTGATCGTCCTCAGCGTTCAGATGACGTAGCGACCCATGGTTCGAATTTCCCTTTAAAAGATGTGGGTTTCCTCTGTTATATGACCCCTCTCCCCAACCAACAAGCAGTTAGTATGGAAGCTAAAACGGGCAAGAGGCCCGACATAACAACAACAGAAGCAATGTACAATTTTCATCCAAGAACGCAAAACATACAACGTTAATTGGTCTCTTGATATTTATTTTATTTAATTCGACTCCTTTTTAAGCTTCAGACTTCAGCTCCAGGCTTTAATTTCGAACTGAATAAAATGTTAAAGCATGAATATGATACCGAAACGTTGTAAACAAATGATAAAATCTAAACTATGCATACAGTTTTATTTGGAAAAACGCTAAATAATTAAAACCTCATTTTACGGTTAACTCGCACGAAAACGAATGTTGTTTTAAAGTTTAAAATAATGAAGGCGAGTTTAAAATTACATTTTACAATTAGAGTTAAAGGTAAAAAAAGCTTTAACGATGAAGATAAACCATCAGTGTTCGTTATCTGCGTGTATACGAGGGGCATGTTACGCCAACAACCCGCCATGGTAGGCTGGTGGAAAAGCGTTTGGTTGTTAATTTGAAAGTCCTGGGTTCGAGTCTCGGCTAGGACTTCAGATCTCACCGATTAAAGTGCGTGTTTCTCCGCTTTCTCTTTGGTGGGTAGTGGTTTGGATCTCACGTGAAGCTGTAGGTCTTTTCCGTTACATGACCTACGCCGTTACGAATGAGGTTAAACAACCTACAAAAACACAACACACACACACACACACACACACATATATATATATATATATATATATATATATATATATATATATATATATCAAGTGGCGTATCTTGATCAGCTGCTTTGGTTTATCGCATTTATTCATACTCGTGTGTGTGTGTGTGTGTGTGTATATATATATATATATATATATATATATATATATATATATATATATATATATATATATATATATATAACGATAGAAGAGTTCTTCGTGAATCTTATCCTCAGCAGGAATATAAAGAAAAGAGACACGACTCTCAACATTTATTGGTCAAACGTTTCGGTCCGCTCCGGGGCCATCTTCAGTGACTAAATGAAAGAACATCAAAATTAGAGAAAAAAAAATCAATAATATATAAATAAAGAGACCTAAGTAAAAAAAAATTACAGAAAAGAATGTAAAACCTTATACAGTAAACAAAATGGTGTACATTTTTTTGGATTATAACACAATAAAATAATAACAAATAAAAGTCAAACCCATTAAAAGTAAATACTAGAATAAACTAAAATTTAAAAGGACCAACCTGAGTGATTAGGAGTTGCAAACGACAACTGGAGAAAAAGGGAAAGGAGTATGAATCTAAATTGATGAGTTAGTCGTGTTGAAAAAGATGTTGGCTGGTTGGTTATTATAAAGTTACGTAATTTTATCGAGGAAAGGTTGTCATTTAATTCTGGATTTAATTTTCTGATAAAGAGGGATTCTAAAATTTTGAGATCGAGTGAATTAGAAGCGGACGACAAAATCGTAAAAGAGTCCCGGGGGCCACGGGTGGTCATGGGCAATGTTCCCTCTAATTTTTTTTAGTCCGTGTGCGCAAGATATTTTCATTGTGCATATATTTAGATTCATGGTGAAAAATTGTGCAAACTTTTTTGAGTGCTATTATCTTCAAAATTTCAAAATTAAATATATATAAATATTAAATACTTAATAAATATTATTTCCATAAGGTGATAGCTTGATCATTACGGTACTATTAAATTGATATTAAAAAACTGTTTACAATATTATATACTCTTAAAAAAGAAAACATTTTATCCATTCTAAAAATATGAATAAAATAAAAAATAGTAAAATAAAATTCAACAAAATAAAGAAATAAAATAAAAATAACATTAATTGAAAATGACTATTTTAGTTGTCATTTCTCAAAATTTTTTTTAGCATTTAGCAATTCAAAATAGACTATCAAGATTAATACATGATTTTATCCATTCACAAAATAGGAATAAAATAAAAAATAATAAAATTCAATAAAATAAAATATAATCAAAACAACATTAAATGAAAGTGCCTTTCATTTAAGTATGATTATGATTTCTTCCTACGATCTTTAGCATTTGCCCATTCCAAATAAACTCTATGAAGATTAATACATCCGTCATCATTCAGGTAACTTTTAATTTGCACGAGCATGTCCAAATGATTTTCTTTCAAGCGGTTTCTTAATTTGTTCTTTATAGAATTCATTAAACTGAAGCCACGCTCACAGTCCACACTAGATGCTAGGAAAGTTCCCCCAATATCCATCAACTTAGCAAGGTCACAAAATTGTTCATTTTGGAGGACGAATGTCACCATGTCATCAAAGTTTTTAACCAGCTTACTTTTTATTTTCTCCCATACAACAAATTTAAAATCATTGTACTGTTCGATTATGGTAGAACTTTCACCAAGAAAATCTGCATATTTTGCACATAAAGCTTTAACATGCTCAATGCCAAAGTCGGCGAAGTCGGGCGGAAGGGGTTAATACTTAAAAGAGCGACTACAGAGTATGTTGATGCAAATGGTCAGACCTTGTGTGACGGTATATTTTTAAAATTATTTCATTTACTGTCGTGACTCATGATACGCTTGAGCCTGTGCGCATTTTATTTTGCTGTGTGCGCGGGTTTCACAACGCGTGTGCGCGCGCACACGCGCACACCTTAGAGGGAACATTGGTCATGGGTCTCTAAATGATGTCGAATAGCGGAGGATTCAGGAGTGGAAAGAGGGCGAGAAGTTCGAGAGAGGTTCTTTAACTATAATTTTTATTGCACTTCAATTACTGAGACATTAATTTCAAAATGTTTAAATAACCTATATTCGCCTAAAATAACTCAGTCCACGGTTTCGAAACAAAAGGTTTATCTTAAGCTTCCTTTTTTAGACCAACTAACTTTAAAACTTAATAAAGATGTCCACTCTTTTGGTGGGGCAGACACATCTACACACACACACATATATATATACAAAGCTGGGCACAAACCGTTAATCCGTTAATCGTTAATTAACGAAGTTAACTTTTTCGTTAACGATTTAACTTTTAAGTTAACTTTGAAAATCATTATCGGACTAATTAACTTCCGTTACATTTAACTTCCGTTAACTCAAGTCCGTTAACCCAAAAAATTCATAAATAAACGTTTAAAAGTTTCTATTATTTTCAGTGCTGAGCAGGTGCGCAGGCATCGACAAAAGGTTTGGGCCCCTCCTGGAGGATGACGAATGCCAGCTGGCTGCTGCCTTCCATCCCAGGTTTCGCCTCATCTGGTTGGACAAGTATGACAACACCAAGGTCGCCAGGGTGAGGAAAAGCATGCAGGGTACAGTCGAGGAGGCCATGAAGCAGCAGTCCAACGAAGTGGGCAGCAACAGTGGAGGCAGCAACAACGAGGAGGAGGAGGAGGATGACTTCTTCAGTGCTGTCATCCAGACAAAAGAGAGCAGCAGAAGCCACAGGTCACTCAAGGGCAAGGCCCAGAACTTGGTCAAGACCTGGCTGGAGACCAACTCCAAGGACTTGCTGACAGATGCTGCCTTCTTGGGTGAGCAAGTGTTGGTGGACTTGTTCATCAAGTTCAACACAGCCATCCCCTCCAGTGCTGCAGTGGAGCGTTTGTTCTCTATGGGCAAGGACATCCTGAGGGCCAAGAGATCATCCCTGTCTGATGAAAACTTTGATATGCTAATTTTCATGAAGGGCAACATGCATCTCATGGACAAAATGGAGAACGAGAAGAAGAGGGAAAATTAAATTATATATATATTGTGTTTTTCATTTTTTTTATAATAAAAGTTAACGTTAACGGTTTATCGGTAACTTCCGTTACATGTTTAACGAATTAACGGATTAACGGTTAACGAAGTTAATTTTTTGGTTAACGGATTAGCGGTTAACGAAGTTAACTTTTTGGTTAACGGTGCCCACCACTGTATATATATATATATACAGTGGTGGGCACGCGCAACGATTTTTGTAGCGCCGCAGCCGCAACCGCAACTCTGCTGAAATAGTTGCGCCGCACGCGCAAGCGCAACCCTTTTCAAAAAGTTGCGCCGCAAGCGCAAGCGCAACCAAAAATGTTGCGCCGCAAGTTGCGCCGCAACTGCCCACCTTTGTATATATATATATATATATATATATATATATATATATATATATATATATATATACGAATTAAGCAAAATCTCGGCAACTGAGTGGGTTTTTGCTAAATCTTCAATTACACAGTCACATTCAATTGTTTTCATATAACCACACGCTGTGAAAGAAGGCAACTCACTCGAAACACTTGCCATATTTATGTTTAATCTTTAAACAGTAATATAATAAAAGCAGATGAGTTCAAACATAACATTCTAACACGCAGTAGCAAACGGAACTGGCTAGCAGCACAAAGCACTCGCAGAAATGAGCGATAAACAAACTAGCTGATTGGCTGATATCCCCTGCGTCATATCACTGTGCCATCATCCCGTAGTCCCACTATGGCTGTGGCTTATCTAATAATGTCGTTATTTCATCGCTCTCTCAAAACCGCAGTAATTAATTATTGTTTGAATTTCAACTTTTTAAGTAATGTTTTAATATTTACTAAAAATAATTTTTGAATTATTTTTGGGGGAATGACACCTGGAATCCCATGCCGGTCCCAAGCCTGGATAAAAGAGGAGGGTTGCCACGACAGGCCTAGCAAGCCGGTGGTGTAAAAACCTTATAGGAGGGGGGACTGGAAATGAATGTAGAAAAGACAGACATATTAAGTGTATGTCGAAGAGAAGAAGGAGAATTCGGAGTTCAAATAGGAGATAAGGAAATAAGAAATGTTGAAAAATTTTAATATCTAGGGAGTATGTTTACTAAAGAAAGCGGTAATATACAAGAAATAACTGAAAGAATTGCAAAGTTTAGTAAAAATGTCGGAATGTTATACCCGCTACTGAGAGATGAACATATGCCCCTTGGGACTAAGAAAATAATCTTCGAAACAGTTTTAACACCAATACTGATTTATGGGTCGGAACACTGGAAAATGTGCATGGCGGATCGAAGTAGAACTCAGGCGGCAGAAATGAGACCGCTGAGGACTATTCTGAGAAAGACACGAAGAGATAGGATAAGAAATGAAGAAATAAGAGCCAGTGTGGGAGTAACGCCGATTTTGAGAAAAATCGACGTTGCCAAATTGAGGTGGTTGGGCCACTTGGAGAGAATGGAGGAGGCGAGAACTGCGAGGAAGTGCTGGGAGTGGAGACCAGCGAATGGCAGAAGACCGCGAGGGAGACCGAGAAGGAGATGGAGGGACGAAGTGGAGGAGAGCTTGCGAAGATACGACTTGCCCAGCATGCAAGAGCTCGAAGAAACGAGAGTGCTGCTGGACAGGGCGGAGTGGCGAAGGAGGCTGGCTCCACTGACAGGCTGACTAGCCTACCTGGGAGCTGAAGAATTGAAGAAAAATTGAATTGAATTTTTGAATTCTCTGAGGTTGGTTTACCGCCAGTAAACGCGATAACACAGAGAATACGCCACTGATATATAGTTCAGTGGTTAAAACGTTGTGCTGTTGTTGGGGCGTGGTTCGGATTCCACGTTAAACTGTAGGTCTAAGGTGGAGTGTGAAGCTTGATCTTCGTCAGAATAAACAATTCGGAGGAAGGAAAACCAAGGTGTTATATTTATATATATATATATATATATATATTATATAATAACATAAGTTTTATAAGGAAAATCACCATCTGAGAAAACACACAACACACACACACACACACACACACACACACACACACACACACACACACACCAAAAGTTAAAGTTATGTTGCGTTCTTGTTAATTCAGAAAAGTATTGTAAAATTGTTCTTTTTATGAAGTATCCAATTTAATGGTGTGTTGGGAAGTGGATCGACCTTTTCGTTTTAAATTTCTCATTTGACTTTTTGAAACTCAAATATTAAAATAATTAAGAAATAAGAAGTGTATAAACGGGTTAGAGAATAAAATCAGGGAAGAATAATATAGAATGAAAGATAAATATAAGATTAATAAAGATTAATACAGTCGACAGAATTAATATGGAAAAAACAGATTAATACAGAAACTTGTATAATATTATTAATACAGAAATATTTGTCGCCGTTCGAAGGATAAGTTAATTTTTGCATTGAATACTGAAGTTTATTTCACCCTAAATTTTATTTCTAATTCATTTATTTGATACTTTATTTAGGGATCGGCACTATGCTTGTAATGACATTTTTCCATCTTATGAAATGAACCATCATTGCTCAGTGAATATCCATTCAGGAAGCCGAATTGCTTACTCATCATACAGGGATGGGCATAAATATTTTGATACCTTTGGTTAGCTTCCGCCCGGATTGTTCATTCTGACGAAGGTCAAGCTTTTCACTCCACCTTAGACCTACAGTTTAACGTGGAATCCGAACCACGCCCCACCAGCAGCCCAGCGTCTTAACCACTAGGCCACCCAGGGTACCCATTTATCTACTAACCACTTTCTTTATTGTGTGGAAGGATGAACAGCTGGGGCTGCGCGCCGGCTGCCGTCACTGGGTCTCGAACCCGGGGCCGATGGATTCGTAGTCAGCAACGCTAACTAATCACTACACCACCGAGGTGCATTATTTTAAATTGTATTTAAACACTAAATGCAACGGAAATTTGTATTTAAATACTAAATACATTACTGTAAACTGGAATCTAATTAAATGCTAAATACATTACTTCAAAAATGTATTTAAATACAATCTAAATACATCCTAAATACTCTCCATTTTAAGTGTTTATTATTGTTATAGTATTTTGAAGCTTAAATATATTGATTAAATTAACTTATTATTTATTGATTTTTATAATCAAGTAAAGAATTTTGAAAAAAAAAATCTGTCTACTTACATTTGTCAACCCTCTGTATATAATGCCATCATATACCGAGGGTTGCCAAAAGTAAGTAGACAGTTTTTCCTTTTTTTTAAAAAATTCTTTACTTGATTATAAAAGTCAATAAATAATAAATTAATTCAGTCAATATATTTAAAATTGTGTTCCTTTCCCCTTTGCATTTACTAAGTCAATAAAATTGTTATAATTTACTGACTTTTATAATCAACTCGAAAAATCTCTGTAAAGGAAGACATAGGATGGAGTGCGCTAAAATTTATGCATGAGACACGATAAAAGCTTCCATGTATAAAAGGGATACAGCAAATGTAATTCGAAATTTCACTAAATTTTTCAACATTGAAGGTTTATTCTAACTGTTTTAGTTGAGCCTGATTCATCTGCTGAAAAACACACACACACACACACACACACACATATATATATATATATATATATATATATATATATAAAATCATCAATTACTCGGACGTAGTACTAAGTAAGAGGGCGAAAACAAGGCTTAATTGTTTTTTTTTATAAAGCACCGCTCTACCCATGCACCCATTCAGGGTATGACCAACTCAGCATCTTTGCCAAGTACAGAGAGGATTAACGTAATAACGAGGCTTTCGTACGTGGTTCATCACCAATGGAAGCAACAGTTCTTTGATTCATTATATTCCAGTGAGAGATCAAATTCATAATCATTTTCATGATATTTGGTAGTGCAATGGGTAGTATCGCTGACTACGAATCCAACAAGCTTGACTTTCGTCACAATGTGTGTGTGTGTGTGTGTGTGTGTGAATGCGTGAGTGTGCTCTTTACCGTCGATTGATCTCTGTTCTCGTGTCTTTTCTTCTTGTTGATTTTTATTCAAATGTGAAATTTCCTCTTTTGGTCCCTTGAGTTGTTGAAGATGAAAGAGTAAACCAATTCCCTGAAACAAATTTATTTTGTCTCCATTTTAAGGCTTTACCTCAGTACAAAAACATGTGAACGGTGCGTCTGCATGTTTTGAATGACAACGAAGCAAGAGGCCCAATGGGAGGTGGGGGGGAAGGCAGCTCCTTTGCTGAAACATAATTATTTTACTTTAAATAACTTGTATTGCATTCAAAGAAATTTGTTTATATACTGTTATGGAAAGACCAGAATTTTTTGGTCCTGAATGTCCTCTCTCTCTCTCTCTCTCTCTCTCTCTCTCTATATATATATATATATATATATATATTATATAAACGCTGTAAACCTTTAGTATTATGCTTCATATTATTTCGTTCTGACCAGTGACTAGCAATCTATTTATGTCCTTTTGCGAAAGTTTTGTACACCGTTGAGTTCTTAATCTTGTTGCTAAGTTTTGTGTTATGATCAGGAAAAGATGCTATACTGCGCTACGTGTTGCTTCATTATCCATAGCGGTTATGCACAGTAGCATTGCCAGCACTCTACCTTGTGATACCGAGCCTGTCTTGCAGGTTGTTACTCTAAAGGTCCTGGGATCGAGTCTCGGCTCGGACTTCAGATTTCAGTGATTAATGTTCTTCTCTGATCTTCCTTGGTAGGGCTGTGGTTTGGATCTCAGGCAAAATTGTAGATCTTCTCCGTTGTATGACCTTCATTGTTACGTGCGAAGTTCAATAACGCCAAATGTTATTGTTGCTAGTATTGTGATACTGAGCTACACAAACATCTCTGATTCTAGTGATGGTGTTCTTCGGCCTTTAACTAGTTTTCTCTTTTCAAGGACGTTATGCATCCATTTTCCTGGTTTTCCTGCCATGTCTATATATTTCAGATATACAATTTTCACCTGAAAATTTATTTAATAAAATTGTAATTTGGAGAAAAATTATAAATACCAAATTTGACAAACTCATCCACAACTCTGAGTGGCGTAGCGAGAAGAATACTCTGTACATTGCATGATGGATACCTCAGAGAGATTCGGTAACTAAAAAATTTGCGTTTGTTTCTGCATGTATCCTGTGCCTAATTCAATATATGGTACTTAAATTACAGTTAAATAAAAAAATTCTAATATAAAAATAAAATTTCAAGAAATCTGGTTACATTTCATGTGGCAAATTTGAGCATGACTTATTCCAAAGTAAACCTAATTTATGTTTAATTTTAAAAATTTTGTTTTCTTTGAAGTAAATACTTTCCAAATGGAATAAATTTATTTTGTAATACAGTTTTAAGTATTTAATATTAAATATATAATTTTTTAAATAAACAAACTAAAAATTTTAATTAAAAAATATGTTTTTAAACGAATAAAAATTAATGTAGGTTAATGGGTTTAATTAATGGGTTTTTATTCGATCTGAAAACAATTTTATTTATGAATTACTCAAACAGGATTTTGTTTTTGGTCTAAAGTCTAAACCTATTTATACAGCATATATACACTTACAAAAATCGCTCTTTGCATTTACTATATATAGTTCCTCCTCACATCTGAATAAGCATTCTACAAATGCGGAACTGCAGCTGAATGTGATATCGTAAATACGACTTAGAAAATAAACTTTGTCTTGTGAAAAACTCCGAGTTGGCGAGACTCATTTGAATTCTTCCTCAAAAACAGGAAAAGCTGGCGTATACAAATTTATTCGTTTGTGAAATTCTGAGAGCTATGTTATGCTGTAACTTCACACACACACACACACACACACACACACACACAATATATATATATATATATATATATAACTGCAAACAACACACAGTATAATTAATGTAAAGAACGACACTTGTGTAGAAGAGCGTTCCGCAGAAGATGAGGAGGGAGAACGAACAAATGAAAAATGAGGTACCTCCCAGGAATCGAACCCGGGATCATCCGACCGGCAATTGGTTGATCCCAGGTTCGATTCCTGGGAGGTACCTCATTTTTCATTTGCTCGTTCTCCGTCCTCATCTTGTGCGAACGCTCTTCTACACAAGCGTCGTTCTTTACACATATATATATATATATATATATACACACACACACACATATATATATATATATATATATAATATATATATATATATATATATATATATATATATATATATGTTTCTCTGTAAGAAATGAAAACCCACAAATTACATTTTACTTTCCCCAAATAAAACCACCTTTAGATGGTTCTTCAACCAAACTCTATAACAAAAACGAACGAGCCTAAAAACAATTAAAGAAAAATGGCGCAAAAACCGATCTTCTGAAGAGGTGGTATTTTAATTTACCAAAAGTTGAATGGAGGCGACAGGGGAGTAAAGAGCGGGAGAGGACGGTCTTTACCTGCCTCTAATGGATGGATGGATGGGCCTCTTCCAGACCGATGGAAGAGAAGGACATTACTCTAAGGTTTGATCGCTTGAATAGAGGGAAAGAAGCCGATAAAAGGGGGGAGGTAACGCTCAAAGAAGAAGAAGAAGAAGAGAGAGAGAGAGAGAGAGAGAGAGAGGAGAGAGAGAGAGAGAAGAAAAGAGCTGAAAAATAAAACAAGTTCTCGCTCGAACATCAGCAGCTCACTGTCTTAACTAAGCTACCCAAGGTATACCATTTTATTTACCAACCATTTTTTTTTTGTATGGAAGGATGAACATTGAACAACTGGCTGAGCTGAGCACCGCTTGCCATCGTCGGGAATCGATCCGAATCTGAGACTGGTGGATTCGTCGTCAGCGATGAACGA
The DNA here is from genome assembly GCA_023014485.1 of Bathynomus jamesi. Taxonomy (NCBI): domain Eukaryota; kingdom Metazoa; phylum Arthropoda; class Malacostraca; order Isopoda; family Cirolanidae; genus Bathynomus; species Bathynomus jamesi. Next base: position 1,044,010 of record JAJOZX010000699.1, on the reverse strand, counting down.
ATATATATAGGCCATATATATATATATATATATATATATATATATATATATATATATATATATATATATATATATATATATATATATATATATATATATATAAATTATTTCACGAAAGTAACACGCGAAAAGTATTTATGATGAATAAAACCACGAAGGAAAGGAAACACAGATGGTGCTCAAGCGCTTTCGTCTAATGACATCCTCAGGAGTTTCCTGAGGATGTCATTAGACGAAAGCGCTTGAGCACCATCTGTGTTTCCTTTCCTTCGTGGTTTTATTCATCATATATATATATATATATATATATAAATATATATAAATCGCATTAGAAGACAGTAAAACCTTATTAAGATGACCTTTACGTGTAGCAGGCACTCCCGTTCATAAAAGGTGAATCTGCTGTCATGTCACTCGCAGAAGAATGAGTGCGGAGAGTTAATCAAAGATGAATCGCCAAATATGAGCGAAAAATGCATCAAACTTTAATTAAAATATCATGATAACAATTCAACATTTTTTTGGTTATATTTCAATCTAAAATATATATATACGGATGATATACTATACGTCAATAAACTCCTCTCCAATAATAATAATAATAATAATAATAATAATAATAATAATAATTCTCTCTCTCTCTCTCTCTCTCTCTCTCTATATACCACTGCGTTCTGAGCAATTCCAGGAACGTCGTATAGACATCGTACAGCAACGAAGTTTAATAGAATTTCAAGGTTGTAGTATGCGCCTTTGTGTTTCATAGTCCCTTTATGAAAATAAGATCCGGCAAGTAAAAGCTCGAATAATCAAAGTTACGATCAAAAACACTTCTTTGCACCAGTTTCCAACAAAAAAATGTTGATCAGTGAAGATCGCGAGACATTCTTAGCCAAACTTTCCAATTTTGAAGTTATGCCAAGTTCGTTGACGAGATATTAATTCGAAATTTCGATCATATATACTGTATATATATATATATTATATATATATATATACACACCAGGTGTCCTAAAAAATGTCCCTATTTCTAAATAAATATTCTGAGCTAAAAAAGACAAAAAAAGGAAATATCTCAGCTGGGATGTTGTTGATTACCTCATAGACTTTGGTCTTTAAGTCTTCGAGTGTCTTAGGCTTGGCAAGAATAGATCCTGTCTTTTATGTAACCCCACACAAAAATAGTCAGGGGTGTGAGACGAGGTGAGTATCGAGGTCATTCCACTGGCTCATGAAGGGAGATAAGTCGCCCGGAAAAATGATTCCGCGAAAAGTTGCGAGTTTTACAAGCAATGTGTGTTGGTGCTCATCCTGCTGTAACTACTGTGAACCTGAGGTAATGCCGTTACTTCTTTTATGGGACAAACTAATTAGTTGCGGTAAGTAGAAATCTTGTAGCATCTGACGATATGAATTTTGCGTTACCGTTAATGTTTTTTCATTTTCGTTCTCAAAGAAGTAGGGACCTACTACACCCAACAGCGACCCAAATGTTGAGTTTAGCAACATTAAGTGGAAGCTCTATTGGAGTGCCAGCATGACTTTCCCAGTAACGAAAGTTTTGCTTATTAATCTCCCTAGACAAATGTATATAACACTCGTCAGTGAGGTGGATGTGTTTAAAAAACTCAGGATCTTCTAGCTCTGCTAACATCCACGTTACAAATTCCATTCGTTTTTGTTTTTGAACATTAGTCAGTGAACCTTGTGAATGAATTTTGTGGGGAAAAGGTTTAATTCGATACGAAGTGTACGATGCACAGATGTTCGTGAAATACCTACTTCTACTGACAAACGCCGAATTGACTTCTGCGGACTGCGCGCAATAATTTCATGAACCATATTTAATTTACGTGTTGCACAGTTCTTGTGGATCGTCGTCTGCCACTATTACCATTATGTTGATTGTTTACATTTCCTTTCGTTTGAAATTTTTTAACAATTCGTGATGTTGTCTTTCTTTTGGGTGGATCTCCGCATCCATATTCTCTGCAAAGTTCCTCTGCACCCGCGTCACATAATTTGTCACATGAAACTACTCAACAATCTTGATTTTCTGTTCCAGCTGAAAACGCGACATCACTGTTTGAGGGTTCATCTATATTGTTCCGTATAGGTATATGCATGAAAACCCCAATCTGTTACTTTATGAAGAAGAAACCCCGATAATAAAAGATACATACATTATAAAATAACGGGCAAATAAAAATAGGGGCATTTTTGGGGGACACCCTGTATATAGAATATCACGCATGAACGCACGATTTTGCATAATTTTGCATAAATTGTCCCCACCACGATTCGAACCCATCACTTCTTGAGGGCGCTAGCCACTACATTACGACAGGATGTAGTAGTACAGGTTAACACAACCTGTCATACACTTGGACAACCTAGGAAACGCATGACGTTTTCGCGTCCAGAGGCATTTTACCTGTTAACCCTCCCGCACTTGAGATAATAACCAGCATTTCATTCAAATTATTTGGTGCGTTTTCAAATCATCACGAGATTTAACACACAATAATCATCAATTTTTCGTACATTTAAAATCGAAATAAACCCAAATCAAATGAAATTATTAAATCTTAAGACCTTAAGGCATAAAAAATACTTTTTTTATGCAATTATACTATTCCTTATAGAAAAAAAACAAAAAAAGATGATTTTTGCATATGCACCCTAAATATTTAAAAATCAGCTCCAAAATACTTGCTAATCTGATTACTGTCACATATTCGTAACTTTCTTACACCCTCCCGCATCAGCTATTTTGCTTTCGCCCCACACCCCAAAAGAACCCTTTTCCTACAACCAAAAGCAAATTCCTTTCAAATACCCATCCAATCCATATCACATAAAATGTCGCCTCAGAAGCTGTCTAACTTATTTAAATGTAAAGGAATCCATGAATATTATATATATATAAGTATGAAGGGCGGTATATACACGTCCATTAAAGCTACGAGGGGAAAGTGAAGAAACTTTTCCTTATAACTTATTCCCCTCAACTTTAGATAAATTTTACTTTATTAAAGATTTAATACAGTGTATAATATCTGTATGGAATTAGCATAGAACGCAGAAGGAGTTTTTAATAAAATAGTAATTTGAAATTCATATACTAGGGGGCGCTTCGAGCTATATATATATATATATATGTGTGTGTGTGTGTGTGTGTGCGCGCGCGCGCACGCGTGTGTCTAAGCTACAGATACACGAGTTTAAATTAATCTATAATATTTATATTAAATCCTACAATATAGTGTGTGTGTGTATAATATACTGTATATATATATAATGAAAATCTTAAACGTATATGTCAATACACAAATTATTTGTAATGTATAAAACCTAAAATAATAACTGTCTATTAATGAAACTGCCATACCTGACAAAGGTACATACACAAATTCCACCCTGAATTGACCAAGTGCCCCCTGGAGAGGTAAGAGTAAACCCCTGGGGTGAAAACAGCCTCAAATCTCAAAGCTAATTTGTCGCCCGTTATTTTATACCTCAAAATAAGGGTAACCGAAATAAGAGGATATAAATTATATTTATGAAATACAATAAAATATGACACTCTAATGTAAAGGCATAATATACAACGTGCTTGTAAAAATATATCATCTCAGAAATAGAGAATGTAATCTAATATCTTGTATGCAATGTGGATTAAATACTTCAAATAAAGTTTCGGTTTAAAAACGAAGACAAAAAAATTTCTTAAACATTTTGAAGTATTTATCAAACTTGAACATGACTGCCAACTTTGAAAAAAGAGTCATGAAACGCTTAATGCCGTATATATATATATATATATATATATATATATATATATATATATAGGGTTGTTAGAGTTTTGGCGGACAGACCGGGACAATAAAAATTTTGGGTTCATGATATATATATATATATATATATATATATATATATATATATATATATATCATGAAAATGAAAAGGTTTATTGGCAGGCTATAGTCCGTATGACAAATATTAATACAATACAATGACTTCATATACTAAGGATAGAAATATATACACCACTGATTAGAAATAATACTGCACTGTCGAAGTTAAGTGGAGCTACAGACAGACGTTTTCGTACCAAGAAGTCCATAGCTTAGAGGATAAATGGCAGGACTCATGGATAGCTTGGATGATCGGGTTGGTTGATTTTTGAATTCTTTGCATTAGACTGTGTTGAGCACGTCTTGTTACCACCGGGAAGCTCGGGACATTGCGGGTAACAAACATTTGCGAAGCTGAGCATCTCGGGGGTAATTTATGTAAGAGTCTAAAAGACCCGTTGTACAGCAAATTTAGGGTTCTGCCAGAACCTTTTTTATAATTCACCCACAGTTGCTGTCCGTATATATTACTGCAGAAAGTACGAAAGAGTGTCTTTAGCTTCACTTATACATTATAGTTGTAATAAAAATATAGTTCGTGAGTGTAAAATAGAAGCGTTTGTTTAGGCAGCGAATATTTATGATATATATATTTGCTGATTGCGCCTTTGATAATTACGTCGACTGTTTGGGCAATATGTTTTTTTTTGTTAACTAAATGGTAAGCATCGTTTTCTGCTTTGTTTCAAAACGAGTTGATCAATGAGGCACTTGATCAAATGTATATATTACCTTGCCTATATTTAAAAATAAGCAATCGTGTAACTTTGCTCGACATTGTAAAATTCGTCTTAACAATATTCTTTTTTTACGTGATTTTTTTTTGTGAAACTGGGACATTTGATGGTCCCGAAAGGTCTTCTCGGAACGCCGGGACAAGAGGCCGAAAACCAGGACATCTGGCAACCCTATTAATACACACACACACACACACACAGAGTATATATATATATATATATATATATATATATATATATATATATATATTAAGTAAAAATGTGTATTAACACTCGCCAGGTAACATGGCCTACACCAATTAAAATATATTTAAATTCCCAGAATGCACTCACCAGCTTGTATATTAAAGTTGCCACTGGTGAGCAGGAGAGTGGATTTTTACATCTATCTATTTATCTATCTATCTATCTATATATATAGATAGATTTTATATATATATATTATATTATATATATATGCATATAACTGCAATGACCACGCAGTATATAAATGAATAGAAACGACATAAGTATTAAGGAACGTTTCTGCACACGAGGAGGAGAGATAACGAATAAATGAAAAATGAGGCGAACCGCCCGGGAATCGAACCCAGGGCCTTCCAATTGCCGGTTGGACGCGCTACCATTATGCTACGGACCTCGATTAATCACAAATCGAATTCTCCCACATAGGGCAGTGTGTGTGTGGTTCGCCTCATTTTTCATTTATTCGTTATCTCTCCTCCTCGTGTGCAGAAACGTTCCTTAATACTTATGTCGTTTATATATATATATATATATATATATATATATATATATATATTATATATATATATATATATATATATATATATGGGGAAATTTCCTTCCTTTAAATTGTGTCAATTATGTAAACTTATTTGATATACATGACCGTCTGTGGTATGAAAAAAGGTGTAAAAGGTAAAAAGCGTAAAGAAGATAAAAGATAAAAAGGTAAAAAAAAATAAAAGAGGGTTACAAATGTTTCCCCAATGTCCTATTTTTATTCATCATTTTGTAACGCGCTTCACTATTAATAAAAAAAAAGCCATGTACGGGGGAGCGAAGGGATGAATGTGTTTCACTCTCATCCCGCTTTCCATTGCATAAATTCGCACCCAATCCCACTTCCCCTTCAAAAAACAAAAACAAAAACAAAAAACTAAACAAATACATCGTAATTTTGAAAGTGTTTTCGTTCTAGATTCGACATTATTCGTTACTGTTGAAATTTACTGTTTTAATAAAGGCAATCAGGCAAAGACTGTTGCTTGATTTTCTGCCTTAAAAGAATCACATTTGCATACGTATGGACTGAATTTTAGTCAACTGCGGTCGCATTATAAATTTCTTCCTTTCTTCCTGGCTCCTGCATCACTTCCAAAATTGCAATTGGTGAGAGAGAGAGAGAGAGAGGAGAGAGAGAGAGAGAGAGAGAGAGAGAGAGTGTGTGTGTGTGTGTCGCTATTGGTCTTTTGTGCGAGGAATGAGTTTCTCTTGCGCCAGAATTTTCTTTCTATAATAATTCTTGGCACGACACGAGTGGGTCATAATATAGGAAAGGTCACTTATTGATAAAACCTATAAGGGACTCGTAATAAATAAATAAATAAATAATATAATAGATATATATATATATAGATATAGTTGAAGGACTATTCGCCCTAATTTTATTTCTTTCGATGGTCATCAAACCAGCAGTGGAATTGCAGTAATGACGCCAAAGAATTCTTTTCAGTATATTCTATACAACATATTTGGAGGCGTTTTGAATATAAATTGCGCTCTTAGGAAGAAAAAAATACAATGAAAGGGGACTCAAAAAGTCAGCCATTATATTTAACCTCAGATCATTCGTATTACCATAGTGAAGTTAACAACTTTTATGTATATAATATTGGAAAATATCTCAAAACAGTTGTGTATATACAGGGTAGGAGGAGTTAAGGAGTAAGGATTTAAGGATTATTGTTATTGTTTGTAAGTATAAAATCCTTAAAGACTTTTCTCCCACTCTGTATATATATATATATATATATATATATATATACATGCACTAAAATCACAGAATAACACGTGATCTTATTAATAAGCAAACAACCACAGGGAAAAGGAAAAGGAAACACGAAGTCCGAGAGCTTTCGTGATATATTCACATCTTCAGGGAGAAACAAAAAATAAATAAATATTTTTTGTTTCTCCCTGAAGATGTGAATATATCACGAAAGCGCTCGGACTTCGTGTTTCTTTTTCCTTTTCCCTGTGGTTGTTTGCTTATATTATATACACACATATATAAATTAATTCTATGTAACTAATCGAGCTATTCTGGTAAGGAATATCGCTATAACCCAAACATGAATTTATTAAAACACAAAAATGAAAATGAATCACGATATTTCTTTAACGATTTTCCGAAATCGTAAAACTTAATTTTATTTTTGTACATCTTTGAAATGGTTTATCCGATATCACGGATGAGTTTTCGAATGTATTTAAAAGGTCGCGTTTCTCCCCTACACAGAATTCATTTCGAGTCTTCTGCTTTGAAAAATATTTATTATCTTACCTTTGAGAACCTTTGTAGCAATTTTATTTTGTTTTTGTAGATAGTCGTATTAGATAGTTTGGTGGGGAGGGTGTCCTGGAAATATAATTACTCGCTGAAAACCGAAAGTTCTGTTCAAAGCAGTTTTCCATTCTTTTTTACAAGAAGTTAATTTTGGCAAAACTTCTTTATGAAAGAAAACCATTACTCGGTAAAATAGAAGTTGAAAGACAAGTTAAAAATTTGCTTTTCTAAATAACAAAATAATATTAAACATACTTAAGACATTTCCGTTACAATCGGTAAATAACTTCTTGTTGAAGAATGCTGAATTTCTTTATGTCATTTTGAATATAAACATTTAAAATATATTTCTTAATTATATTTTTGCATCATTTACTAAAATTGAGTTAAAATTAAGGTAAACCATTTTTATTTCCATTAAAAGGAGGTGTAAGGAAGTTTCCACTACTTTCATTTGTAAAAGTACTATTAACATCATTAATTTCAATTAACACTTCTCAATAACATCGGTGTTAATGTTAATATTTAAAATAAAACAAATTTCAATCGGAACAGCGTTCTACTTCGGATAAGATTAACAGGGTAAAAAATTCCATAAGCACCAATAATTTCGGTGTTAATTATTTATAATTTTATTTTAAATCTAGTGATAAATGTATGTAATGAATAACTGAAAATTTTTTCGTATTACATCATCAGACTTCCAACAGCCTACCTAGTAAGTATTTGGTTTAGTTTAACAAAATTATTTTTAACAAAAAAAAAAAAAATTTTTTAGACTCGCCTTATCTTCTTATTCAATAAGACTTCATTGAAGAGGAAACTATAAATCCCGAACATATATACGAGTAAAGTTAAGTTCCAATTCAGAATAACGTAATAAGGACACTTTGTACGATGGGTAACGGACGTCGGAGGAAGAACAGTTCGAATCCGGAAAGGGTATATAGAAACGTACAAATATATTTCTTTGCGTGTAATGAGTATATATCCTCCTTCAAATGAAATTCTAATGTAACATTCATATTTCAGGAAGTTAAAGAAACTCAGTTTGGTTAAATGACATATCAGAAAAAAGAAGTAGAAGATAATAAAGAAACGAACTCATAAAAGTACACTTGACTTCCCATCCAGTGTTGCCGTACAGAGTATTTTATTTATCTTTATTGAGTGTGTGTGTGTGTGTGTGTGTGTGTGTGTGCGTGCGCGCGCACTCGTCTCTTGCTCTGATTCACTAAGAACTAAGTGTCCAGTGTTTATATTTTATGAATTTAATGACTCAGAGTTATTTAAATATTATTACAAATTTTATGCTGCGTAATTAATCTTTATATTCGCAGCTTAACTAAGAACCGCGATAGTAATCAGTGGGTAGAGCTAGAAACTAGCACTGCGCTCAAGCCAAACTAATGTGGCCTATTGCGTCAGTACCATCGGGGAAAAACTCTCGACCTCATTGTCTTCATTTCGTCCATAGCAAAACGGTATTACCTACTGAGCTACGGGTGCTAGCGAGAACTGCGATTACTTCCCAACCTTTTTTTCATTGAGCTACGGGTGCTAGCGAGAACTGCGATTACTTCCCAACCTTTTTTTCACTGAGCTACGGGTGCTAGCGAGAACTGCGATTACTTCCCAACCTTTTTTTCATTGAGCTACGGGTGCTAGCGAGAACTGCGATTACTTCCCAACCTTTTTTTCACTGAGCTACGGTGCTAGCGAGAACTGCGATTACTTCCCAACCTTTTTTTCATTGAGCTACGGGTGCTAGCGAGAACTGCGATTACTTCCCAACCTTTTTTTCACTGAGCTACGGGTGCTAGCGAGAACTGCGATTACTTCCCAACCTTTTTTTCATTGAGCTACAGGTGCTAGCGAGAACTGCGATTACTTTCCAACCTTTTTTCATTGAGCTACGGGTGCTAGCGAGAACTGCGATTACTTCCCAACCTTTTTTTCATTGAGCTACGGGTGCTAGCGAGAACTGCGATTACTTCCCAACCTTTTTTCAAGTTTCTATAAGGTCGAATTTAGTGTTACGGGTGTTAACCGAAACTTAACTAACAATGATATAAAAAAGTCTGTAGAATATCGAGAATTTAAATCTCTCTCAATCAATAAACATTGATAAATCTCCATATTTGTCACTTATTATTTATAATAGACGACATTACACTTTTAATTTCTCATTTTCTTACGAACTCTTTCACTATCAGTGGGACCGTAATGTCTCCCTCTCCCGGATATAATAATATGTATACATCGCAGTAAAATGCAACTTTTCTCCAAACGCTTTTATATGCTTACGTAAATTTAGTTGTTATCGAAAAAGGAATGCAAAATGTGTGTAATGCAAGTGATTAGTTACTAAAATATTTGCTTTTCAATAACGATAAATCTTATACTTTTTGTTTAAAGAAAAAATATTCGTGAATGAAAAAGTTCATTCTTTGTATCTAATTCTAAACGAACTGATATATTACACACACACACACACACACACACACACACACACATATATATATATATACTGTACTATATACAAGAAAAGATTTCATTATACATTACTCAGTCAAATGTGATATTCGTATATCTACGCCCTATTTATATATATATATATATATATATATATATATATAATATATATATATATAAAATAAAATGAGATGCTTTTACCAATTACTTAATCTGAGAGCCCAGTAAAGCCAGAAACGTAATAAATCCCACTTTGTGGCAACACAAACATTAAAAAATTGGTATGCGCCATGTTAAAATTACAAGAGTATTTATCTTTTCTTAATAAAGAGTTTCTATCTTCATATGCTTATCAAATTTAAGTACGAAAAGACGTACACAAAGGTCTATTTTAATCCTATTACGATAATTTGGTTCCTATATTCTATCTTGACGGATGTGACACCTCAATTTATAACCACAAATTTATCACACAATGCCCAAACATTAGACCCGAACTTGCTACACTAAAAGCTTATTAAGGATCATTTAATGCATAGCTCCGTGTGGTAATTCTCTGCATGAAGTGTAGAGAGAATTCAGGTAGAATACAGGTAAGGAAAAAACATACCTTTTATGATTTAATTTTCATTACTAAACACACGAAAACCCATTCAAATATAAGATAAATGTAAACACACACACACACACACACACACACACACCACACACACACACATATATATACTGTATATATAAATGTGTGTTTGTGTGTGTGTGTATCGCAATTTACGCATTAATTATAAAATGAAGATACAGAGTGCTTGGTATATTAGTTTATCACGCACACACACACACACACACACACACACACACACACACACGTATGGTTGAAAAACTAAACTAAATTTACATAACTTTAAGTTGCTTATTTATTTATAGATAAGTAATGTGACAAATTGCAATTAAGAAAAGATAAAAAAAATCATTCTTAGAAATGTTCTTACGTTATCTTCGACCTAAATTTATTTAGAGAAAGTTCTGATAAGGTCTCAACTTTGAAAATGCTGAAATTACCTTCAACAACTGCAGTTCTTTTGAGCGCTTGTTAAATCTTGTCTCCAAAATCATACAACTTCTAATTAACAATAATTTTTGTATGTCTGGGGATGAGTGTAAAAGTGTGGGACTGCAATAGAAACCGAGAGAGAGAGAGAGAGAGAGAGAGAGAGAGAGAGAGAGAGAGAGAGAGAGAGAATAAAAAAAAAAAGGCCATTTAAACGTCTGTAGCGAGGGATGTCCCTGTCTCATTACATTATTTATGAACCAATATGAGCCTCTCTCCCGCACAAAAAACAATTGCGGACGAGGAGGGTTTTGTACTAATAGAAAAAAAATTCAAAACAAATGTTCATCCTACCTTAATTGGGACCCGAATTAGTCCTTACATTCGGTAAATAATGAAAAGAAACATAATATACAAATGATATAGAGGAAAAATTTATCTGTGTAAACGTTTGGAAAAAAAAAATGGAGCCTAAATTTGTAATTTAATTAGACACTTGTTTTAGCTTTATTGTGACAATATGACCATCTTGTATTCTTTTTAATGTTGCCTTTAACGAAAATTTATGACTTAGAAAGTTATTAAATAAATTTAAATAACACAAATTGAACAATAAAATGTAATTTTAATTCTTTTTTTTACTTTTTATTTATTTATTTACTAATTAATAATGGTTTTGCTGGAAATATTTACCGAGGTATTTATTTACCTAAAGAATTAGTATTTAGTGAAGACGGCTTTTATATATATATATATACATATATATATAATATATATAATATATATATATTATATATATATATATATATATACTCCTCGGTGGTATAGTAGCAAACATCGTTGAGTACGAATCCACGACCCCGGATTCGATTCGCGGGGAAAGCAGGCGGCTCGCAACTTACCCAGCTGTTCATCCTTCCATAAATAAAAAAAAATAGGTTGGTTAGATAAATGGGTACCCTGGGTGGTCTAGTGATTAATACGGTGGGCTGCTGATCGGGAACCTTGGTAATTTTTTATTTCCCTGGTAGATCGTCGTTCAGATTCCACGTTAAGCTGTAGGTTTAAGGTGGAGCAACACGCTTGACCTTCGTCAGAATGAACAATTCGGACGGAAGCTTTTGAAGCCATGGCTACCAAGGTACACATGCACGAAAATTTCACATCACACGGAGGTCATGACTACTATCCTTAGCCTCGTTGGAGCTAATTTGGTGGAGGAGAGAGTTGCACTATTGAGGTCCCCAGTTTACATAGCCAAACACAACCAGTTCATCTGGTATCGTCCTGAGTCATGCGAGTGTTTAGTATCCTCTTGAAGATGTTCACATCGACACCAGTCATGTTCCTTATTAATGTAGGTAATTTGGTCAAATAGTTTTGGTCCTCTAAAGGTGAAACTATCTACCTTCAGTGTTTAGTATGTTCCTTGTCCAGCCTTCAGTTTGGAGACAATGCACATTCTGCCTTGTCTGTTTTCCAGTGTTGTCTGGATGGTTACAAGGTTCATTTTGAAATTAGGATCTCGTTTTTAAATTTTTTTTTATCTATAAATTATGGTGTATTTCTTTTTTTTTGTCTTTCCAACGAGTAAAAATTTAATTTACCTAATCTTTCTCAATAATCTAACTCTATAAATCTACTAATTTTGACTGTCAAGAAGGTTCTATGCGTGTACAGTATTTCTTCTGAGTAACAAATCTCTATCTCTCTCTCTCTCTCTCTCTCTCTCTCTTATATATATACACAGTATATATCCGTTTTTGTATAATCAGTGTGTTCAGCAAAGAAATTGTTACATTCTTGTCTCCTCGCTTTAAAGGTTCTCAGTATCTGTCCAGTTATTCTTTTATACTTTCGTGTTGTTTTGGTATTTTCTGTTTCAAATTTCGAATCGTCGGTCATTATTATTCCTAAATCTCTGGTTTTTGAATTTCCTTGCTTTTCCTGAAGATTTGAAGCATAAAAGTCCATAGATTTTAGTTCCTTACTTTTTCTGTAGCTTAAGGGCTGAAAATTTTCGGTGTTGAATTTCATATTGTTGTTTTCTGACCATCTGTATGTCTATATGTAAATACTCTGTATTTCTTTGGTTTTTAGTTTATCTACTGAGTTTTGCATATTTCGCAAAAGACTTGGTTTTCTACATTATCTGTACCAGTTGGCGTGATTATGCATATAAATGATAGTGGGCCAAATGCTGTTCCTTGTGGTACTGCGCTACGCATCTCCAATTCTGATGATGATATTCCTTGGATTGTTACAACTTGCTCACGCTCACAGGAAGTTAAAAATCCATTTTCCTATATACTTTGCCCGCTATTCTCATATATTTAATTTTATGTGCTATTATTCCATACTCATACTCGTCGAATTTCATTGGTAAAGTATGTTACATCGTAATTTTCCCTATTTTCGAGTGCATCAATGATAGTGTTATAACATTCTCTTAATTGTAATAGGCACGATCTTCCTGATCGAAATTCAAGTTTGTTTTCAGTGAATAATTCTTGCGCCTCTAAAAACTCGTAAATTTTTTCCCCCGCTGTTTCGAATTTTTTATTGAGATGGGATGTCAGTGACGCAGTACCCAGAAAATTGGATAATCGACTCAAAATAATAATAATAAATAAACAAGTTAGTACGTGTTAAATTTCCATATATATATTATATATATATATATATATATATATATATTACCTCCACCAGGATTCGAACCCGAGTAACGCGAGCGCCGATCACTTGGTTCACCCTGGCGACATTTCATCACCCGACGTTTTCGAACCCAGAAGTGTTTTAAGTGTGAACCCCTTGCAAAAATGTGCGGTTATGCGTTCATATATATATATATATATATATATATATATATCATCCTAATACATGTATAAAGTTCAGCATGGCTGCTTCTTTAATTACAAACGCTCTTTTAGTCAAAATATATCCTTTTTAAAAACACGTTCTTCAGACGCCAGACGTTCATTTTGATTCTATGCTCTTCACATTCCTGTTTTCGGTCCTCAAATGAAAATGACCAAAAGTGAAGAATCTACATTTGACCAAAGCGTGTCTTGATTTGGGACACAAAATGTTTTCGTCGCTGAAACAGCGCCAAATGGGAACGGTTAATATTTCCTAACCTAATTTATCTTAATCAATCGTAACCTAACTTAACTAATCATAACCTAACATCGTATCCTAACCAATCGTCGCCTAACCCGGACCAAAAGTGGGAAAGGCCGTGGAAGAAAATGAAAATAACATGAAGTGGAAATGGCATAGAATGGGAATTGCATTTGCGGACACGGATGGGAATGGGAATGGCCTAGAATGAGGTGAGACTTTCTTTTTTCACATAAATTACAAACCAGTCAAGAATCCTGTATCTTGGGAGGGCGTAATCTTCTCATTTTGAAATTAATTAATTAACTGACTACTACTACTACTACTACTATTACTACTACTGCTACTACTACTGCTAATAATAATAATAATAATAATAATAATGATAATAATAATAATTTATTAACATTTACAAATATTGAACTCCAATTTCATTATAAATTTCCCCCAATATGAGCATCATTGATGTTTTTTTAATTGCCAGACATATACAGACATCGTTGTATTACTTGACGTTTTTCTCCAGTCTGAATGGATTTCCAGTGATTGCGCAATACTGATTAAATTAAATTAAAAAAATCAGTGAGGCCTGTATTTTTTTTTGCGTGTGACTTGCCTCCTTCATTGTGTGTGACTATACAATGTTTCCTTTTGTTTTTCCAAGATGTCTGGTATTTAACCCCCGAGCCACGGATCTCCATCGCATAGAAGCTGTAGAGACGTTTTTATTTAATTTTTCACTTTCTAATCAATGTGGAAATGTACTGCTGAAGGTGATTTCAGTTGTCTCGTAGCTCGTGCTATATTTTCTGAAGTAAAAACAATGTCTGCAATGTTTTCTTAATTCTTGTAATTCTTGCTGTCAGCTTAGTACGTGAAGCTCATTTGTTTCCTCCATGATTACTTTCGGATACAACACTTCACTCAAAGAGTGATTTGTCTCTAGATCTTGTACGTTTGCGAACAAAATCTTTAGCTCTTGTTTTCCACTTTGTTTCATTCACTGATTCATCGTTCTACAGAGAAGCGTTTCATTGTCCTGTGATCATTTGTAACGCTCCTTTTACACGTTTCACTAAGGACGTCATACTTATATGATCAACACCTAAGACATATTAACCTCTATAGATTAGGTTAAGTTAAGCTAGGTTAGGTCATATCTAGTTAGCTTAATCAAATCAGTTCGGTCAACATTCTGTCGACCAAAGTAATTTGTCGACGATGATACTTTTTAACTGTTTCTGTAGTTGCTTCATTGAGATAGTCGATCTGGGATGGCAAATTCCATCCGGGATCTCCTATTGTGCATGTTCAATAATTTTTGGAAGTTTAATAATTTAGACATTCAGAATTTTTGTTTTTGTTTTTAAAGTTTACTTTACTGAGTATTGCTTTTTCTTATACCATTATATTGTGGAGCATCACTTGGAATGCTCACTGATGATGGTTGATGGAAGAAGCAGCATCTTTTACCATAGTTGCAATCTCCGTACCCTGCGTAAGATTTACAAACGATGGTGGAATTTACATTTTTGCCCAAGATTTTAGTGCCACACCTCTAATGGAATTCATGCATTCATATTCATTCGTAGAATTTGCGAAGAGCTACATGGGCATTGATTTTCTTTTGTTTTTTGACAACCCTGCGACAATTCACCCCCCTCTTAAAAACAACAACATATACACACACACACACACACACACACACACACACATATATATATATATATATATATATATATATATATATATATCCTCACTGCAATGAAATTTGAGAACTGTGACTGCACTGGAAGCAATGAACGATATCCAAATAACGAATGTCATATCGTACTTCTCACCAAATAAGATAATTTCTTTATATGCATAATAAGTGTTTGGGTCTTCCCGTTATCATTACGTCTATTCTTTATCTCTTTCTTTCTTTTCATTATATACAGTTACTATTTCTTTCGTTATGAGGGAGATACTGAAATGTCAAATGTTACCAAATAATAAATACAGTAAATAAAACAAATAAATAAAATAAATAAATAAATAATGAAAAAGCAAAATGAAAGAAAGATCCATTTTGTGTCAGCAAATTTTGGAGACGATCGATTTATTTCTTAGAATCAATAAATACTATTCATTGAATTTGTTAGTCTATTTATTAAATAGACTAAAAAAATAAACGGTACTAAAAATTGCTGCATATGAAGTCAGTTATAAATAACATTAATTGTATAATAAACATTCATTCCATATCAACATTTCACTTCGTTTAAAAAACGAAAAATGTAGTTTTCATCCAATGCAAACGATGATCGCTTCAAATTATTCCACGACTGTTCTTATTAAATTTATTTGTAAATTTGCGATGTGGAAACATCGAATTTCAGAGAAACAAAAAACAAAAATGTATTTATTTTTTTTTTTAGCTTATTAACAACAACGAACATTATAAGAAAATATCTCTTCTCTGAGTCATTTGAGTGGGAATATAACAACTGCTTTTCTCATTTTATTTATTTTACGAGGGACGTGTTAATTTGCAAATATAAAATTTGTAATTAAGGGAATAAAGACACAATAAATTAATGTGATGTAATTAATTGAATTTTAATTCCGTTCTCAGTTAACAAGACATGGTAGATAGATACAGTACAGTATATATATTATATATATATATATATATATATATATATATATATATATATATATATATATTTTGTATATATATTTGGTCATCTTTGGACAAACCGTAACAATGCCTCAGAACTGAGGAAAGACAACCAACATTAGAATCTCTTTTTTTTTTTTTCAACTCCAAGAAAATCAACCCAACTATCGTCCGATGGTATGTCACCGATATTATTACTATATAAACAGTTGGGCGAGCTGTTAATGTTCGTTTAAGTCCTTCATCTAAGGCTGAGTCCATTTATTGGTGCCACAGAATATCACAAAAGAAGATCGGGAAAGACAGGTTCTTTCATCTCGGTTTCGATACTTCTTTTGGTTAACGAGAGATGAAAATAATGGAGACGTATCGTTCTACGAACGCCGTAAAGACTCTGCATTGTGTAACGATCAAAAGGAAAATAGGAGTCAAAGGTTGAGGTGGGAAAAGAAGATCTTCAAAGATAAAAATCCTAACGATAATAAACTTTTCATTAACATCACCGCAAGAGAAGGACACAATTTATTCCAAGTTTCTGATTCGATACAGAAGGAAGCATTTTCATCAATTGCCCTCCTTCGTATGTCAAATGTTTTATTTTCAATACAAAATAATTTTTTTTTATCCTCGTGCGAAATATTCGTGAACTGGTTAATTTACAATCAGTTAAAGACGCTAACTAATTCTTCCTTGCTTTCTCATTACAGATCTTCTGTGTTTGATACTGATAGTAGATTTTTGGATGTGTTTGAGTTAGTAGAAAGTAATGCTATAAAATTTCATATTGATAAAAATCAACGAATCTCAAAATATTATTTCATCATTAACAAAAGCAATGAAGATCCAATAAATCATTTGTAACATTTACCATTTGTAGTTATAATGAT
This sequence comes from Bathynomus jamesi, assembly GCA_023014485.1. Lineage (NCBI taxonomy): Eukaryota > Metazoa > Arthropoda > Malacostraca > Isopoda > Cirolanidae > Bathynomus > Bathynomus jamesi. Next base: position 1,026,595 of record JAJOZX010000699.1, on the reverse strand, counting down.
TATAAATGTTTCGGAAAACTTTTAAATAATACGATCGGTAAAATTTTGTATATTAAGTACAAGTTTAAAAGTAAAGTTATAATTGCAGTTGAGGCAGAGAAAATCGCTGTCGTCCACGAAAATTTCAAATCTGGAACAAGTTGGCGCAGACCAAAAAAAAATAAAACAAAAAAGAAAAATAAACCTTTGAATATGAATAATAGGATTGTCTATCTTTGTGTGAAGTGTTTCCTTTTGTAAAATGCCGACATTCAATTTTAATTGTTTTTTTATTGGCTTTCTTTTAACTGCTTGCTTCGTTTCATTTTCACTTATCTCTCATGATGTATTTTGGTATTTGGTTTTACATTTTCATTTTGTTTTTGTTTCCTCGTTTAACGCATTTTTTATCTCGTTAATACTACTCAAATTAACTTCTCTCGTGGATGCGCATATAACGTCGATATGTGAAGATGTGATTCGTTCGTTCTTTGATCTTCTGTTACGTTTTCCGCTTGTTTACCTCGTACTGCGCTGCAATGCTGCATCCCTTCATTCGTTCCATTTTCTTTAGCTCCAACTCTTTCGTTTGATCAGTATACAGCGTAAGTGTTTATTTTAGTAATTCACTCCTCGCATAAGTATTTTACTCCCCTATTTCTTCTTTCCTGTTTGAATTTAAATATGGCGGCATTTTCTAGTTTTAGGAGTTAAAGTCTTATAAGTTATAATTTATGTTCGTGGGAGTCCCGCTTCAGTGCTTCATCTTCGTTTGGAATTCCATGGCGGATGTTGGAGCGTTCGATGCAGAGATTTTGTTTGTTACTATATTTATTTATTATTATTATTATTTAAATAAAATAGTCCGCGCTCTTTACGTAGTTATTTATACTCGTACGCTTTCTTTACTGAAGAAAAGTCGAAAGATTTTAGGCCAGCTTACAGGGATTTCTGCTATCCCCTCCCTAACTGTTTACTATACTATTACTCACAGGGATGGTATTCGAAGTTCATTTCTATACCTATACCTACACTAATTAAAATTTTCATACCTATACCTACACCTGCTAAACTTTCGCGCAGAATACTTGTGGGTGTTGGATTACTTATGGATTACTTATGGTCACACTAATTTTCATAACTATATCTTGTTGGAAATTTATCTGTATACACATGCCTGCTGTACCTATGGCAAGCGCCCGTGGTTCAGTGAGTAACATAGTTTCCCTAAAGGGGAAGTGAAGACATTGAGGTCGGGGTTCGATTCCTGATGGTACTGGTTAATAATAATAAGTCAGGAGTTAGCACAGTGGGCTTCATTAGACTGGCCTGAGCGTTGTGAAAAGTTTCTAGCCCTCCAGACTGACTACTATTACCCATACTTATACCTTCATTTATTTCTATACTATACCTATACCCATAATAGTATACCATCTCTGTTACTCAGTACGTTCTTCTGCATGGAGATGAACAGGGTACAGTGAAAATACCGGGAGTTCATGCTGTACTGCTGACAAAGTGTCAAGAAGATCAAGAAAAGAAAAATAGAATTTCCATTTTTTAACCACTTTCAAAACATTTTTTAATCACTTCGAAATTAAGTTATTCAAACGCTCGCAATGGCGTGTACTCTTTGCGCATGCGCACTGTGTTGTTGAGGTTTCAGTATTATTTTAACTTATTCTTCGATAATATCAACTGTTTTTAACTTGAAATAAAAATGCATGAACATTTTCAGACAAAAAAAAATTATACAAATGACAATCTTTGTTACATCCTCTTTTCCTCTTAGTTTATTATTTTTTATTCATTTTCCAAAATTGGATCACCTGAAGATCAGGGCCCCCAGCATCAATTACCAAATTATATTTCCGTTAAAACTAACGAAAATATCACGACTTAACCTAACCAATCGTCAAGAGCGTACAGTTGACCTAACCGGGCATTCAATTTAATTTATTATTATATTTGGTACTGTAAAACAAAAAACAAGAGTAGTACATGGGGGCCCTGATCTACGGGTGATCCCCAAAATTTTTTGGGTTTTGAAGTATCGTATCATTCCAACAAAATCGTCGGGATGACTTTAAAAGTTAATTTCATAAGCAAAGACCACATTTTGGGTGTTTTTAACCTCCTTCGTAACGGCAAAGGTCACGTCATAGGGACTACCTACAGCTTTACGTGGATCCGAATCATCTGAACGGAGAGGACGGTCATTCACCCAACTACCAGTGGCGGCTCGTCGATAGACACTGCGGAACTGCAGCACCCCTAAATTTTTTATTTACAATTGAAATAATCAAGAACAATATAAGGATGAGCTCACTGAATAACGTTTTCAATAACTTTTTAAACTTTTATTCATTGCTCAATGCTCATCCTTTTATTTCAGTAATTATTTCAACCCATTCTTAGAGACAGCACCCCTACAATTTTTAGTCACGAGCCGCCACTGCCAACTACTCAACACTCGAACCCATGACCTCAGTATTTTCATTCAACGCGGATACTTAAAGATTTTGTTTAATTTACTTCGATTCACAACCACAAATTAGTCTCGTTTTCACGAATTCAACTTTTTCCATTTTAAATTGTGTCGCATCAAGGTTTACTTTTTTTAAAGTTAGAATCAATGAAATACAGCAAAATATACAGTCGGAATACTGGTAGCATAGCTTACCAATATGTACTCTAACCAAACAAAAATCCAACAGAACCAGCTTCCTATAGACCCATTACTTTACTATGCACACTTTCCAAAGTAACAGAAAGACTAATCTTACAAATCACCAACCCACACATACCACTATCGCCTACTCAACATGGATTCAGACCTCACCACTCAACCACGACATTACTCACTAACCTCACGCAGCACATCATGGATGGCATCAACTCCAGACGACCAGCTTCAACGTACACTATCAGCAACAATAGACATTACTAAAGCAATTGATGCTATCCCACGCTTCCCTCTCATAAACAAAATACTCAACACAAACGTGAACAATAACAACAAAAGGTGGCTGAGCAACTCTCTTTCAGGAAGATACTCACATGTCACATTTAATGGCAAGTCATCCAAAAACAAGCTTTTTCCGAACGGGGTCCCTCAAGGCTCTGTTCTCTCACCAACACCGTTCAACTTATACATGCATGACATTCCAACACCCATAGATAACAAGCTTACCTTATCATCATATGCAGATGACATCACTCTAACATCCACCCACAACAACATCGACACCGCTACAAATAACCTACAAACATACATAAACAGTATACAAGACTGGCTCACATACAATAGACTCAAAGTAGCGCCCACAAAATCAACCATCACCATCACAAAAGAACACCAGATAACTCCACAGCTTACACTAAACAACACCAACATTCCACACACTCACAGGACCAAAATACTTGGGGCCACATACAACACATCATAATCTTTTGCAAACCACATTCAGGACATTAAAAACAAATGTATGTCAAGACTTAACCCACAACACCCTTGCCACTACATGTACAATCATGCACAACACCTCGCACCATTAAGGTAACACCAGAGAGACATTGTAACCAAATACTTCATTCCATACCACGCCGCACAGACATCACACAGTATAGAAAACACATACATACACACCTAACCCACAAAGCACCGACACGACTCGGTCCGAATGCGGTTCTAGGTGCGAAGCCGCCACCCATTGGCAGGTCAGAGACCAGCCTGAGCAGATCGGATCGAGTTAACTTAGTACGATTCCGATGTGAACATCACCCCAACTTACAGACATATAAACACAGACTAGACAACTCCACAGACGACACCTGCCACCTATGCCAGGACACACCACAAACAATTGAACACGTTATGACAGACTGTACCGCTCTAGCACAACATAGAACACAACACAACATCACTAGTGCGCTGAACCTCTGGTCCACTCCGGAGAGGGCGATCGGTTACCCGCGTGCCGCCGGCTTGCTCGATCAGGGTAGGCTGATCGGCTAACCAACAACAACAACAACAATATGTAGTCAATTTGTGCTGGCACTATAACGTGTAAATAATTCCATGCAAACAATTTTTAACAGAAAATTTTCAGCCAGTGAGGGCTTAACATTTAAGTTCACGAGCCAATTCGATTTTGAGTGCGGCTTCACAGATTTAGACTTGATGCATGGCTTTACGTGTGAAGCTCAAATTTTCATGGTTGTGGTATTTTTGTAAATTTATGGTTTCACTAGCTTTTTCTGGATTTCGCACAAGAGTATGAAATTTTGTACAAGTATGGTCCCTTATACGTAAAACTTTTTTATTCGGTCAAACAACGCGAAAAAAAAAAAACTGCGCAATAGACAATTTTAATTGTGCCACATTACTAACCATTAATGTTTGTTTGATATCTGATTTGACTTTATTATATCGAGATGTAACTCATATTTACCTGTATGGACAAATTGTTTACCATTTGAAATAATTAACTCGGCTTTAGTTAGTTTTAGTAGCCCTGAGGAAGTCCTTACATTGTACAATCGCGATAAAAAATTCTTCGAAGAAATAAGATTTTAAAAAACTTTTTATAAATGGATACCAAACGCGCTGGCCATTCGAGACACGCCTCTTTGAAAAATGATGAATAACTAAATGAAAATAATACTAAGTAGTTTCCCCCTTCCACACTCCCCGCATAGTTAAAAGTTATACAGTAAACCCTCGTCCAACGCGGGGGGTTAGATTCCTCGAGAACGACGCGTTAGGTAAATCCGCGTTGGACAAACTTAATACCTTATGGGATAAAATGGGGATACGTGAACGCGGCCGCGTAAAGTCTCCCATTAATACTTAGATACGTAGATTTTTTATTGACACATGACTGAATTTCCCTACCTATATTGTAAATGAAAGAAGATTCAATTCTTCTTCTTCAGTTCTTCAGCTCCCAGGTAGGCTAGTCAGCCTGTTAGTGGAGCCAGCTTCCTTCGCCACTCCGCCCTGTCCAGCAGCACTCCCGTTTCTTCGAGCTCTTGCATGCTGGGCAAGTCGTATCTTCGCAAGCTCTCCTCCAATTCGTCCCTCCATCTTCTTCTCGGTCTCCCTCGCGGTCTTCTGCCATTCGTTGGTCTCCACTCCCAGCACCTCCTCGCAGTTCTCCCCTCCTCCATTCTCTCCAAGTGGCCCAACCATCTCAATTTGGCAACGTCGATTTTTCTCAAAATCGGTGTTACTCCCACATTGGCTCTTATTTCTTCATTTCTTATCGTATCTCTTCGCGTCTTTCACAGAATAGTCCTCAGCGGTCTCATTTCTGCCGCCTGAATTCTGCTTCGATCTGCCCTGCACATTTTCCAGTGTTCCGACCCATAAATCAGTTTTGGTGTTAAAACTGCTTCGAAGATTATTTTCTTAGTCCCAAGGGGCATATGTTCATCTCTCAGTAGCGGGTATAACATTCCGAAATTTTTACTAAACTTTGCAATTCTTTCAGTTATTTCTTGTATATTACCGTTTTCTTCAGTAAACATACTCCCTAGATATTAAAATTTTTCAACATTTCTTATTTCCTTATCTTCTATTTGAACTGCGAATTCTCCTTCTTCTCTTCGACATACACTTAATATTTCTGTCTTTTCTACATTCATTTCCATTCCCCCCCTCCTTCAAACATTCAGTCCAGTCAATTAAAGCTTGTTCTATATCTTCTCTCTCTGTCGTCCAGAATGCTATGTTATCTGCATATGCCATTATTTCATTATTATTATTCATTTCATGACGTCGCTTGAAACTTGCAATTACTGTGTCCATGTAGGCTATAAACAGGAGTGGTGATATAACACTGCCCTGCTTCACCCATGTTCTTACTTCAAACCACTCATCATTTTTGTGTCCAGTCCTTACTTTGCATTCGCTAACTTGATACAAACTTTTCAAAGCCCTAAGAAGTGTCCCCCTTACCCCATAAATCTCCTCCAAACATCTCCGCATTCTTCCTCTGGGCACTGCTTCGAATGCTTTTTTAAGATCTATGAATATTACATAGATGTTAGTATTAAATTCTCATGCCTTTTCTATAACAGAACTGAGGCCAAAAATAAGATCTACCATACTTCTATCTTTCCGATAATCATGCTGTTCCTCTCACAACCTTGCTTCAATTATTTGCCTTGCTCTTTTTTCTATTATTCTTTCATAAAGTTTTGTTATATAATTAATAAGCGATATTCCCCTATAATTCTCACATCTACCTGAGTCACCCTTTCCTTTAAATATTGGAACGATGATTGTTTTTCCCCAATCACAGGAGACTTGACCTTCTCTCCAATATTTATTCAACAGGTTTCGAATTTTTTCTTTCATGGCTTCGCCTCCCTCCTTTATAAGTTCAATCGGAAACTCGTCCACTCCCGTTGACTTTCCATTCTTCATTTTATTAACAGCCTCTTCCATTTCTTCTCTGATAATAATTACCTGTTCTGCTAATTCCTGGTATATTCCATCTGCTTCCTCCAGTTCTTCTTCTGGATCTCCATTCAATAGATCTTTAAAATAATCTGACCATCTTCTATTAATTGCTTCAGGTTCCACTATCACATTTCCCGCTTCATTTTTAATGCTGTATACTTTTTCTTTTCCTTCCTATAAGATTTTGCAAGGCTGTAAATCAGTTTTTTGTTTCCCTTCTCATCTTCTCTCAACTTTTCTCCCAATTCCCTCATTGCCATTTGTTTTGCCCTTTTCTTGTCCGTCTCAGTTTCATTTCTTGCTTGTACATATTCCCGTCTTGATCCCTGTGTACGTTGCTTCAACCACTTCCTAAGTTTTATAGTTTTTCTTTTACTGCGCCTCTCACTGTGTCTGTCCACCATGGTGTATGTCTTCTTCTTCCTCCCCCAACCCACTCAGTTCCCAAAATCTCCTCCGCAATCCTCTTAGCACAATCTCTCACGGTTTCCCATTCAGTGTTTTTCTCCATCTCAGCTATGTTTCTTTCAAGTTCTTCACTGAATCTGACTCTAATGTTCTTATCTTGCAGTTTCTTTGTCTTAATTATCTTCCTCTTCTCCTCTTTTGTTGCTACGAAATATGAAATAAGAACATAATAAAATCATAAACATGATATTTACATATGATAAATAAAAATATATTAAATGAAAATAGCACGCATCTTTTCTTCACTCTTTCGGATGGTGCGTATGGTAGACTCATTCATGTGATACTCGTGGCCAAGTGATGTTATGCTCATACCACCACGCAACTTATCTAGAATCTTTATTTTTTCGGTTAATGTCATAAGTTCTAGGGCGGTCAAAAGTCAATAAAGTCAAATTGTTTCCTATGGGGCACTTTCCGCTGAAACGACTGAAAATGCAATAAAAACACCTGTAGTGGGTATTTTACCAAAGTTAATAGGTCAACCAAAAGTCAACTTTTACCTGTTAGGTCAAAAAATAGCAATGAGGTAAATAAAGTCAATTTTTTCCAAGACTTTTCCATGTAACGTGTCTTGCGCATCTGTTACATAATTGTGCGATGCAAATAAGAGCATTTTATAGTGATGTTGACACTAATTGCATGTGTCAAGGCTTCTACTCTTAAAAACAAAAGAAGGAAGGAATTGTTTGCTGAAATAGGAACTCCTCCAGAACCGATTGTAACACGTTGGGCAAGCTGGCTGAACGCTGCTTTTTATTATGCAGACAATTTTCCAAATGTGAAGACAATTGTGGAAAATTTTGAAGATGAAGGAATCATTGTTCAGAAGGCTAAAGAGAGTGTTGCTAATGAAAAACTGCCAAAGCAACTAATGTCAATCAAAATTAATTATAGTTTGATTGCTAGCTTAGTGACTAGGATGGAAGCATCTGATTGCACCATTAGAGAGGCATATGAAACCATTTCTTCTATCAACCTTGGCGAAGATATGTGTTCAGTCAAACAATACATTGAAACAAGACTCAAGACAAATGGTATTTGTGAAATAATTAACCTCAGTAGACCTGAAATCTCACCAACAGTTTATGGTCAGCTTTTGCAATGTCAACCACCAACAACTGCTGCTGTAGAGAGATCTTTCTCCATGCTTAATAAATTATTAAGTAAGGATCGCAATTTTTTGCCAGAAAATGTCGGCAAATACTTCATAATTTACCACAATCGGTCAACTGATGTAGAAGAGCAAGAATAAGTAATTAAAGTATCGTTTTTATTATTGAAAGTAAAGGCAACTTTATAAGTCAATTTTTTCAATTCGTAAGGTCAACTTTCTTAATTTTTTCGGTCAACTTTTGACTGCCCTAGTCATAACCTTACGACTTTTCTTCTCTTCACTATCACTTGCAGATGCTTTGCGTTTTGGTGCCATACTGCTGTCTAAGGGTAATAGCAAAACAACGGCAAAATACGACAAAAATAATCCAACATAACTTCACTGAACTTAACGCGGTAGCGGGACTGAGACAAATGGTGATGCGAGGGTGACGCGAGAGGGAGGGAGATGTGAAAGTGTTGGAGAGTGTAGGAGAAAACACTAGAGCGCGCATTGGCACGCGTACAGTACTACTGTATTAGAGCGTGTTTGGCGGACCGTGTATAATCAAATTTTCCGCTTCCGGCAAATTGTTCGCATTTATTTTTCCGTGTATAAGCAAATTCGCACTGGACAAACACGCGATGGACGAGGGTTTACTGTATTTAGAATTTTCATGTATGATTAGCGAAATGAGGCTGCAAATATGCTTTAACCTTCTGAATAAATAAACCTTTGCTTGCACTTTCATTTCTATTCATTAATTAATAATAAACAAAAATAATTTCAAAACTATGCAACCACGGTTATGTAAAAACATGTATGGTAAAGGCGAGTGGCCAGAGGATTTTCTGAGAACAGTGATGATCCCCATACCCAAAAAACCAGGCGCTAGCAAATGCTCAAACTTTCGCACTATAAGCCTGATTTGTCATGAATCTAAAATAATGCTAAGGGTACTAACGAAAAGATTAACAACTAGATAGAGCAATATCTTATTGAAGACCAGTTTGGATTTAGATGCAGGATGCGGAACAAGAGAAACAATCAGTACCATGAGAATGTTGGAGAAAAAGTAACAGAACATGATTTAGAGCTGTATGTATGTTTTATCGACTTCGAGAAAGCTTTTGATAGAGTTCAATGGGCTAAGCTAATGGAAATATTAAAGAACATAAACGCTGATTGGAAAGATCGAAGATTAATTAAGCAGTCATATCTTGGTCAGACTGTTACAGTTCGCGCTGTCGAATCAAAGCCTGGAGTAGTGGGTAGGGGAGTCAGACAAGGTTGTTTCTTGTCTTCAGTACTGTTCAACATTTATGAAGAAGCAATGGTGAGAGAAGCTCTTTTAGACTTCGACGAAGGAATTAACGTAGGAGGTGAACTAGTTAAAGCAGTCAGGTCTGCCGATGACAAGGCGCTTGCCAACATTACAGAAGAGGGACTCTAGCGAATGATGGATAGTCTGGCTGCGATAGCAAGTGACTTGGGAATGAAAGTAACGTGCCTAAAACGAAAGTGATGAAGATTGCAAAGAGGGAACAAGCAGAGGGAACAAGGAAGAGGGAACAGGGGACACGCAGAAACAATTATACGTATTGAGAACCAAACACTTGAAGAAGTAAAACATTTTAAGTAGTTAGGAAGTGTTATATCTTGCAATGGAGAGCGTGACAAGAAAGTGAGAAACAGGGCCGGACTTTCACCTGCTGAGGCCCTAAGCTATATGAAATTTGAGGCCCTTCTCTAAAAAAATTCGGATAAAAAAATTTAAAATAATGTCATTATTACTATAATTATTATTTTTTATATTAATGTTAATGATAAAGAAAAAATAATATATATATATATATATATATAATTTTTGATGAATTAGTGTTAAAGAATAAAAACTAATGATAAAATAAAAATATATTTAAAAAAATGAGGCCCCCGAGGGTGTGTGGCCCTAAGCTATAGCTTATTTAGCTTATAGGTAAGTCCAGCACTGGTGAGAAGTAGAATTGCTATGGGCAAAGCAGCTTTCAGCAAAGAGAAAAGGCTGCTCACAGGAAAGCTGGACCTGAAGCTGAAGAAACGGCTAGTCAAAAGCTTAAAGCAACAAACAAGAAACTGTTAGAAAGCTTTGAAATGTGGACTTGAAGAAGAATGATGAAGATAAGTTGTGTACTTAGAACATCAAAGCAACGAAGGAGTTCTACGTAAGGTAGAAGAGGAAAAATGTTTACTCAAAGTAATAGTGCGAAGGCAAAAGAACTGGATAGGACATATATTGCGAGGAGAAGGTCTGCTGAAAGAAGTGACATAGGGAAGATATGAAGGCAAAAAAACGCGAAGAAGAAAGAGGAAATAGATGCTTGACCACTTGAAGCCGGGAAAAGTTACTACTCGTATAACATTAAGAGGATGGGGGGAAAACAGAGTAGTCTGGCGAATTAGAGCCATGAACTGGATCTGCCTACCGGCAGAAGAAGAAGAGGACAGTCACATTATGCTCCTCACCACCCATCCCAACATCCTCTCACTCCCAACTCCACAATTGAAAATTTTCCGCAGAAATCAGTATATTTAATATTTAAACTATTCATATACAGATGTATTGAAATATTTTTTTAGAGTGGATTATTTATCATAATTTTTATTAGCATTATTATACTTTTTAGCATTAGAAGTCATACGTAGCTAAATACATTGTTGATGAAACGTGGCAAAAAGCGCTTTTGCAAAGAAAGAGGTTATATTCTTTTCTATCACTTTTGTAAATGAATTAAAAGCCGAAAGTTTACGTAAAAATTTATTCTGTAATAGAATTATAACATAGCAAAAGAACGAATGCTCAGGATCGATCTGTGTTCGAACCTTCTGCAACATCCCCCTCACTTGGGAGATTTTTATGGTACCTATTCATCTACCAACGAAAGGAAGGATGAGTGGCTGGGAGAGGCTACGCGCCGTCTGCCCGCGATGGGAATCGCACCCAGTGACGGAGGAAACCTACTGCTTTACTGGGATCCGAACCATGGGTCGCTACATAATCTGGACGCAAAGAACGGTCTCCCATCCAACTACTACACATACCCAATGTCGCTTAACTTTGCTGATTGACGGGGAAGAGATGTTACGACACTGGCCACGACATTTTCATTACGTAATACTTTACATAATGTATACTTGTCATGTCCACTTAATACATTAAATTTCTGTAACCAAAATTTGAAGTACAGGTACCTCTCCTAAGTTAACGAGGATGCGTTCGAAAACATCTCGGTAACTTTCGAAGTCGTTAACTTACAAACTTAACTACTTTTGGGAAAAATTGAGTTACTAAATTTGGCGTCACTCAAAATCGATCCTAATTTTCGTTCAAAACCCATTTTTTTTCAATATTTTACTTTGATATACTTTCCTTTATCCGCTTATTAATAATTCATTACAAAAAAGGTCTCTTTTCCGTTCTACCCCAGCAACAAAAAATGAAATTATATATTATTTTCTATTGTAGTTTTACTTGTTGAATTCAATAATATATATCTTATTTTGGAGAAATTAATAACAAAAGAGTTATAGTCCGTTTATTTTATTTAAAAGTAGAGATTGCATTTAAGATTTCAATAAAAATGTCCTTTCCTTTTTGTCTTCTCCTCCACAGAAATTCACATAAATAAGAATCTATCATATTTCTAGATGTTCCTCAATGTCTCTCGTTCCTTTGTTTAGCTAAATCAACCGTACGCACTTGACGATTGGTTAGGTTTGGTCATGATATTTTCGTTAGTTAGCCTTATAAGGTTAACTAAAGAAGGATGGGGTAGAACGTTATTTCCTTAACTATGTTTATGAAATTCCATTTATCATCCATAACAATATCTACAAAAGAGAGAAAAAAATTAATAATTATAACCATAACTAATTAAAGCACGGAAAAGATCCAAAAAAAGTAACACTATTACGCATAAAACAGAAAATTAAGCTCATATCATCTTGGCCAAGCTCATATCATCTTGGCCAAGTGTAAACACAGACTGACACTAGGAGAGAGCTTGTGAGTGACGAGCGGGCTCCGCCATCTATTGGCGCGCGGGAAATTCAAATGAGCGCTCGCTCGCAAACTTACGAGGCCTTTTCTTTACGTACAAAAAAAGGGGATAAATTGAAACCTCGCTAACTTACGATTGGCTATCTAATGGAGGATACCTGTACCAGTTTAAAGACTGCTAAAATGAGTCTGAGTTAATGTTCGTAAATCGATATAAAGTATTTGGCTAATAAAACACACAAACCTTACAACTAATAATAAACTCTCTCTCTCTCTCTCTCTCTCTCTCTCTCTCTCTATATATATATATATATATATATATACACACACACACACACACTGTATATATTACACGCTGCAAAGTAATTGTCACATGGGTAATATACCTAATAAATAATTTTAAAAATCTCAAATGCGAATATAAAAGTTTATCAAATAAGCTCGCCTGTATATAATAATAATAATAATAATAATAATAATAATATCCATATATATATGCAAATGAGACCAAAGATTAGGAAAAAAATAATTTTTTATTTCTATTTTATTATTTGATCCTAATGGAATTCCATTTATCTTCCTTTCATTACCATAATGTCCTTTTCTCATTATAAATGTAAGGATACATTATTATGATCACAGATTGTTGTGTTCGCTCGCGGGGGGAAAGGAAGATGAATCAGTGGCACCCTGAAAGAAATCTATTCCTATATAAAAGGTTGCCAAAAGTAAATAGACACCTTTGTTTTTTTTTTTTTTCCAAAAATATTTTGATTTGATTATAAAAGTCAATAAATAATAACAGATTAATTGAATCAATATATTTAAAATTGTGTTTATTTTTCACTTTGCTTTTATTGATTCAATAAATGTTGTTATTATTTAGTGACTTTTATAACCAACTCAAAATATTTTGGGAAAAAAATGTGTCTATTTTCTTTTGTCAACCCTCTGTATAGAAGTAAAAGATAGAACTACAAAAAAAAAAAAAAATGCGTGGCATGGATTAGGTGAGGTAGAGTTGCGTTTCTGCTGGCATGATTTCTTTCTTTAGCTTCTTTTTCTTGGGTGGCTGGATGCACGTGACGGGTGAGGGCATGGTGTGCAAAATCTGATTTCTCTTCTTAATTCCTGTTTCCACCCCTTTCCTATAAAAACATTTCATCACTGCCGGCGTGATGGTTTTGCGCGTACATGGGTGTAGACACGGAGAGTTTAACCTTTATCACTCTATAACCCTTTTGGGGCTAGCCTGAAGTGGGTCATGGGGTCTTTGTTAGACCGATACCTCAGTAAATAGAGCTGTAAATTAAATAATTTGTATAAAATCAAAACCATATGTTCGAGGTTTATGTGACAATGCGCGATCGTTATAAATATATTATTGGTTAGTTTATACTATATAGCGGTGCTATCTAGTGTACGATCTTTATGTGTGCATACGTAATTGTAGAGCTAGCTTATATATTCTCCTCTTTCCTGTAAAATTACCTTGGCTACTTTTCCAGGGTCAAGGTATTTTTTCAACCTTTTTCCGTACCCGCCTCTGGCAGGGAGGGAGCGGAGGGTGAGGAGAGAACCTTATGCTTTTCTATCTAGTTTTCTACTACTGCTACAATAGTTAAAAAATGAACCAGTTTAATGACAGAAACTTCCCCGAGTGGACTGAAAGGTTTTTGAGACTTCCTCTTGTCTTTGTAATTCCTTGTAACTCTCTCTCTCTCTCTCTCTCTCTCTCTCTCTCTCTCTATATATATATATATATATATATATATATATAGTAACTTTAAAAGACATATACTGTACTTGTAAACAGGAAAATTCTTAAAACATTCAAGTCGAAGTAGTAAATGGCCTTTTGGTAACTTTGATGTTCCAAGTAATACAGATTCCTAACACTACGTAGGTTAGGTTCCCATTTTGGTATAGCCTCCGGTTAGTGTCTATACTCTATACACTCTCTAATTTGGAACCTAATTGCGAGAGGAACCTTTTCTTAACCTCTTTTAACAAGTAATAGGAAACCAAATTTTTTAAAACTGTC
>JAJOZX010000699.1:827500-1007500 GCA_023014485.1 Bathynomus jamesi | reverse complement strand
ATCGTTAATATATATAAGAAAAAGCAAGGGGCCCAATACAGAACCTTGAGGAACGTCGCTCGCTACATTAGCCCTACACGACTCCGCTCCATCAACGACCACCTTCTGTTTCCTACCTTGCAACCACTCTTCTATCCAATTTATTACTACACCCAGTCAATTGAATGCCCGGTTAGGTCAACTGTACGCCCTAAACGATTGGCTAGGTTAAGTCATGATATTTTCGTTAAAAACACATTAATTATTTAAAGTGCTCTAACATGTTTGTTTTTCATTTCTCCAAAAAAAAAAAGTTATTTTTGAAATCAGTGACCAAAACTACATTAGTATACCGATTTGGTTAAAAACAGAACAATTTAAAAGATGAAGAGTAATTATCTACAATGAGTCTAAAATCTTAAGATCTAGACTAGAGTGTATGTATTTCGCAAAAACATTTGTCTGGTGAGTTTTTGTTCTCTTTTACATTTAAGTGGTGAGTTTTTGTCCGGTGAGTTTTTGTTCGGTGAGTTTTTGTTCGGTGAGTTTTTGTCCAGCGAGTTTTTGTCCTGGATTCTTAATTTTTAATATATTTATTTTACCGCTGAGCAGTAAGATGTTTGTTTGTTTGTAGCTCGTGTACTATACCAGTGGTACACGCACCACAGTTTAGAACTGATACTATAAGGTATTAAGTGGGATATTTACCTCATTGGTACGAATTAGATTTCATGGAAGCGAGGAGAATGGATGATTTAATTCTTAGGAAAGTATTTCATCCAGTTTAGAATAGTTGAAATAAACTGCAACGTTTATACACAGTTATGCTTTTTGATCGCATTTCATTAAGTTTCTCTATATTCTTGTTTTTGGGTTGAGTTTAATGACACTGAATCTCCCGCCTAAGTTGGACAAGTGCCATTAAATCTCCAAGTTACTCCCAAGGGCACGTTTCAAAATGGTTAAAGTTTCTCGGATTGCCTCTATCTGTACTTTCAGTGTGGAAGGTCTATCTGGTATCCGGTCTAGGTATTGTATCCAGTTCTTTTTTACTACACCTGTTGCTCCCGCTATTACTGGTGTTATATTTATTTCTTGGAGTGATCATGGCCTTTTTAAAACATTTTTAAGGTTTTGGTATTTGATCACCTTTTTTCCTCTCTATTCTGTTCATACCATAATCACTTGGCACACTTACGTCAATAATGTTCGTTTTTCTTTCTCTTTTATCCCATTTGACAATGTCAGGCTTTACTGCCCAATTTTAAATAAATCTTCCTGGTGGGATCACTCTGTCGCAAAATATGGTGACTGTCATTTTCTGTAGTTGGTTGGGGCTCATGCTTCCAGGATTTTTCATTAGCTGCTATGCCATTATCTTTGCAGTCCTTCATATTCCGTTATGTCTCTTTGTACAATGGCCATCTGCCAGGAGAGTTTGGCACTCTGATATTAGGTGGCTGACACTTTCTGTTTGTTGGTATCAGAACCAACACTTGTCATTGTTGGAGGTCCCTACACTTTTTTAAAATCTATTTATGTAGTGAAATTGGTCTTGTGTTCCTATTATCATCCCATCTCCATCAAATTTTATCTATATACTGTTCCTCCGCATACTTCCCTGCTATGGCATTATGGTTTCATTCCCGCTGTTGGTCTTCGAACACGGTCTTCACATATATTTGCTCCTACCTTTACTTGCGATAATTGTTGTTAGCGTTCCTTCATTTTCCTGGTCTTCCGTAGGGCTGTTATTTGTAAAGTTCTCTACCAGTTTTGTTAAAGAGGTCTGCTGTGACATATTTCTCTCATGGTTTTCAAATGTTCAAACACCAGCTGAATTTTGTTGTTCCTACAGCTCTTATGGTACTGTCTAATTCTTACTATGGTTGCTCTGTAGGCTGGTGTTTATTTCAGTCAGACCCTGCGCCCCTAGTCTTCTTGGCAGGCATTGGTTCTTATACAGCATTTTATTCATAGCAATGATTTTTCTTGTTTTGGTGTCTAGCTTATTAATTTCTCCCTGTGGCCAGATGATAGTGCCAAAGCCGTACTGTAGGACTGGCATGGCGAGTTGGTTTATTGCTGTTATTTTGTTTTTAATTGTCAGTTTGGATTTGCAGTGCTCCTTTAATCAACTGATCTATTCTTTGCTAACTTTCTCGCTCATCTTTGAATGCTCAATGTTTCCCGTTTCTTCTACTCGTAGATATTTGTCGGTCTCTTATTTTATCTTTCTAGGTTTTTTATTTCAAACCCCTCTGCAAGTTCTATTTTGTTAATCCTTGTCACCTTCCCATTGTGCAGGATACATTTTAAACATCTCTCAAAACCAAATTTCATTGTTATGTCGCTTGAGTAGTTGTGAATCACTGTTGAAAGGTGTTGTAGATATCTTTCATTCTTGGCAAATGGTTTAAGGTAGTCCAAGAACAGAAGATGGTTTACTGTTTTGAAAGGGTCTTTTCTTTTCGACTGAGATAGATTCTAACCTTTGTTTGTTTCGTTTAATAATTTGCTGAGTGGTTCCAGTGTGAGGGAGAATAAAAGTGGTCATAGGCTGTACCCTTGCTAAATGCCTCTTTTAATTTTTATAGCTTGTATTTCCAACTGGCCTTTATTATGTTGGAGTGTGACATCAGTTTTTCCAGTTTTCTATTTGGTCTTGCAGGAGCCTGATGATGTTATGGCCTATGTTTTGTATAATGTACAAGTATAAGTTCATATAATAACATTTTAAGGGCGTAATTAAATCTTGAAACATGAAAATATATTTACAGTATTACTTCAGCCGATGGATTTTTTAATACCATGCCGACAAAGCACCTTTTAATATATGTATATATATAAAGCTGCTGAATTGTTTTACTGCAATCCTTGCATATAGTACAAATCTATTCAAACTGAAAACTTTCTATATATGATAGATGTTGGGTAGTTTGATGAAAATTTAAAGAGGTTACATGAATTATGTAATATAGAAGTAAATTAAATAAGAAATTGGGTGTCGATCGTGGGGGGACGGGGGGAGGGACATCTCCCCTCCATTTTATGTGTAGGAGGGGACAACATACCAATTGTTCCCCCCTCCCCACTTTTTCTATGGTCTGTGTAGAAGAATATCTTTAAGATCAACACAGATTTTGAGGCCGAATTAATCCTACGGTAGGATTAATTCAGCCTCAAATTGAGAAGCGATCGACACCCTTGAGTAAAACAGAACTTTACTAAAGTTAGACGCAGAATGCAGTGACTGGTGAAAATACAATGAAGAAGTTAAGCCATTCTCTCTAAAAATGATTTGCCGCGAAAATAAAAGAGCCTCAATAAATTTTACAACAAATTTTGCACACATCTCTTTTCTATATCAGTTGTTCCCATCCTTTTAGGATTAGTTCCCTCCTTTGCAAAAAAAAACACTGGTAATTCCCCCTCTCCAGTCGAACCAAAAAAAACGGGTTTTTCTTTTGTATCTTAATAATTCTTTATGTGTCGTCCACAAGGCAGCAAAATAACTACAATTTGGTAAATATTACAGTTAAGATAAGGATAAGAAAAGATAACTATTTTTTTTTTAAATGAAACAAAGTATAAGTTATAATGTTATAAGTTAATTTATACACTATTTCTACACTATTTATACACTAGGAATTTATACACTATTTTCTGAAGTTTTGTATATTCAGTTTCATTCAACTGCACATCTCAAAGAAAGAAACTGAAATTGAAACCATCAGATAGTTTTCAATGTTTGCATTCCTCCCCTGGAGATGGCCAAATTCCCCCAAGGGGGGAAATTTCCTCAAGGTTAGAAACCAGTGTTCCATAGTAATACTCTCGAAATAGTAATTAAAGTAAGAAGGTTCTCTAAGGGAATATACACACTTTAGACGACATATCAAATGATAAAAAAGGGTTTTTTTTTTTTTTTTGTTTTTCAAATGGTATCGCTAAAGATTATTTTTATTGTTTGTGGTAAGACTCGTTAGAATTGTCTCGTATATTAAAAGTTAAGTAGGCTGTAGGTTAGATTACGTTAGGCTAAGTTAAGTTAGATAGTTGTATATTACATAACCTTTGTTCTGGAAAGACCGAACATTTTCTCTAGGAAATTGCGTTCGACAAAATTGTTTTCAATAACCGTGCGACATTTCGTCGAAACGACACTAGTGATAAAGTGTGTGGGTTGGGTTAGGTTAGAAAGAGTTAGTTTGTAGTAGGTGGGGGTTAGGTTAGGTTAGGTAAAGTTAGTTTATTAGTGTCGATAAAATATCCTATCGACGAAATGTGTACGCGTGCTTTGGTTCTTGAGACCATGGTCTGTCGATAAAAATGCTTTCCTTTCAAAGGGTCCAAGCGTGCCCTCTACGATTAAAGCGTTTTTAATTCTTGCCTGACGTCAACTGCTAAAAAATAGCAAAACATCATGCATAAAACTATGGACTTGAAAGTGAAATGTAATCGAATGCAAAACGTGGGTTCATTTGACTCAATTTGAGTCGGAGACATGAGGATCCCCTCCCGATATGAAGTGGTGATTTGGAAAAAAAATAGTGAAACCTTTACTCTCTTCCTGACTTAATCTCTTAACGGCTGTGTCAAAATCGCTGAAGAATATATATATATATATATATATATATATATATATAAGATATAAAGAAGAGGTAACAGCCTCTACAACTTATATCCCTATTGCGTGGCGATGAGAACGCCCAGTGGGACCGGATGACCTGAACCCGAGCATTGACAAGGTGAGAGATCGGCCCAACCCAACCCAACCCAGAAGCCAGCAGCTGGGAGCGAACTTAATACAGGTTTTATTAAATTGGTTGTTGAAATATAACTTAAATTATACTCGTACATAAACCAAAAATATGATCACAACGATGTAATAAAAGACTTCAAATAAGAGGTTTTATGATCCTCAATTTAGACAAATCAAATTTCAGTCAATAAAAACTAAGTATTTATTGACGATTCTCCTACTTCCTACAAAGGATAAAACTGTTGGAACGGAAGAAATTAGATCGACAATACAATTTTACATTGTAAAAGGAACAAAACTTAGAGTTTATGAGAATTTACTGCGATATGAATTGCTCAATAATAGTATTTAATGGAGGCAGCTTATATATATATATATATATATATAGGGTTTCTTTCCCGGGATCCAGGCTGTTTTTATTGGATTTGAAAATCCCGGGAATTGGACAAATATCCCGGGAAATCCCGGAATTTTAAAATGGCTTAATTTATTTTTTATTGATTTATTTGTTTTTTCTTTTATTATTAGAAGGCTCTTGGCTCTTGGGTAGAATTAGAGAAAACTGCATAATATTTACCACATTTTATTCTACTTTTCTGCTTTCTTAAATGAACACCTACTAGCATTAGCAACTTAGAGCAATCTAAAAGTGGGCCCGTATGGCAAAAACTGGCCGAGGGAATGTCGCTAGCGCTGCGTTTAATAAGTTACAAGGAACCGAGTCTCAGTATATTATCTAGCGATCGCAGGCAACTCATGTTGCATGCAGTATTCTTTCTACATCAAAAATAAAAAGGCATACTAATGTCACTCACTAAATCATCATAATACATGAAATCATTCTTATTTCCTGAGTACGCATCATAAATATTATGTTTAATAAATAATAAATAGCTACCACTGATTGGTAAACTCAATTCAAGTATTACAATGCAAAAGTGGTCATCTAGGCATAAGTAATTGGTTATCCCAATTCTAAAAGGGTATTTTATCAGTGAACAATAAAAAAAATTACCGTTCTCTTAAATATACAACCATTTCCTGGATTTCCCGGGATCCCGGGAATTGGCTTCATTTTTCCGGGAATTCCGGGATTTCCCGGGATGAAGAAATCTGCATATAAGGAGAAACTCTAATATATATATATATATATATATATGAGAAATAATGAAATTAGTAATAACAGCTTCATAAAAAATAAAAAGTACATGTAATGGAATACAAGCGTTAAGTGGAGGTATAGACAAACACTTTCATACCAAGTGGTCCACAGTCAAGAAGGCATAAAGCAAGACTGATGAACAGCTTGAACAATTGGATTTTCTGAATTTTTAATTCTTCTCATTAGACTGTATTGAGCACGTCTTCTTACCTCAGGGACGCTCGGAACGTTGCGATTAGCGAACATTTGAGAGGCTGAGCATCTTGGAAGTAACTTACGCAGCAGTCTATAGGATCTGTTGTAAAGCAAATTGAGGGTTCTGCAGGAGGCTTTTTTATAATTAACCCAGAGTTGCTGTCCATAAATATTAGTGCGGAAACTACGAAAAAGAGTGTCTTTAGCTTCGCTTGCACAAAATTTGAAGTTTCTTATAATCATAGTTGCCTTAGCACAGTAACTTCGATATTGTTTCCTCATGTCCGAGTCGTCACTCAAAGAGCTGGTGATAGTTTGACCAAGATACTTAAATTCTTGTACCTGCTCTATTGGTTCTTTTCTCATTTTGAAAATAATATTAGCTCTTTTGTTTGAGTTTTTAGGATAGAATTGCATAACCTTAGTTTTATTAACATTAAAATTAATGTCGTGGTTCTGTGAGTATGATTCACAAATTTTTATAAGATGATCTAAACCTTTCACCGAAGGGTTTATTAACGCCGTATCATCGGCATAGACTAAGTTATTTATCCTTATGTCATCTATACACAGTGATGGGCATCGATACATGAAAATCGCTAAAGCGATACCGATACATCGATACATGAAGAACGTCTTAGGCGATACCGATACCGCCGATACTTTCTAGATGTCTTAAGCGATACCGATACCGATACATGCATCGCCGATACACGTATCGCCGGTACATTTTTATAATTATTCATTTAATATGTAGGTATTAGATATTATTGTTTATACTAGTAATTTGTACGCACTGTAAGTAAAATCAACGACATTTTAATGGGTTTTATAGATGTAAATAAAAACAATTGCTTTATTTAATGAAAGTATGTTTTAATTTTGTAGGATACATGAATGACTGAAAATATTACACTAACAATTAAAAGTAATTACTATTACCCTTCAAAAATACCAGCTGGCTAAACATCTGGTCAGACAGTCTATTCCTTTTTGGAGCGTGAATGTGACCAGCCAAACTAAACAACCGTTCTACAGGAGCAGAGGATGGTAGTGGTGTGTTATACTTCAGGAAGACCCGTAGAATTCCTGGGTACTGCCTCAGAGATTGGAGAGAATGACTTCCGTCACTCAGATACTGTAAAACTTCCATCTCAGTGGAATCTTGGGTTGCAGAGATATTAGTGGAAGCAGACTCATAACAGAAGAAATCATCTGCACTTCCGTCAGATGCAGCATCACTTAATTGTTGCTAGGGGGTCTGCTCGCTGAGGCTCTTAACAGCATTAACCAACATTTCTTGAACCCTCTTTTTGACAATGTTAGTATTAAATTTGCCTTTTATTGTCATCCACTTTAACTTGAACAGAGGATTTGAAGACGATGCCAGTATTGCTGCTTTACACTCATGTATATTCATAAATATAACTCAGTAGTGTCATATTATAACATCTATTTAAATATTTAAAAATTCTGGTACTTGTGGGTTATCTGTCGCCACTTTTTAACAAGCGTTCGATATTTTGAGTGTGGACTCCGGTATCTGCATCAACGAAATTGTATCGATGATTAACCTTGAAATGTTGGAAGCCAGCCTCCTGGAGGTCGGTGGTCTTATATCCTCGCCAGCTGTCGGAGTAGATAATGGAACCTTCGGCGATGTTTTCCACAATGGCAGCCAAGAGAGTTGCAGCAGAGCGGTTGGGAACTTGAACGATGAAGCAGTCGTTTGTTTCACGGCAAATTCCTCCGAACATCCATTGTTGTGGTAAAATGCGTCCGGCATTGTTTTTATGCCTCGTGAACAGGCTCTCATCGATCTCAACCACTATTCCTTCGCCGCCGATCTTGGTTTGCTCTAGGTTGGCTAACCTAACCTAACCTAACCTAACCTAACCTAACCTAACCACACACTAACCTAACCTAACCTAACCTAACTAAAAAATAAATGACCCACAAGTAAAAAGTGGAAACAGATAACCAATAGGTATATTAAAAAGCGGCGACAGATAACCCACAAGTACCAAAATTCTTATTAATGTATCGATGTATCGAAGTATCGATTTTTTTCGATACATTTAAGAAAATTGACCTTAGCGATACCGATAAATCGATACTTTTGTCAAGTAGCTAAAGCGATACTGATACCGATACAAAAGTATCGATCGATACGTATCGGCGATACATGTATCTAGATACTGCCCATCACTGTCTATACAGCATCCTACTCTTGCCTCATTAAGAGAAGCCATTAATCCATCGATAATATATATATATATATATATATATATATATATTATATATATATATATATATAAAACAGTGGAGGAGAGAGTAAGGAGCCTTGTCTAACTCCGCATGAGGAACCAAAACAGTTAGACAGTACATTGCCCCATCTAACAGTAAAGGTTTACTATTTAAATAGTAAAGGTTTTTGTGCGTTACCGCGGGAAATTTATATATCATTCTGTTTATGAACTTACAGTAACTCCGAGTATATACTTAGTGTGTCATAGTGAGTCGTTTCGTGATACTTAATGTGAAAAGATGTCTGTGCATCTAAGTAGTGGTATCTGGAATGTTATTTAAAGGGATAAGAAGTGGGTACCCCAATACGCTTTCCCTTCCCTTCTTTACATATATATATACTGTATATATATATATATATATATACAGTAGAATCTCCACTAACGACCATCTCCCAGACACGACCGATTCCCAATTACAATCACTTTTAGCCGGTCCCGGCCTGATCTAATGAATGCTAAATACCTTATATCAATATTCCCCGATTCGACCACTCCCTTATTAAGAACAACGACCATTGAATTTGCTTCAGGTCCAATTTTTTATCTATAATCCGGCCGGAACCACTCAAGGTCACGGAGCTCTGGTTGCCAATGGTCACTGTTTCGTATAAATGAAGCTCAGAAATGATGCTTAGTCAGTTTCTGAACGGTCATATGCGTGGTTGCTTTGTGAACTATCTGACCGTGTGACATGGCACGAGAGAACATGATGGATCCCATCCTGGGCGTCGAGGAGTATGCAAACATGGACAATGACTGCCCTACTACTGATCACCTTGTGAAGGCTGGGAGGATAGGCTGCTGGATGATCTCTCCTGCCGCCCACTAAAAACTAAATTTAGACATACCAGATGATGACCCTGAACCTGAACCCCCTAAGCCTGAACCAGAGCATGCTATCACCTCACTCAAGTCAGCCATGGAGTGTGCTAGTCATCTTAATTAAGCAGGGATTACGGAGACCTGTTTACCATGGTTACTTCACTAGAAGAAAGCTTACAACAGAAATCTATTGATACTAAGCAGGTACTGCCACAAATCACCAGCTTTTTCGCTAGGAAGTAACTAAATGAATTCGGACTTATTGACTTTACTATACATATTGTGCTCATTTAAAAAAAATTATTCGGTTTTATTCTGTTTTATTCAGTTTAAATAAAAATTTAAATTTTATATAAATTTCCATATTACAGTGATTCAAATTTAATATGAATTCATTAATTTACCTATAATATTTTATTCAGTTTAAATAAAAAATATTCATATAAATGCTTTAATTTTTTATAAACCTGAACAATCGATATGCCTATTTACCCAGACCAGATGTAATACGCTCTTCTCACAATTTTCTGTAACTAGACCACTCCTCTAAAGCGACCACTTCTGCTTGGTCCTGTGGCTGGTCTTAATAGGGAGATTCTACTATCTATCTATCTATCTATCTATATATATATATATAGAGAGAGAGAGAGAGAGTGTGTGCGTGCGCAAAAAAATTTCAATGGTGGACTAAAGTAATGTCAGAGTGTGGAGGTGCTACGTAGTGTATATTGTCAAAACTGTAAGAAGAGAGAAAGCGAGTTTAATTTCAGTAATTTTACAAGTCAAGACTAATTAATAGAAAAACTCCACTTGTGAGAGATCAAAGAGAAAAAACTCATTCTCTCGTTTGATATTTCGGTGTGACCTCACACTGAAACGGTCTATAAATTCTGTGAATAATGACTGAAGTCTCCGACGCTCTCGACCGAACCTATTGACCGACCACTCGTTCTCCCGAAGACGACCTTGACCCGTGAACACGCATTATACACAATCCTTGAGCGAAACCATGTCTTTACTCTGGGTTTAGAATACTGAAGGAGGGTTCGATTGCGCGTGTGATTACTCGAAGGTCAAGTACTATCAGAATGGTCGTTTTCGTTGCTGGAAACGGATCTGTAGGATCTTAACACTTCGTCTAATAGGCTTATGACATCTGACTCGTCATCTATTCATCTCTTCTCCCACATATCATAGCAGGTGGTGGGTTCCTTCGAGAAAATGACGTACACGATAAAATCAAGTATAATTTTACTGAGAAAAATTATCTGTAATATATTTCCGAGACAACGGCCATAATTTACAGAAATTAAGTTATTTACAGAAATGAGGTTATACAAATGAAGTTCAGAAAAATGAAGTAATACAAGCCCAAGCGAATAACGTTTTGCTGCTCTTACGGCAACTGGCAAGGCAGCCAGACAGGCTTGAGCAAAAGGTGAAGGCTTAGATGTAATTTCTGATGAAGTATTTTATTTGTTGGTGCATCTGATGTGTGTACTTAGTGTGCTTTCAAATCTTCTAAACCACGTGAATAACTCAGATGAGACGTTGACATAAACAGGAAAATTACTCAGAACTGAATTTCATAATTTCATTTTCTTGTATGACCAAATAATTTAACCTTTTGACAGTCATGTCCGTAAGTTTACGGGTCCACGCTATGCTATATTACGTAACTCGACCGCCTGAGGGTTAATATCCAAAGATTTTACCCAAATAGATATAGTATACAGTATATACATATATATGCAGAGAGAGAGAGAGAGAGAGAGAGAGAGAGAGAGAGAGAGAGAGAGAGATTCTAAAACCTTGTCAGTAGGAAAGCCAACATTTACCGAAGGAAAAGATTGAATAATGTCTAGAACTTTCTCAATTATTGTCTGATTATGTGCCAACACGAACTAAAGAAAAAACAATAACTAAATTTGCAGGAGGTGACTTTTCCGAGGTTTTTTTGGAATATCACCATCGATGTGTACTTTATCATGAAGAAAAATCATAATTATATCCGAAAGTAATTTGACAAAATTATTTCCAATTTTCCACGTATCTTTTTCTCCTATTTACCAACCTGCGTATGCACGATTACTTTATTTATACTGAAAAAAAAATTAATACAACTAATTCAGTGAGTGCAGATATAATTCCATTCCATGGATCTCTCTCTCTCTCTCTCTCTCATCCATCCTTCTCCTTCACCTCTTTTGATAAAATTCAACACAAGGCGGAGAAGCGAAATTACCTAATAAAAAATCGCTACGTATCTCTTAATAACAAATGAGGAACCAGGTTTCTCATCATTATACAATATTTTACCTTCAAAACTTGTTATTTCACCTGCTGGAGAATAGTTTTTGAGAACTTTATCTCATGCCTGTCTTTCTTACTCGTTTCACTTGTGAAATTAAGATTAATAAAACGAAGCATCCCTTCGGCAAACTTCTCAATTCATTCCTCCGAGAAATGACTAGCAAACAGTAAATAAGCGAATTTTTAAAATTTTTAACAGTACAAAATGGTCGAAATTGGGATTATACACACGAATTAAAACCTATTTTTAAGGACCGGCATATCTGGTTACTTTATTATGAGGTGCCTATTACGAAAACCGCCCTATCGTCTATCCTTCCAAAGGAATTACAAAGCTTGGATGCATTTAGCGATCGTAAAACATAATGTTTATAAACGTATACCGACTATTAATAAAAGAATTTATTTCGTATCATGTATCTCCACACTATAAGGTCAAACACATAAAAAAGTATCAAATAAATTTTGAATTGAAAGGGAGTAATTCCTTTTGTATACACAAGAATGAAAAGGAAAAATATTAATTGATTGTATTCATACTCTCTTGTATGGACTCGTGAACGGTATATTTATTACCTGCATGATTAGATTTCCATACGGTGAATCTGAATTGTATGTAAAGAACCATTTAATTTGTTGTATAGACATGCGCCTTTGTGTTCGAGACTTCATATTACATTCAAAATCTGATACATTGATAATGTAAATGAATATCTTAAAAATAGTTAAAGTTTAATTTATATTAAGGCTTAGCTATGTCGTCACACCACTTTTCGTAAGATCATCGAAGTTAAACGATGCTGGGTCTGTTCAATGGTTGGATGGCTGCCAGTTCTCCGCATCCAGATGATGTAACGACCCGTGGTTCGGATTCTATGTTAAGCTGTAAGTCCTCTCTCTGTCACATGACCCAGGCCGTTAGTAGAGGGGCTATATTTTGCAGTTAACAACTATGCGTTCATGTTAACCCTTTAACGCCGGAATTGTTTGTATGGTTAAGTTATGAATGCGTTTATTTGAAAGGTTAACAATATGTAGCGGTCCTTTTAGGGTATTCTCATTAACGTAAAATAACTTTGTGTTGAAGATTTACTTTATATCACATAAAGTTGAGAACTAAAAATTAAAAAATAAACACTTAAAAATTTATGTACAATCGATTCAAAAAAGTCCTGTGGTGAAACATTATGTTCCTTACCGATAAATATTGATAAGAAACGGAGTTTTACGACAGTATTTTTTGAACCCACTGTATGCTATTCCTGCGTTTCATTTTCATTTTGATCAACTTACACTAACTGCACTGAGGAATTTTTTCTTGATTCCGAGTTAGTTTTAGGTACCTTAAAAGAAGTACCCCTCCCCCAAGGGGAGGGATTAAAACTGTACATAAATAAATGACAGTCAGATTTTTTGCTATACATATTTGTCTTTATTTATATAATTTTCTTATATAATAATATAGGCAATATATATATATATATATATATATATATATATATATATATATATATATATATATATATATATATATATATATATATATATATATATAATCTGTATAGCCAACTGTAACATGGATATATGTATATATCCACATTCTTAGCCACGCGAGCCAAAGGCAGCTGGCCATTATCTCATCCATGCCACTTACACAATCATGAAACAGGAGTTGCAATTTTTCACTCGTATTGTGAAAATACATATTAGGAGAAGCGGTAAATACATATGTGCAGTGGGCACAGATGACCTCAAAACAGAAGGAAGGGCATGTACCCATCTCAAATTTTGTCCGATTTATCATAGGTTGGAATCCGTTTTTGAGAATGAAAAAAAAAAAACATGAACATTGAGTCTAGTTTGCTATTTCGTTGCAAATTGAATTTCGAGAACCGTAATTTACTGGAGAAATAAATTTTACCTAAAATTATATACGACACACTATATATATATATATATATATATATATATATATATATATATATATATATAATGGACATGTTTCCAAATATTTTAAAAGCTACTTTAGTTTACATACAACGTAATAACTTTGGATCTTATCTTTGTATATTTATGAAAGTCTGTATATTTTATAGGCCTTATGCATTTTATATATTACAAATGAGAGATTCCAGGCATGTCTCGTACTCGTAAAAATGGAATAATTTTTAAATTATTTTTAAAATACTTAAAAATATCATTACTATATTCTTTGGTTCAAAATTTAATTAAATTTTTTTTTTTTACAGTTACGTACATTATAGGGTAATTCTAATTTGTAATTATTTAAATGATTATTTTTTTTATAGTCTCCCATAATGATATCATCATTTTCTTTTACGTTTATATCAAAGATGGCCGACGGGAGTTTTAAAATGGTAAAAGATACAGTGAAGAAAATGCGCGAGACAAATATTAAACAGTGGAGCTCATGCGCGGAGTATGCATTACATTTCAAAGAATATTCATTTTGTCGTGTGATGTAAACTATACGTTGCAATAACCGCAAGGAAAATTAAAGTTTATAATGCCCAAACGCTTTCGTATTCCATAGTCTTATAACATGGTTATGAAACAAATACTTTTTGTTATATAAATTTTCATTTTCCTTGTTAATTTTGTGTGTATATATATATATATATATATATATATATTATATATAATGGAAGAAAGTTTGTCTTCTCAATCAACATAAAATAATGTAACGAACAAACTGTGAAAATGGCGGTAAAATTTAATTCCGAACTGAAGCTCGCAAACATTACGAATAAGTCACGTTTGCTTAAGAGCGAAGTTTTGCAGATAGGAAATATTATTTGCTGAAAAGAAATAAACTAACTCTCTTTCAGTTCAAAATTCTCGCGAAACTTCTTGAAATTGGAGGAAAAAACCCCTTCCTTCACGAAGGAAGAGAAGAAAGACTTTCCCGAATTGAATTGTCGAAGGCTTTCAATGACTGTCGTTCAAATGCAATAATGGGGTTGTTTAACCTCCTTCGAAACATCTAAGGTTATATGACGAAGCGGAACTACAACTTTAAACTGGATCCGAACCACGGGTCGCTGCATAATCTGGACGCGGAGGATGGTCTCTCATCCAACTGCTTTCCAGACCCACTGTCGCTTAATTTTGCTGATCGACGGGAGGCGGTGTTTCGACATTGGTTACGACGTAGCCCGTGACTCTTCTTCAATGTTAGTAAAAAATGTACGAGTGTAATTTCACCTCTGGCGAACGTTGTTCTTTTTGAAAAATTATCTCTGAATTCACCGAATGTCCATCTTCATGCTTTCAATTAAGGTATTAAAGGTGAAAGTTTAGAGGTTTACCCGAAGGCCCAAAAGCATTAAGGGCGTTGTACATATTTCAGAATCTAAATATGACTTAAAGGGAATAAAATAGTTTTCCTTTAGCATTCTAACCAAAATGAAAGAGTTAAGAAACGAAACGTGTACGTAACTTATGATCGTTTTTGTTTTTGCCACTGTTCACTTGGATACAAAGTTGCTTCATATTCCTTGATGTGAACATGAGTACCACTTGGATACAAAGTTGCTTCATATTCCTTGATGTGAACATGAGTACCAGTGTAACAGAAGCGGTTTTATGGTGGCACGCACATGCACTTAAGCTATAAACGGTCACTTTATATCGATTTTTTTCTTACTCGGGTCCCAGTAAAATTTAGGACACGTCTCGACAGAAACAACAAGTTTTTGTATCATAGCATGTTGAGGATTTTGGTCAAATTCATTTAAAATTTTCTTTAAAACCGCAGCAAATTTGGGGGGATGTCTTCCTTTTAGAAGTTGATGATCTAGATGCATTCTACGAGTATGATGTATCTTATACTTGTACAACATGTAGGATCTAAGTCAGGGTTTCTACGTGCAAATGTTATCTCTTTCGGCGAATGATGGTTTTTGGAGATGGTAGCACATGACACACTGATCTTGCAGCCGATGTCTATAAGAAAAGAACAATGGGAGAATAATCATAAAGAATAGATACATATTTAGCAGAACTAAGATGTCCTTCGATGAATACCAGGTCACAGTGTCTCCAGTATCTCAAATTGCTGCCCATACCGTCATGCAAAAAATTAAAATAAAAAATGTAGATAGTGCACATATACTACATGTACACTTCAGAGTCTATACACGGCTTCATAGGCATGCAGAAGAATTAGGGAAGAGTTTTTATTAACTTATAATCCTCAGTGTAGTATGAAGACAATAAGAAGTTATTCTGTAAAGAAGTGAGGAAGTGCTAAGGTCATTCTGGTGGAATGAATGATAATATGAAAGATAAGAACGGCAATGGGTCAGTGTAAGATGAGCAAATACGGAGAGATTTAAAGCGTATCTTAGTGAGCTGGTAGATGAGGTAGGTGAAAAGAAAGCAAATGTATGGTTTGGGTGACGTACTGGGTGCTACTGTAGTATGCGGTTTACCTACGATTCGGCGGTCTACCTACGATTCGGCGGTCTACCTTTTAATTATAGCTTCTTATCTTCTTATTATTTTATTATTAGGTTAATTGTACGCCCTTGACGATTGGTTAGGTTAAGTCGTGATATTTTCGTTAAAACTAACGAAAATATCACGACTTAACCTAACCAATCATCAAGGGCGCACTGTAGTATGCGGTCTACCGTTAAGTATGCGGTAGTAGTATGTTTAACTTCTTTAATAATTCCTTAATTGTGTAAATTAAATTATAATTCCTTTCAATTCATTTTCAATTCCTTTTAAATATTTTGAACGGTAGACCGCATACTACAGTAGAAACTTAACGGTAGACCGCATACTACAGTAGAAACTTAACGGTAGACCGCATACTACAGTAGAAACTTAACGGTAGACCGCATACTACAGTAGCACCACGTACGGTATGTAGAAGTGTATACCAAGGAATGGAAAACATCAAATTAAAGGAAGCTGAATAAACATCATACAAATTGAAGAAGGGAAAGTCAACTGAAATTGATGACATACAGTGAAATGATTAAATATGGAAGTAGGACGATGCTTGAATATTTGTAGAAGATATGTAAAAAACCGTAGGAAAGTGTGTGTGTGTGTGTGTGTGTGTGTGTGTGTGTGTGTGTGCGCGCGCGCGCACGTGCCAGATGATTGGATGAAATCTGAAATTCTACTACTGTATAGAAATAAAAGTGAAAGAAGTGGCCCAGTGGATGAAAAAATTAAATATAGCTGGGAAAGTACACGGAAGAGTGTTCACAGATAGAGTAAAAAAAAAAAGATTACACATCCTTTGAGCGGAGATGAACTAAGTGCACACTTTAGGAAAGGAAGAGGGCGTGTTGATCAAGTGTTTGCATGCAGCTGACGGAGAAACTAAGTAATAAAAAGAAAAGTTGTGTATGGCATTTATGGATATGGAGAAAGGGTATGATAAATCGAAAAGATCTGCCGTGGGGCAAATTCGTAGAGTGTATATATAATGTCGGTGGTAAATTGATTAATTGAGGATGTTCGGAGAAAGGTATGAAGTGAAAAAGTTACTGGAGATGAAAATGCTAAGTCGGTATGGTCATGTAGAGATAATGAAAACCAATGACAACTGTGAAAATGTGTATAGTAATGAGTGTGTAGGTATGAAGTAGGGGAATGATGTAGTGAGTAGACGTGGAGTTGATATAAATGCGGCACAAGAGTTAATGACTAGAAACTGTTTGTGGGGTGTGTAAATGGAGACGTTGGTCTC
Organism: Bathynomus jamesi; assembly: GCA_023014485.1. NCBI lineage: Eukaryota > Metazoa > Arthropoda > Malacostraca > Isopoda > Cirolanidae > Bathynomus > Bathynomus jamesi. The sequence goes on along the minus strand of JAJOZX010000699.1, from coordinate 990,224 downwards.
ACCTGACATACCACGGAGGTAAAACCCGAACCTTGTCATGAGAGTTAGCAATGGGTCCCTAAGGGTGGGGTGGTACCTTATTCCTGGTGGTGATTTGTATGTATTTTTGTGTGCGCAACTAATCTGAGTGTCTTTGATCCCGCGTTCAGGCGTCGTGTTCACTCGACGGACGGAAATGGGAAATAGGTTTTTAGATAATATATGCTTATGTACGTACGTATGTATGTACTGTATATACTCGTATGTAGGTAGCTATGAACGAGTATGTATGCCCTCAATCGTATCTATAGATCTTGGTTTACAATCTGTCGTTGGCAATTCAGCTCTTATTCCGTGAGTATAAACTTGCTGAAAAGTAATCCTATTTTCATAAGGCACCAGCTGCAGGATATTACGCACCACCTCTATGAGAATAAACTTCAATAAAAGGTAACACTGTCTACCAACTTAAAATAAGATTATACATCTTAGTTTAAAAAAGACCGCAACTATCAAAATTTTGAACTTCACATCCGAGGGTCAGAATTTGTGAAGTTGCATTTCAATATAAGTGACTCGTGAGTTTAAAAAAAAAAGGTTTTCAATAGATTGAAAAGTTGTGTTCAGAATATATATATATATATATATATATATATATATATAGTGATATACTGTGGTGGTGTAGTGTATGGATAAGCATAGTTAAACATGGTAAGAGTATACACATTGATGCATGTGTCCATACGGAGCGCGAACAAGATCGCATCAATTGATATCCGAAGGAATGTCTCTTCGATATGAAGCAGTAAAAGAGACGGAAAAACGCGAGAGAGAGATAGAGAGAGAGAGAGAGAGAGAGAGAGAGAGAGAGAGAGAGAGAGAGATGCTTCGTCTCAATCCTTTTTACGATGTCTGAATGAAAGCGAGACTCGGGACTTCGTTAATGCTATCTCTCGTATCTCGTCTGCTCCCGATTTGAGAATGGTTCTGACGCTTTATGGAGGGACCTCGGTCGAACTTATACTTAGGGCACTGTTCGCCTTAATTAGTATGCAAAGACCGCCTCTTCTGCGTCAGCTTAGTTGATGAAAAAAGCAAAGGCCGGCCACCGAATAAGCCGATTTGAAAAGAGGACGATCTTTAGTCCACGGGAGTCGGATACAAAAGGTTTTTAAGCTGCGAAGAATTGGGCCTGAATAACGTTTGTAAGGTACTTATTCCTTTCCACAGCGATGGGATGGAAACGACTTTGAAAAAGGGAAAGGAATTACAAAATTCCATCCCATTTTTTAGTTATGGTTTTATCTTCACATATATTTTCCTCTCTCTCTCTCTCTCTCTCTCTCTTGAACATCCCTCTTTGTCTTTGTCTCGTCTCCCTATATAACCTTCGCTCTCCCTATGCTTTTTCCTCTCACTATCTCTCTCATTATCTCTCACCCATCTCAACGTGCAGCGAGATGTTATATTTATTTTAGGATATTTGTGTGTAAATAAAGAAAAACACATCGCAAAATTTCAATTTATTTTATTTGAATTTTGAATTAGATTTGATGTCCTCTTTTGATATGTTCATTGTTTTTAGTTGTTTTTTATTGCATCCCATCATGTTATTTTCTTTTTAATAAATTAAAGCTATAACTAAAGTATTTTTAAAATGTGTATATTGTGTTTACATATATATATATATATATATATATATATATATATATATATATGGGATGAATTTCACAATAAAACACGTGAAATGAATGAATGCTGCAAACCCACAAGGAAAAAGAAAAACGATTCCAAGGCCTTTCGTGTATTCAAAGCTACACCTCGTCAGGGAATGAAGTTAAAAGGCGAGAAGCCCATATATATATACAACGTACAGGAAAAACAAAACAATTAGCACATACTTAACAAGGGTTAATGAGAGGCAAAAGAAATTTTAACATGATATCGTCAATTTTATAAGTCCCCGAGCTGTTATTGAAATTGTTTTTAAAATGAATAAATGCACATTCTAGAATATTTCGTTCTATTATATCTCTGTTTTTAACAAGCGCTTTAGAACTATCCCACTTGATGCTATGGTTACATCTATACATATGGTTAAATAAAGCATTGGAAGTACTAGCTGTTCTACAAGCATATTTATGCTGTTTTACCCTAATATCTAACGTTTTACCGGTTTGGCCTATATATACTGAGTTACATTGTGTACATCCGATCGAATACACACAACCAACAACATTATCAGGGCTATTCTTTATTAGGCGTGATTTAACAGTATTATTATACTTAAAGATTACATTAATGCCAATTGCTTTAAGTACAGTTGGAAGGTATTGAAAATTAACATGGTAAGGTAGGCTAAGGATATTTTTACGCTGAAATTCCTTTACAATTACATTATTATAATACCTATTCTTGGCTTTCTTAAGACAGTTATCTAAAAATGAAATAGGATAACATAATTTAGTACCAATATTCATGATATTGCATAACTCGGAATCTAAAAATTCAGGACTGACAACTCTCAATGCTCGAAGAAACATAGCAGAGAAAATAGAGGATTTAATCGAAGGATGATGGTCAGAATAAAAATGCACGTAAGAGTTATTATTAGTAGGCTTACGGTAGACTTCATATTTGAACTGATTAGAGCATCTCCAAATTTTTAGATCAAGAAAAGGTAGGCTTCCCTCATTTTCTTTTTCAACTGTAAACTTAATAGATGGGGCTAAATTGTTGAGCCTACCAAGAAATAAGTCCACATCCAAATTATTAGGCCAAAGGCATAAAATATCATCTATATACCTGTACCAAACCAGGTTAAAATTAACAATCGTAGGCAAAATTCTACTTTCAAAAAATTCCATATATAAATTAGCTAATACAGGTGAAAGGGGATTTCCCATAGCCAATCCAAACGACATAACATAAAACTTATTTTCAAACTGAAATTTACAATCTTTGACACACAGCTTAATTAACTCAATAAGAGTGTTGTGTTGAACAGGGAAAGAATATTCAGAAATCTTATCTTTTAAGAAATCAAGTAGGTCATCAACAGGGACTTTTGTGAATAGCGAGCATACATCGAAGCTTACCAATTTGAAATTAGGGTCATTAGGGAACTTCAGTTTGTCAATAAGATCCATGCTATTTACAATATGTGACTCAGAAACAGAGCCAACTAATGGTGTTAATAAACTAACTAACCATTTCGATAGCTTATAGGTTACGGAGCCCACTGAGCTAACAATAGGCCTCATGGGATTATTAACTTTGTGTGTTTTTACTAAGCCGTACAGATATGGTAGTGACGAATTAATACTAAGAAACTGCTGTGAAAGCCCATTATAGTTATTTTTTAATATTTCTCTTAATTTTCTGTTAAACATTTTATTAACATCCTCCAATGGGTCTCTATTTAGAGGTTTGTACGTGTCACGATCACTTAATAACGTATTCATCTTTTCAACATAACTGTTTTTGTCCATGATGACGATCGAATTGGATTTGTCCGCTTTAGTAATATGTAATGAATCATTATTTTTCAGTGTTTTTAGGGCTTTTTCAAACCTCAAAGGATAATTCGATTCAAACTTCGTATTAAAAGCACTATACACACAACCTTTTGCTAAAGTCACCTCACTTTCGGAAATATTACTGTGTTTTTCAAAATTAATAAAAGACTTAGCAATCAGTAAACTGCTGGGCTTTTTTGGGACTGAGAAACCTAATCCAAAACCTAACGCACATTTCATATTGAAGTCTAGTTCTTGGGACGACAAGTTAACAATATTACTAAAATCACTTTTTTTAGTCCAGTAACTATTATGAATTAAATCCTCCAGTCTATTGTTTAATTTCCTATTCTGAGTTCTGCATCTTCTACGTAAGTTGTTGTAAATATCATCCAAAAGTGTACTTCTCCACGCATGAGGAACGGTGGAAAAAAATATATTTTTTCTTACTTCGGACTCTCTGAAGGCGTTCTTCACTTCAATGCGGGCTATATTAATATGTTTCTTTAAAATAATCCTTTCGGTGTCACCGAACGGCGTATCGTCCAACATACGGTATCGTCTTCCAAGCAGGGATTTTGGGATGACTTTTTCACTATAACACTTCCTAAGGAAATCGAATTGGTTCTTAAGAGAATGTGCATGAGCAATAGCAGAACGGTAACTTCTAAAAATCGATCGGAGAGAAGGGAATATGGTTGTAAAAAGAGAAACAGTGAAGAGGACACGCGTGGGCTCCATTGTATGGGATGAATTTCACAATAAAACACGTTAGATATTAGGGTAAAACAGCATAAATATGCTTGTAGAACAGCTAGTACTTCCAATGCTTTATTTAACCATATGTATAGATGTAACCATAGCATCAAGTGGGATAGTTCTAAAGCGCTTGTTAAAAACAGAGATATAATAGAACGAAATATTCTAGAATGTGCATTTATTCATTTTAAAAACAATTTCAATAACAGCTCGGGGACTTATAAAATTGACGATATCATGTTAAAATTTCTTTTGCCTCTCATTAACCCTTGTTAAGTATGTGCTAATTGTTTTGTTTTTCCTGTACGTTGTATATATATATGGGCTTCTCGCCTTTTAACTTCATTCCCTGACGAGGTGTAGCTTTGAATACACGAAAGGCCTTGGAATCGTTTTTCTTTTTCCTTGTGGGTTTGCAGCATATATATATATATGTGTGTGTGTGTGTGTGTGTGTGTGTTATAATTCACAGATGCAGTGGTGGTAATTTCTTTTTGTGAGGTAACATTTTTGGTACCTCGGAACATTAAAAAATTTAAATAAAAAATCCAGGAACATTTTTATTGTAAGAAAAATGACGTGTTAGTCGTGATTAGGTTAGGGTATATTAATTAAGGTTTGTTTAGGTTAGGTTAGGCTAGATTAGCGAGTGCCTCACTATTTAATGACTAAACAGTAAACAACTTTCGAGTCTTCGGTTGCGTTCAAAAATACCTTTTCAGTTCGATGGCACTAAGGTTAGGTTAGGTTAAATTAAGTTTGGTTAATTAGTTTTTTTAGATATATGGATTTAAAAAAGTCGGTACCTCCCTTATACGGAGACGCGCAAATGTGTGTGTGTGTGTGTTAAAGAAAGGCAAGTAAAGAACTATAATATTCAAAACAAGACATTCCCACAAGTGCCAGTTATGAAAAAAATATGATTGAAAGTACAATAACGATCACAATATAGGCACAGTGCCAATCATAAAACCGAAAAATAAACCACATTATGTTTTATAAATTGATTTAATGAAGTGTCCCTTCTAATTTATGCTGTCATCTTATTGCACTCGTTTACAGGTCGGGATATGAAATTAAATTTTAATGTATCCTGTCTATAGAGAGCGGCACAATGAAACTTTCTCTATCCACCAAGTGTTCTCATTGAGCGCCAAGTACTATACAAATCCATTAAGTTTTGATGAATGAATGGAACATGGGCTCTCTCTCTCTCTCTCTCTCTCTCTCTCTTATATATATATATATATATATATATATATATATATATATATATATATATATAATATACACAGAGTGTTCCGCGTGTTGATCCACGAAGGTCAGGCTGGTGGTCCCTCCTCTAACCCTCCCTGGCTTGGTGTGTTCTAGAAAATTGCTTTCCTGGGCTCTCCATCTCACATAGCCAGGTACACTAGACTCATAATTTTGTAACCTTGTAGTGGTTCGGCACGAAGAGAGTTAGCTTGGTGGAGGAGGGTGTTGGTACTGTCCTGAATCAAGTGTTTAGTCTGTGTATTGCTATCTTCTTTTATGTTTCAAATTTCGCATCGTCGGTCATTATAACTTTTAAATGTTTTGCTTTTCAATTTCTTGAAGATGTGAGGCATAGTAATCTATAGAATTTAGTTCCTCATTTTTCCCACACCGTACTAAAGCTGAAAATTTTCAGTATTAAATTATATAGCGTTGTCTTCTGACCATCTGTAGTATATTCTCTTTGTGTTTGCGTGTAAACACTCTGTATCACTTAGGTTTCTAGTTTATCTTCTGAATTTTATATTGTTAGCAAAGTACGCTCCTGTGCTATTATCACTCATTTCATTATCGATATTCGTTAGCGTGATTATATATGAAAAATAGTGGGAGAAGTACTATTCCTTGTGGGCCTGACATACGTCGATCCGATTCTGATGATGTTTTTAGGACTGTAAAACTTAAACTTGCTTACGTTCTCCGAAGAAGTTCACTCTTCTACGATCAATGTTCACTTCTTCCTCCGAATTTGCTCCTCTTTCCTTTTAACATTTTTCAGAAACATATTTTAACAAAATTTCTACCGTCTTCTCTTCAAAGGATAACAACATCCCTTCCTCCGCTTAACATTAAAGATGGTTTCCCAGTCTACTGCTGCCATACTTCAATTTATGTTTTCCAATTTATGGCCTTGGAGTTCGAGTCATGGCATTCAAATTTATTATACACGGGAGAAACTGTTTTGTTGACTAAAAAAAATAATAATAATAATTAAATGAATAAAAAACAGTCTTGGAAACAAAGTTTATACTTCATTTTTGGACAGTCGAATTTTTATTTTGTGTAATGACACTAATTTTATTCTTAACAGTTTGTTAAGAATCCATTAATTTATCGAACAAAAATCTACGTTTCTTTTCTCAACCAAAAAAAAAAAAAGAAATTTTTTCCTACTGAGCAAGTTGCTTCGTTGCTTGAAAACAGCAAAATATATGAGAACCAATAAACCCATTTTCTCTTTATTTCTGTCAAATAGTACAATTTTAATTACCATGGAAACCATCGTAATTATCTAATGGTCGTTTCCTAAATCGAAGGAGAGTAATTCCAAATTTCTATCTATAAAGCTTTTTAAAATGTCTAAGAAATTTACTCATGACCTTGAAAGAAAACGAGGGATGTCTCCACGACAACATTTCTTCAATAATTCCCTTCCATTTTCTAATAGACTGACCCGAGATGAGTGATATACATGCATGAATCCATTCAACTGTATGGTTGAATGGATTGTCATTCGGAAATAATTTATTTGTGCATTTACCATTCACAGCAAAAGTCAAAATCAAAATCAAAATCTTTATTTACAAAACAAATGTTACTATTACAATTTCTACTATGTTACATTAATACAATGAGCAACTGTCAAATGGACTATTTATTTTATTTTATTTGTCACTTAAACTTTAGGCTTCACTGGGCTCTCAGCTTAATTAAAAATAAAATGAGTATATAATACATAATTCATGATGAAATTATGATTAAAAAGTATATAAATTCATGAATAAGAAATATTCATTTAAAATATACGAGCGAACAAAGAGCTGAAGATACAGTATACAGGGTGGCGCAAAAGTCGTTCACCAAAGGAATTTTCAGTGTTGACTATAATATATATATTTTTTCTTTTAGGTAGGGGGGGATGGCTGCAAAATTAACAATAGACGACGAGAGAGTGAGCTTGGTTTTAATGTATTTCTTTTTTATGCAGGAAGGAGGGGGGGCCAAGGGCGAATCGATCAATCGGTACAGAATTTAAATTCGTTACCAGTTGATCGATTTAGTACCTGGTATTCCATACATTAAAACCAAGCTCACCCCCTCGTCTATTGTTAATTTCGCAGCGATCCCCTACCTAAAAGAAAAAAAATAATATATTATAGTCAACACTGAAAAGTCCTTTGGTGCGCGACTTTTGCGCCACCCTGTATATTAATTCTTAAATCATTATTGTAGATATGATGTAAATATTGTTCGAAGAAATGGTAATAATACAGTATAGGAGAAATAGACAAGTAATATAGTAATCTGCAGTCGCGGAGGAAAGTTCGTCGTCGGCGTCCTCACATGGCTATGCATGATATGTACGAGGGGTGATCAAAAAGTTCTCGGCCTGACCTAGATCTAATGCATATTTTGAGATCAAATTTACACCATATCTAGTACAACTATTACTAAATATATGTAGAAAATATAAAAACGCTAATCAAAATATTTTTCGTTTTGCAGGTTGTAATGTGAAGCAATGTGATAAACTTTATGAAAATGGACAAATTTGAAATACGCGCCGTTATTAAATATCTCTCTATGAAGAATATGATTCCCCAAAACGTTTATGAAGATATGCAGCACACATTACGAGACTCTGCCCCATCTTATTCTACTGTTAAAAAGTGGTGTGCGGAATTCAAACGGGGCAACACATCGTTCAAAGATGATGAACGGTCTGGACGGCCATCAACATCAACTGCTGAAGAAAATGTCCAAAAAGTCAATGATCTTGGCGTGAATAATCGCTGACTTAGTGTTCGATTTATAACTGAGAATGTCGGCATTTCGTTTGGTAGCACACGTTCAATATTAACAGACAAATTAAAGCTTAAAAAAGTGTCTGTAAGATGGGTGCCACGAATGTTGAATGACAACCAGAAGAGAACTCGAGTTCAAATTTCAAGACAATGTTTGGACCTTTTTCAGCAAAATCCAGAAAGATTTATATCTAGGCTTATTACTCTGTATGAAACATGGATTTATCACTTCGATCCAGAGTCAAAACAACAAAGCATGTCTTGGAAACACCCGTCTTCACCAACTCTCAAGAAGTTTCGTGTTGTGGCATCAGCTGGCAAGGTCATGGCCTCTGTTTTTTGGGATACAAAGGGAGTTGTACTCATTGACTACCTTGATAAAGGAGCCATAATTACAGGTGATTACTATGCATGGCAAATAAGAAAAATGCACGAAGCCATCAAGCAAACGCGACGAGGGAAACTCAGTCGAGGTGTCCTATTTCACCAGGACAATGCTCCTGCTCACAAGTCTGCAGTTGCGATGGCTGCCAGCAGAGAAATGGGCTTCGAATTGCTTGATCACTCTCCATATTAGCCAGACCTAGCTCCCAGTAATTTCTATCTGTTTCCCAAATTAAAAGAACCTTTCCGTGGACAGAGATTTTTGGACGATGATGAAGTCTTGTCAGCTGTAAATGCCTGGTTAGTGAACCAAAATGAAGGCTTCTTTTTGAACGGTATCCAGAAGCTGGAAAAACGCTGGATCAAGTGTATCCCTAAAAGGAGACTATGTAGAAAAATAATAAAAAAAAAATATTAACTTGACTCGTCTTTCATTGTCAGGCCGAGAACTCTTTGATCACCCCTTGTATATGTTGATATAAACACGACTTCTAAAATGATTATAAATGCTCACACCAGTCCATTTTCCATTCACACACACACACACACACACACACACACACATATATATATATATATATATATATATATATATATATATATATATATATATAGTATATGTTCTCTGTTGAGTATCTGTGTCGTTCCTTCGCCAGCAGTGAAGTCTTCCATGGCTAGTCGAAGAAAACGTCTTCTCATCTGTGAAAATGACGTCCTCATAAGTCCATATTCTCTCGCACAGGCTAACCTAATCTCACAATGTCTCTCGGGAAGCTTCTCTTTTACATTTGGAACTCTGTAATGGATTCCAAATTCGTGTACGCGTTCCCTCACCGTTCGGTTTGCTATTCGGATTTGTAGTTTACGATTAATAACCGAAGTATTGGTAAGTGGATTTCTGGTAACAGTAGGATTACAAAGGGAAGGAAACTTCCTGAGAAGTTTGGAAAGTTTTGAGAATTTTGAATGCGTTGAGAATTTGGGGAATTTGAGAAATTTTCAATTTTAGATAATTTTTTAAGGTTTATTAGTTATTATTTAGCAGTAAAGAGTAAAATATATAATATTTAAGCATTTTCCACCCAAAAAGAAAGTCGTGGCTTCTTATATCAATTTTTTTATTGGTTCATGTGAGTTTGCTGGGAATATATACATGGCTAAAAGTAGGAATTTGAAATCAGTATGCGAGAAATTCACTTTTTTATATTCACTAATTGGTAAGATTTATTTTTACATAGGGAATTTCTATTTAAGCATTCTGGGAATTTCCTTCTTGTGAAATAATTGGGGGTTAAAAGAAATTTTGAGGAGTGTGGTTTCCTATTTCAACATCCCCAGTTCTACGCTACTGAGATGCTGGTATCATACTTCAACAAATCATTTTCCAACATCACTAGGGTTTCTTTCCTGGGATCCCTGAGTCCCGGTTGATAATTGCTGATTTCAAATCCCAGGAAAAATGGTAGAGAAATTTTCTTGTTATACTTCTTAAAGAATTTCATTATTTCTTATCTTAAAAAAGAATAAATTACTTGACCATCTCGTGTATCGGCTCGTAACTTGTCAAGTCTGGTATTGTCACTGTAATGAATAATGTCACTGTAATGAGGCACGACATCACCCCCTCACCCCCTCCTCACTACCGAGTCCCCCACTCCCCCTTCATCCCCTTCAGCAGACAGTGAGTTCAGTAATGGCACAGCCGCACAATGTTAATTAGTAGCTCATCTAGATCTAGAAGTGCGTCTCAATCAGAAGATGAAATGCAACAACAGCCTCAAACAATGACTCTGGCAGAAATACTTGATGCAGCGCTACAAGCACTGCAAAGCAGGAAATGCGATAGCCATGCTAACAAGAGCAAGCATCTTGGAAAAGAATTTGAAGTGTTTGAAGCCACTGGTGAACGAACACCAAACATTAATCTGCTATTCAACGCTTTAAAATCAGTTCCGCCCACATCGACTGAATCATGGTGTGCCACAGGGCTCAGTTCTGGGTCCACTGTTATTTTTATTATATATAAATGACCTTCCACGGTCATCTGATATACTGAACTTCATAATGTTTGCAGATGATACAAATGTCTCTTTTTCTTGCAAAGATGTTAATACAGCTAAGAATATAGTTCATTCAGAATTCATTAGTGTAATGAATTGGTTGACCACCAATAAACTCTTCCTAAATACCAGTAAAACAAATTTCATGATTTTTGCTAATAAAAGAAATGTATATCTTGATGAACTTAATGTTAATGAAATCGCCATAAAGGGGGGTACTGTAACAAAATTTCTTGGTGTAATGCTAGATAAGAATTTGCGATGGAGTGATCATGTAAATTATATCGCGAAAAAGATTTCAAGGAGCGTTGCTATAATGTTTAAACTTAGAAATGTAGTCCCTAAACAAGTTTTATTGACTCTTTATCATACTCTTGTTCTTCCTTATATAACATACTGCACCCTTGTTTGGGGAAACTCCACTAACAACGCATTAAATGGTATCTTTGTCATCCAAAAACGAGCAATAAGGTTATTATCTGATGCTGATTTCCTTGATCACTCTAATGCATTATTTAAAGAGCTAAACCTACGAAAGCTCAACGATATAACCAAACTGGCACATTTTATTTTTATTTACGAGTGTAAGAACAAAATCATTAATTTGCGATGGGTAAATAGATATTTTGTAACTCATCAAGAAATTCACTCGTATCAGACCAGAAATAGATCAAAGCTTGTTATACCTCAATTTAGATTGTCTTCATCTCAAAAACTACCCATTTTCATTGGATTGAAACTATGGAATGACTTGCATGCCGATATAAAAAATATTGTAATGTAAATTTGTTTAAAACCAAGTTGAAATCCCGATTAATAATGGCATACTAACAAAAATCTAGGATTGTGTCCACTAATATTGTTTAATATTGTCCATTAATATTGTTTAATATTGTAATATGTTTTAACTATTAATAATACTATTTACTTATTTATTTATTTATTATTATTATTAATTAATAACAACTAGCTGCTTATTTTTAATAAGAGCCCAGTAAAGCCTAAAGCTTAAGGGCCAAATTAAATAAAATAAATAGTCGAGCTTCACAATTATTCATGTCATTGTAAATTGAAAAAATGTATTTATTTTATTATTATTAATAAAGGTTATTCTATTCTATTAATTAATCTTAGTGTGCTTTTTCGGCTGCGGGATTGTTCGTTACCAAATGAGAACGAGATTAAATGACCGCAGCATCGACTGCTTTTGCTTCCTAAAAAGTCACTCCAAGAATGCTAAGTAGAATTTTTCATTTCAGTTTCTAATTTTCGATTTCCAATAAAGCTACAGAAAAATTCTGGAAGTGTTTCATTGTCCGATACAACTGGTAAAATATGTACGTAAATATATAATATATATTATGTACGTAATATATAGCTGTGATAAAGTATATCACGTAGGATAATTAAAACCCATTCTAATAGACAGAGTTTATTTCCACAACAGTTTTCGATGCTCTGTATCCACCCGAAGAGGATGCCAGTGGGCATCGAAACTGTTGTGGAAATAAACTCTGTCTATTAGAGTGGGTTTTTATTATCATATTTTGACCTTCACGTAGAAAAAAGTGGTTTTTTGCATTTATATCACGTAGGTTAGATAATTAGATATAATTTGATAACTACACATAAATTAGACACAATACAATTTCCAGGGAAATCCCGGAATCCCGGGATGAAATCCAATTTTGTCCTGGAATTCCGGACAGAGAATCCCCCCAATATGAGACACCCTAAACATCACTAACTGAATTTTGAATTGCTTTTCCTGGCTCCATTATTCTACACTTTCCCCATACAATTAAATTACACAGAGTACCCGATTCAAGAATAGGCAGCTGTTCATTTTATGAAAATTAAAGTTTTTGAAAATTCCCCAAATTTCCCAACGTTTCCGAAAATTCACGAAATTCCCACTGCAAATTTACCACTCTAAAAATATCTGGAAATTTTACAATCCCAGATAATAGCCGCAACAATTTGTTCTTGTTCGCGGGTTGTTTTCCTTCATCTTCCCATCTTCTCCATTTACGAAAAGTGTCACGATGTACGTACAGGGCTATTCAAATTAATTCATCCGATTTCAACTGAGAATACTTCCGTACCTATCAACCGTGCATCAACTGGGCATACACCACATGAAAGAGGAAATCTCCGAGTTTTACAAGATCACCGCGAGAGGGCTCCAAAGTCACGCCGTGGCCTAGCCTAGCAACAAACAGTCAGTGTGAAAATGGCGTCCGCACAGCAGAAGGCGTTTTGTGTGTTGCAGTTTTCGAGCTGTAAATCGGTAGTCACAGTGCAGCGTGAGTTTCGTCGACGTTACAGAACAGATCCACCGGGTGCTCAGAGCATCCGTCGGTGGTATCGGCAGTTCGAGGAAACAGGATGTTTGTGTAAAGGCAAGTCCACAGGACGACCGCGCGTGTCTGAGGATAATGTGCAAAGAATCAGAGAGAGTTTCCAACGTAGCCCGAGGAAATCAACAAACCGCGCCAGTCGAGAATTGGGCTTCCTCAGACGACTGTTTGGCGTGTTTGGAGACGGCGCTTGCATATGAAGCCATACAGGTTGCAACTGTTGCAGGCTCTACGGCCGGGGGACAAGTTAAAACGACAGAACTTTTGCGATCTTATGCAGGAGGCTATGGAGGATGACGAATTTGCTCCCCGCCTGGTGTTCAGTGACGAAGCAACTTTTCATTTAAGTGGCAAGGTGAACCGTCACAACCTTCGCATATGGGGCACGCAACAACCACATGCAACAATCGAGCACGAGCGCGACTCACCTAAAGTCAACACCTTCTGTGCCATTCCCGGGCAAAGGTTTACGGCCCCTTCTTTTTCATGGAAAACACAGTGACTGGTCACTCTATCTGGATAATGCTGCAGAACTGGTTATTTCCCCAATTGAACGAAGATTCCGGCGACTACATTTTCCAGCAAGATGGGGCGCCGCCTCATTGGCATTTGGATGTTCGCCGTTTTCTCAACGAAGTGCTCACTCGCCGTTGGATTGGTCGCAGTGGGCCCCATGACTTGGTACTCCACAGCTGGCCCCCTAGGTCGCCGGATCTTACACCGTGCGACTTCTTCCTTTGGGGGTACGTTAAGGATACTGTGTACGTGCCACCGTTGCCCACATCTTTGGATGAGCTCCGAACACGCATTGTTACTGCCGTAGAGTCAGTGACAACGGACATGCTGGAGCGAGTATGCTAGGAATTCGACTATCGTGTCGACGTTGCTCGTGTAACTAGGGGAAGTCACATAGAGCATTTATGAGGTGAGAGACAAAATTTGGACAGTTTTTCTTTTGGTTGATGTATCACAAATCACTCTGTATTTGTAACATTAAAAAATATTCTCATTTGAAATCAGGTGAATCATTTTGAATAGCCCTGTATACCGAGATGATCTGCAATTTCCCGTAGTATTCCTTTGCCAGCTTCCCATAGGAAAATAATTTTTCCATTTAAGGTAACTTTTCCACATTCGTCTTCCAATTTTCGTGATATATGACGAACGACGAACTCTTAAATTTATAACATCGTATAGTAACGATCTAAAGTGTTGCCATTTTTCAGGTATAAGAAAGGTTATACAGTACTGTATTCTCAATTACGACACTATTAATCATTTTATGATTTCGCTATACTCGTATACTTTTCATAATTCAGTCCCATTGTTTTACAATTCTAAAAGTAAATGAATGAAGTACTGAATACACACACACACACACACACGAGTGTATATATAATATATATATATATATATATATATATATATATATATATATATATATATATACACACACGTTTGTTTCCGCTCTTTGCTGATACGAAAATAACCAGTGTAAAGTAGCAGTGAATACTCGAAAATAATTTATTAAGTGTAGGCCAGTGGCATACACCATGCACAAAGAAAACAGCATAAACTGAAAACAATTCTAGCGGAATAACAGCTTTCGTGAAGTTTTTCAAGAGGACTATACGAGTAGAAGAGGAAGAGGACCATAAACGAGAAGGTTGAGATTTCGGAAACGAAATTTAGAAATACAAAAAGGAAATAGACGAAAGAAAGGAAAACATGGTAAAAAATACCAAAAAATGTGTAAGTTGCTGTAAATCCAGAGTGTTGAATAGAGTTGCATTATGCTTAAAGGAAAGCGCCGCGTACCAGCTCTGCGATAGCAAAAGTGAAGTAGACCAGACCACGGGCTTAAAATGCATTGTGTGAAGTACTTTTAAACATTACGAATGCATAAGGAGGAGGAAAAGATTGTAGACGCTACTCGACCAGGGAAGTACTTCAGGGGGACATTAAACAGGAGACAGGGAGTGTTGGAACTCCCGTTTCTCCTGTCACTGTCCTCCTTAGCCGATCTTTTTTCGCGTCGCATCTACCCTGTGAGCAGTCCAGCATGCTCTCAAACACACGCTTCTCCCTCTCTTCCTCACTACACATACACATTACACAAACTTCTCAAAATTTCTAAAAAAAAATGGCATTGCTGAACTTTGGAGACCTTGACTTAGTCTTTCTCCTTCTTCTATGGAAGGGGCATTTCTGTGGGCACTCGCCCTTGGCTCCTCCTTTCTATATACAGTATATAAAAATAAATAAACTTAGATAAAAAGGACAGGAAAATGATGAATAGAATAAACAGAATCATAGATTTTATGATTTCGCTTGCGTCAAGTGCATGGGAAAACAATTGAAAAGTGGTACAAACGAAAATGGAGAATGTTGAAATAGAAGAATCAAATGCAAAGGGTTCACCGACAGAAAACCAGGAAACGTCAAAAAATGCCGACACATACGAAAATGGGATTCAAGAGACAAGACACCGAGGTAAATACACTACAGAGAGGTGCAGAAGTAGCTTTAGACGGAGAAATATCCCCCTGCACGAGATAGAGACACGATGAATACAAATGAGAAAACACACCAAAGATTAAAAAGCCACTGCGTAGGGAAGAAGTGACGATAGAACCGAGGAAAGAAATTGAATTCCATAGGACTCGCAATGAATCTAAACGACGGACCATATGCAAATATTACAAAACTTTGCAAATATGGCTCAAACTGCATGTATAGTCACCTCAAAAAATGTTTCTATATGATGAGGAATGGAAGTTGCAGGTACAGAACAAACTGCTACTATTTCCACCCTTCTATGTGCAGACAGTCAATTAGAGAAAATAAATGCCTAAATATGGAGTGTCCATATTTTCACATTAAGGGTACTCAAAGAAGAGAACGACAAAGAACAGCTCACATCCTAAATAAAAGTAATAACAGTAGCAATGAAGTATTTTTTTAGAAGAAATGAGAATGATAACAGCACAACTGTCCTTTCTAATAAGAAAAGACAGAACTTCGCAGATATATGTACCCCAGCATTACATACATCACCCTCCTATTCAACACCACCCACCGTTAATACAACATCCACAACTGTATCAAAGGCCGCAGCCCCAGTACTTCCAAATGCTGCGGCCCAACCAGTAACACTAAACAAGAACCGACAACATCGACCAGGAAACGACCATTATCTACGAAAACCGAGCACGAAGATTAGAAACCCTATAAATTTATTATACACAAATATACAAGGCCTTCTGTAGTGTATACTGACCATGCAGACCACAAATATAGATATCATATGCCCAACGGAAACACTTACATAAATGCGAAAAAGGTTGTGAAAATTGCATTGAGGATACTAAAATAGCAGTATTAGACTACAACATATACGGAGCAGATAGAGTTGCTAGACGAGGAAGGGGGGTTGCATCTATGTGAAAAACCCATACAGATGTGAAGTGAAGGTAAGCAAATCAAACAGCACAGTCGAAATTATTATTTTAGAAGTAAAAAAACTGAACAAAACCATTATGAACATCTACAAACCACCAAACACCAGAAAAAGTTAATTCCAATTTGCTACAAATGAAATAGGGCCTAGAAAACATGTTAAAATTACTTGAAACTCCAGCACCAAATATTTTAATTTGTGGGGATTTTAATTTTCTATTTATAACATGGAAGAAAAATGACGAAGTTATATATGTTGAGAAGTTTCATGGTAACATTACAAAAGGTGATAGAACCCAGGCAATAATGCTACTAGATATTATGGAACATTATGCACTTACTCAGGAAATCGGTGAAGCCACTAGAAAAGAGAACATTTTAGATTTAATTTTGACAAATAACAATGAGATAATAATAAGTAAAAAGGTAACGCACACAAATTTCTCCGACTGTAGCACGCTCGAGAGAAAATCAGGACACTATTTAGACAACGAAAACAAACCGTAAAAAATCTTTACAGTTGCAGAACTGAAGCAAGGAGACTCAAACTAGGAAAAAACTATGCGAAATAGAAGTGGATCTAAAACAAGACATAACGAGACAAATGAAGATGAAAAGAAAGTAGCAAAAAACATAAAAAAATAAAATACTTCTACACGTTTGCGAAAAGGAAAATGCAGTGTAAAGAGAGTATTGGTCTTTTGATAGATGGGGCGACCGAATACACAAATGACCCAGAAAAAATGATTGCACTGCTTAAGGAACAATTTAACTCTGTGTTTAGCCTTCCTCCCCCCCTCAGTCCGAGAAGAAAGTAGAAAATCCCGATAAATCTTTTGACATTGATACAAATCTGCCAAGAATAATTTCGGGCACGAACCTATTAATAGATTTAGAGTTCTCGGAATTAGATGTAATTAAGGCTGAATTACAAATACGAGAAAATTCGGCACCAGGGCCAGACACATGGAGTGCCCCGTTCCTGAAGAAATGTAAAGAGAGTATTGCCAGTCTGTTATACTTTCTATAGAGAAAATCACTCGACACAGGACAAATTCCATTTCTATTAAAGAACGCGAAGATTGACCCCTAATTTAAAGGAGGTAACAGAATAATACCTTAGAATTATCGGCCAGTAGCTCTCACTCCCACCTTATAAAGTGTTTTGAACATATTATTAGAAGCAAAACTACTTACTACCTACAAGAAAATAATTATACAATCCAAACCAACATGGCTTCAGGGCTGGAAGATCATGCTTATCACAGCTATTAGACCACCAGCAGAAAATATTGGACACATTGTGTCGAGGGCAAAACATAGATGTAAAATATACTGACTTTGCTAAAGCCTTTGATAAATGTGACCATGGAATTATAGCACACAAACTTAAGAATACGAGAATTACTGGAAAACTGGGAAGATATTTAATTTTTTGACTCAAAGAACACAAACAGTGGTAGTAAAGGGAGTTAAATCTAAAGTCTCAGAATCCATGAGCTCTGTCCCACAAGGTAAAGTATTAACCCCCTTCCTGTTCATAATAATGATTGCAGACATTGATGCAGATATTAATGACAGTATTGTATCATGTTTCGCGGATGACACAAAGAAATGCAAGGAAATATCAAACAAAGATGACATGAAAACTTACAAAATTACATTGAAACATTATTAAATACAACAATGAAAAAAACAGATAACACCAAACCCACAAGTCAGGGATCTTGGAGTAATAAAATGCTGTCAGATGCAGAATTCAGAGAACGCTATAACATTAAAATTACAACAGGTAGAAAAATAATGAAAATCATCTGGAGGAGCTTCTATAGCAGAAAAGCAAACATCATGCTCAAATTATCGAAGAGTCTAGTTCTACCGATAATGGAGTATTGTTCAGTACTCACAAGCCCATAGAGAAAACGAGACATTGCGAACATAGAAGCCATACAAAGGACTTTTACGTCTAAGATAGAGGAAACGAAAGGTGAAGGCTACTGGTCTCGACTACAATCCCTGCAACTCTACTTTCTGGAAAGAAGACGCGAGCGGTACACAATAATATACATATGGAAAATACTCGAAGGTTTTGTCCCTAACCTCAGAAACGAAATAAAAACACACTGGAATGAGAAAAGAGGCAGATTTTGTACTGTCCCAGCTGCGGTGGGACAAGGGGCCATGAAAACGAGGACGGAAAAATACTCTCGGAATACGAGACCCAAAACTTTTTAATGTCATGCCCAACGAACTGAGGAATCTCCAGCACACTAACCTGAACAATTTCAAGAACCAGCTGGACAGGTTCCTGTGCCAAGTCCCTAACCAGCCATACGTGGTTGGCTACGAGGGCAGGAGGAGATCGGAGAGCAGTTCCTTCCTCCACCAAATCCGCAAATGAGGCGGGATGCTGCAGAGGGGTCGGCCACAGGTCGATTCTGGACCGTCGTTCAAACCTTCATAAAATCTCATATATATATATATATATATATATATATATATATATATATATATATATATATATTATATATATATAAATATATATATATATATATATATGTTAAACACAGACCGTGCATGGAACAAGGAACTCTTCTGGGAAAATACCTTTTTTCCCAGAAGAGTTCCTTGTTCCATGCATGGTCTGTGTTTAACATATAAGTTTCTCAGGGACCATTCTGAGTTTGTATATATATATATATATATATATATATATATATATATGATACATACAAACCGTGCATGGAACAAAGAACTCTTCTTGGAAAATTAAATTCACTTAGTCCGAAGTATAGCAGCCTGGCCATACTCTCTTTACATTTCTTCAGAAACGTGGCACTCCATGTGTCTGGCCCTGGTGCCGAATTTTCTCGTATTTGTGAGAGAGCTTTAATTACATCTCATATATATTATATATATATATTTGGGTTACGTCGTGGCCGATGTCGTAACACCGCTTCCCGGAGATCAGCGAAGTTAAGCGACATTGGGTCTGGATAGTAGTTGGATGGGAGACCGTCGTCCGCGCCCAAATTATGTAGCGACCCGTGGTTCGGATCCCACGTAAAGCTGTAGGTCCCCTCCGTCATATGACCTTAGATGTTGCGAAGGAGGTTAAACAACCCAATAAAAAAAATATATATATATATATATTCCTTACTTAATAAAATAATTATTACGAGAATTTTGTAGGGTAATTTTGGCTTTTTACGTTGTTGATATTTCAAAGTGAGAGTCTTGCATTTTAGGATGTTGATCGATGGGTGCTGAAAGAAGTAACAACCTTTACCATATACTAGCAATCTCCTTTACTTTGCCTAAAATTTGCATGTACGAAGATACGATAAAATTTACATTTAACCCCCAGATTTAGAGTATAATGTATAAGTAGGCTGACCATATTTCCTTGAGACAAAAACGGGACATTGGGATGGCAAAAAAGGGACGGGGGTTATGTAATATTCTGTATTCATGAAAAAGTAAGTACATAAACATATTGAGCTTACAATTATTCTTCAGTGACAGAACCCATACAAAAACCCATACAAAACGGTACTGTCCCGTTCAAAACGGTACGTATGGTCAGCCTATGTATAAGTCAATGCATATTCATCATAAGAGTGGTTATATTATGTTCCATTAATGAAACTAATATTGAATATACATTTGAAAAGCAATTAAACTGGGATATATATATACAGCGTGTCCCAAAGAAATGTATACCCACTTTGTTCGATAATACCAGCTATGAGGATAATAAATATATTACTTTTTATATGTTTTTTAATAAAGAATTTTCTCCTGAATCTAAATATGTAATTATTTTTATTAAAAATTGAAGAACAAAAAGTTACAGATGTTTAAATTATAATTATTATTTTCGAGACTTCATGTGCGATATTTTCTAATATTTTAACCGACTGTTTTGAGATACTTATGTTTAGTGTTGATATTGAAGCATAAATGTTGTAATTATTAGTTAATTCAAAAAATTTACAAATTCCATGGTTAAATGACACTTTATCTAAGATGTTCGACGTCTTCCAGAACGTTGTTTTTGTAAGTTTTGCACAGTGCCGTCGGTTTCAAACTTATCTCGTATACGTGCAAAAATATAAGAAAATATCGCACATGAAGTCTCGAAAATAATAATTATAATTTAAACATCTGTAACTTTTTTGCTTTTCAATTTTTAATAAAAATAATTACATATTTAGATTCAGGAGAAAATTCTTTATTAAAAAACATATAAAAAGTAATATATTTTTTATCCTCATAGTTGATATTATCGAACAAAGTGGGTATACATTTCTTTGGGACACGCTGTATATATATATATATATATATATGCAGTACACAATTACAAACACGGTTAGGTAGACTAGCCAGGAGTGAACCCTAAGGCAAGGGTTTTCAAACCTGTGCACGCGGGCACATCTGTGACCACGAAGCCATTTTGGTGTGCCCAGATAAGGTTTTAGAGACCGGTTAATAGAAAGAATATTGCAATTAAAACCAGATAATAATGTTTTTTTATGTGTTTTATGTATTTTATATATTTTTTATGTGTGCCCGCCTGTGCTCCAGCATTTGGAAAATGTGCCCACCTGCGGAAAAGTTTGAGCACCCCTACCCTAGGGTCTTTGCTAGTCTGAAACATTATAACATTATAATTGAATGTCCAGCATTTAGAATGTATTACCAAGAAAATTGTTGTA
Source organism: Bathynomus jamesi (assembly GCA_023014485.1). NCBI lineage: Eukaryota > Metazoa > Arthropoda > Malacostraca > Isopoda > Cirolanidae > Bathynomus > Bathynomus jamesi. The sequence continues at coordinate 968,926 of JAJOZX010000699.1, read as the reverse complement.
AAATCATATGGGGAGAGATAGATGCATTGTAACTCTTTTTTTACAATGCATATATACAGTATGTACAGTTTCGGAAATAAATTCGCCTATAAACAAAAAATCTAAAATGTATAAAAGAAATTGCTGATTTGTAAGATATTATTTTTTTTTTCGGCTATTTTATTAATTTTAATAAAAGTAATAAAATTTCAAAACCAACTTAGCCGTTACTGATTAGAATTTTTTAGGGGTTTCAACCCTCAGAAATTTTATTTCTGGGTGAACGTTCTTCTAAAGTTGTACAAATCATTTATTCCTTTCGCGAAATGGCGAAAAAGACCCGATTTCTTTTTATACCGATTTCTGTCACCCCGTTTTGTTCCGATAATATTCGTAGCCATTGACTCTTCGTTAATTCGTTATTTGTGACAGATTCTTCGTTATTTTCATTTTATCGTATTTTTTTTTCCTTTCTCTCATATTCATGAACGAATTACACCATCTTTTAGATGTTCGTTTTCGTTATTGAATAATGCAATGGATTTAATTTCTTGCCACGGTCGTCATTAATAAATGTAATTCATTTTATGTGTTTAAGCTTCGCCGAAGATATATATATATATATATAAGTTCAGGATCGATTTGTGTTCGACTTCTTTGCAGCATTCCGCCTCATTTGGGGGATTTTTATGGTACCTATTTATTTACCAACCAATGGAAGGATGAACAGCTAGGTGAGCTGCGTACCCCCTGCCCGCGCCAGGAATCGAACCCTGGCTGATGGATTCGTAGTCATGCTAACCATTATACCACCGATGCATATATATATATATATATATATATATATATAGAGAGAGAGAGAGAGAGAGAGAGAGAGAGAGAGAGAGAGGAAAATAGACAATAAAAGTACAAGTCCACGTAACAACGGTAAACTCATGCGCCCATCAGTTTATTCGTGCGGGGAGAGGTTGGGAGGGAGGAAAATGGGGAGGGAAAGGAGGAGGGGGGTAGGGGCACGATGAGGGAATGTAATAAGGAAGCTAAGTTAATGCGAATGCAACAATGGAAAGTACTTTAATGAATAAAGTACTTTAATTCTTATACATTGAAAACAGTTGCCTCGATTCAGTGTCTTCCTCGCTAAGAACAATCCCATTACAAGTTCAAAGAATCGCCCCCTTCCATACTAAATTACATCTCTGTACAGAAGGAAAGGAAACGACTCGTTTAAAATACATAGTCTTCATCGCTCTCCCACATTCAGTCATGATGTGTACAACATCGTGATGCTCTTATACACGCATTAATTCATAACGTGAGTTTATATACAGCATAAGTTAGCAGCAGCGTGGTATAGTCGTCTGTATATAATATATATATATATATATTAGTTTGTGCAGTGTATGTATAGTGAAGAATATACAGGTGTCCATAAATTATCTTTACAAATTCAAATGAATTTGTAAAGATAATTTATGGACGCCCTGTATAACTTTTATGGATTATGTTTTGTAAAGAAAATACGATCCACATTATTTATATCGATGATGCATTAGTTGAAAAAAAGTCGGTAGCCTGTGTTTGTTGAATACACACACCCACACACACACACACACACACCCACACACACACATTATATATATATATATATTTTTTTTTTTAAATGTACTGTATATTAACTATATGATAGTAAAAAAAAATTAATATTTTCACAATGAATTTTTAAAAAATTAATTTTGATTAATGAACATTTGCTAATTTGAAAATAATTTTTTTTTTAACAAATATTAAATATTCTAAAAATTAAAAAAATTAAATATCCTATAAATGAATATGCAAAAAAAAAAAAAAAAATCAAAACTATAAAAGGAAGAATATAAACTTTATATCTGAAAACTTTGTTATCGAAATCTGCTCAAATCGTATAAGGAAAACTTACTAACTTTCTGTATAACCTCACTTCTTATATGTATATATGTATATATATATATGAAACAACGTTATCTACGCCAGGATTTGAACCCTAGGCCTCTTCAGTAGGAGTCGCGAGCACTACCACCTCACTACTCTCACGGTAGTAAAGTTAATACAGCCTGTCATAAATTTAAACCAAAAAAAACATAACGCTTCCACGTCCAGAGGCATTTTATGTGTTAACCCTCTTCTGGCACTCGAGGGAATGTCACATTTAATTCAAATAACGCTGGTTTAACAGTGGGGTTCTAGAGATGTCTCTGGATGCGAAAGTGTTGTGCATTTTCTCCGTTGGATAAATATCGACAGATTGTATTAACTTTCATCCCGTCGTAGTATGGTGGTAGCGTTCGCGACTCCTACTCAAAAGGTCCCGGGTTTGAATTTTGGTGGGAGCAATTTTGGTTCATACGAAAACCACGCGGGCTCACGCGTGTTATTCCCTATATATTATATATATATATATTGTTAGTTTCATTTTCAAGTGCTTTAGTAATACTGTGTAATATAGCGCTTTGTTATAGTTCCAATGGATACGCTATTTCTGACCTAAATTCACGTTCATTTTCATTGAATCTTGCGTACATATGTCTCCCTAAAAAGAAATGTAGGTTTTTCCCTGCGCGTCTGTCCTTCCGAGTAGTTTAGAAATAAATACAATCAGCGTACCCGTCTGCACTTCTTCTCACTATAAATTCTAAATCATATTTGACATTTAATTTCTCACTTTGTGTCTCACTTTAGCAAAGCATTTCAAATGTATAAATCAATGTACATTTCTTATGAGTCTGGTCATATGTTCCAACTGAAACGCTTTACCAAACTCATAAGGAATGTACGATGAATTATACATTTGAAATGCTACGAAAATTGGACACACAATAAGTAATCAAACGTCCGTTATATGGTTTATAGAGTGCTGCTTCTCCATGAACATGATTGAAACAGTTTGGTTTGTAAGTTGTAGGATATTTGTTCACTATATTGAGATATAAAATCATATTTCATCCCTACATAAATGTAATTTTTAATAAAACGTCGCGCAAAATCTCTCTATAAGACTCTTTTCCTACAAATAATTCTTCTCTGAAAGAGAAACTGCCATCACGTAGGCCTATTTATTTTTTCCTGGACACTATAATATATTAAAAAAAAAAGTAGATTTGGTTGTTGTTGTTTTTGTTGGTTTTTTCCTAGGTCATCGGTTTGTTGTTTTTTTCTTTCTTTTTTTTCTCAAATGTCCCATAATAATCGTTCGCTCTGTTATTTGCATGTTTTTCTTCTCGGAAAGGAAAACAAGTTATATTTGGGATTTATTTGACCATTTTCTCTTCTTAATGTGTTACGGAATGTTTTCAGTTACTGCTTTTGTGTCATCCTCGATCAATGCCTTACAAGTTTTTTTTTTTTTTTTTTTTTTTTTAAGTATTGTCGTTTCGCGATTATTTTTCTTTTTTGACGAAAGAGAGTTCACCTTTTTCTCTTGGCAATTATTTTCTTTCATTTTCCTGTTACATTTTTCTCTCGAGTCATATATTTTTCTCGATGTTTTTATCTTTTTCTCTTCTTTTGGGAGTACTCCATTTTTCTCTCTTTTTTTTTCAATCCGCAAATGGCTTCTCAGTCTATATACCGATACCGTGCCTAATCTTTTGATCTCCCAATTAGCTGTGTTCTTTGAGTGAGTTCGAGTTAAGGCGTTCAAATTTACTCCCGAGTCCAGTGACAGTTGATTTAGTCGCCATATTGGTCGTAACTTTACTAATAATATTCTGGTCTTACATTATTGTGGGAGCTATTTTTTTCCTATTATCAATAAGTACATCTGCTATTATTCGTAAATACAAGATTTACGCAGCATTTTTGTTTGTTTCTTTAGTAACAAATTATGTGTGAAGGACAGCAACCGCTTTCGCTTGGTCTTGCATACGGTTTTCTTGCGTGTGTTACTTTCGTCTTTGCCGATATGTAGATACATTCATCACTATGTTTTTTTATATTTTACCATAAGTAAACATAAAGATATACGATAGTGTTCAGAGGTTCTGATTTCACTTATATATGATAACATATATAGAACTTTCCAGCGGATGGTTTTGGGTTTCGGAAGCATATACACTCATACACTCCTGTTACACACACACACACACACACACACACACATATACACGAGTTTCAATGTGTGTGTTCATAAAACACTTCATAAATTCGTAAATTGGTAAACATATGAAGAGACGAGGGGTGCAGTTTTATGAGAACGGAGATAGGTGGCAACTAGTGATGTACTGATTCCAAAATTTAGCCGATGCCGATGCCGATTCTTTGCCTAGATTTTTAAAAAAATCAATTCCCTCAATAAATTCTACTGATAATTTGAAAACTTTGAATTTTCATATTTTTATATTTCAGATTTGTTTAAATGCTTTTCCTTAGCTCACTCCACAATATACAGCACTAGAATTTGTTACTCATATACCGTAGCTAAAATGATGTTAAAAAGTTTTATTACTTAGTAAAATGATAAAATAATTTTATTCCATAAATTGAATACCAATATTTAAAGTAATTGTTTTTCCTTATGCTGAAGGTATTTTCTTTCTTCAAAAACGTCAACAACAACAAAATTTTCCATTAAAATTTGAAGTCCCTGCTGGCCAATTTGAGTTAAAAAAATAAAATAAAAATGGATATGTAATTTGGGTTTATAAAATTAAAATACTTAAAATGAACATAATAAAATGGTTTAATATATAAATTATAAAGTACAACTTAGTATAGAATTATTATTACTATAGAGTAGGAGATTACAATAGTTTATAATATTTAGAGATTAGCTAGTTAGAGAGAATGTAAATTTATGGGCAACTTCACTAATTAAGCTTTGTCCTTTTCGTGAATGTAAAATATTTTTATATAATTACACTTTCAAATGAGTATAAATTATCATAAATAGTGTTTTTTTTTGTCTGTTCAATGTTTTATAAATACAGAATTTGTTTTGTGATTAAAACTTTAAAGTTACAAGAATCGGTAAGAGAATCGGCTAAATTTGGCCGATGACAATGCCGATTAATCGATACACCACTAGTGGAAACACTCGTTTCAAGGAATTCTTCATCGAATTGATCCATTTCATCATCCAAGCTGGTCTCATTATCATCAGGTTAAAGTAACTTCAATTCTGCGCTGCTCATTGTGGTCACTTTGGGCAGAAAACCAAATTTAGTACACACATCTGTATAAGCAGCTGTACCGTAACCCAGTGCATTATTCAGCTGATCAATGATAGTTATACAGACCTCAGCTCGAAACTTCTCCTTTCCAGATATCTCTGTTTCTTTAGTTAACCCTTCATGAAGCTGTAGTTTCCGTCACAGAGTCACCCTCACTTAACTAGATCCCCTTTAATTGTGGGCCCCCTCAAGCATGGGACCCGAGGTTTCAGGCTCAATTGCCTTAATAATAATCCGCCACTGCGTCCATCCATTTGTTGTCCTTGAATTATAAGAGTGCAAGACGTCCCACATCGGAAAGGAGCAGGATTCACTTCAGTAGTTCTTTAGTAACTGAATCACTTTGGAAGTCATTTCAACATCGAGGTCTGAGCTTCCACCAGTAGATTTCTTTCTCTTAATGGGGTTCTTTGAAAGAAGGCAACACCCCTCATATTATACAAGAGCTTCAGAACAACATAACGAACAACATTAGAGACAGTAAGGTAAGCATTTTGCGGCGTGTTTTTGACAACTTGCCGCTTCGAGCCCAAATGGGGCCTGCATACATTTACGTGACCTCCTCTTCTTGATGCAACTGTACCTTACTCATATTCAGTGTCTGTAATGTAAATTAAAGACATAGGACGTACATACATGGAATGAATGAAAATGCTGTTTGGTAATGAAGCAACTTTAGCAATGATGATGTATTTGTCTTTAATTTTTATCCAAATTTTAATTTGTCAACAATTGACAAAATATACTGTATATATATATATATATATATATATATATATATATATATAGAGAGAGAGAGAGAGAGAGAGAGGAAGAGAGAGAGAGAGAGAGAATATTTGTCATGTTGTGTTCACGTTTGCGAGAAAAATTGTTTTAATTTACTATGTTTTTGAACGCACTCCTGAGTCTAGAAATGTCTGACGATGAGACAATAACGCTATAAGAGAGGAGTTTAAAAATTAAAATTATAATAATACGCATTAGTGAAGAGGCATTTCGTGACAAAGTGTAAGAATTTCAACGCAAATTATTCGCTGCAAAATATTTTCCTGTTGAAATCCTCAACGAATGAACAGGAAATGGGAAATTGGAGGCGTTGCATGAGAAAATTTTTGACCGGATTTGGACAGAAATACTTAATTCCTGTTCAGTGTTCGACATTATAGTAATCATTTCTGTTCATTTCGCGTGGAATGAACAAGATAAGGATATGACTACAAAGTAAATTTATACATCCTAAATAACTTTCTCAAAGATAAAAACTTCAAAATATTTGCTATATATATATATATGTAGAAGTACAATATTTTGGGGTCATTATCTTTGGTAAATAATTTTGGTAAGAAATTAAGCTGGGCCATAATAAGCCTCTAAATATATTTGTATTAAGTACATATTCTCTCTGGCATTAAATACTATACACATGCGCAGCTGGTGATATAAATTTCTTTATACTGCGCATGACTCCATTACGAATGCAAGGAGGAAATTTACAGTATAGTCGTTAGAAGCCTATAGTTGATCGCAGTAGCTTAAATCTTGTATCAGGAATGTTTTGTTTGAAGGTAATACGATAGAGTGAGTAGAAGAACGAGCTATTTTACATTAACACAAGCTATTTATTTCTTTATTTATTTGTATTATATACACACACACACACACACAATCTTGACACTTAATTATACAAAATTATTTATAGTATATATATATATATATATAATTTTGTACAATTAAGTGTCGAGATTTGCTACCCAAATGAAATTACATTAATTAAATTAATTAATTAATTACATTACATCAAGGTGCTTTGAACCGAATGAGGAACAATTTCAACATTCATGAGATGGTTCTACAAATAGATGTATATCTCGTCGTGTTACGAATTTCAATGTATTTCGGACTCTCTCTCTCTCTCTCTCTCTCTCTCTCTCTCTCTCTCTCTCTCTATATATATATATTATATATATATATATATATATATATAAATTATTTCACGAAAGTAACACGTGAAAAATATTTATGATGGATAAAACCACGAAGGAAAGGAAACACAGAATGGTGCTCAAGCGCTTTCGTCTAATGACATCCTCAGTGTTCCTGAGGATGTCATTAGATGAAAGCGCTTGAGCACCATTCTGTGTTTCCTTTCCTTCGTGGTTTTATTCATATATATATATATATATATATATATAAATAATGCAGACAGAATGTTCTGGAACAGGTTGTAATGTTGTACGTACCATTTTCAATTGATGCACTAATCTGTACATGGGAGTTTATTATAAGGGAACCTTTAATACAGTTCGACAAAATATTTTCGCGACAGTTGATTTGCAAATATAAAAAAGTTGACTGCAAAAACCTGTAATAGAATTTTTGGATCACCTGAAGATCAGGGACTCCAGCCTTCTCTAGTTAGCCTTATAAGGCTAACTAACGAAAATATCACGACCTAACCTAACCAATCGTTAGGTCAACTGTACGCCCTTGACGATTGGTTAGGTTAGGTCGTGATATTTTCGTTAGTTAGCCTTATAAAGCTAACTAAAGAAGGCTGGGGACTCTGATCTTCAGGTGATCCGAATTTTTAAACCGGAGATATGATAGAATACACACAATCTTGACACTTAATTATACAAAATTATTTATATAGTATATATATATATATATATAATTTTGTACAATTAAGTGTCGAGATTTGCTACCCAAATGAAATTACATTAATTAAATTAATTAATTAATTACATTACATCAAGGTGCTTTGAACCGAATGAGGAACAATTTCAACATTCATGAGATGGTTCTACAAATAGATGTATATCTCGTCGTGTTACGAATTTCAATGTATTTCGGACTCTCTCTCTCTCTCTCTCTCTCTCTCTCTCTCTCTCTCTCTCTCTCTCTCTATATATATATATATATATATATATATATATATATATATATATGAAAATTATTTCACGAAAGTAACACGTGAAAAATATTTATGATGGATAAAACCACGAAGGAAAGGAAACACAGAATGGTGCTCAAGCGCTTTCGTCTAATGACATCCTCAGTGTTCCTGAGGATGTCATTAGATGAAAGCGCTTGAGCACCATTCTGTGTTTCCTTTCCTTCGTGGTTTTATTCATATATATATATATATATATATATAATAATGCAGACAGAATGTTCTGGAACAGGTTGTAATGTTGTACGTACCATTTTCAATGATGCACTAATCTGTACATGGGAGTTTATTATAAGGGAACCTTTAATACAGTTCGACAAAATATTTTCGCGACAGTTGATTTGCAAATATAAAAAAGTTGACTGCAAAAACCTGTAATAGAATTTTTGGATCACCTGAAGATCAGGGACTCCAGCCTTCTCTAGTTAGCCTTATAAGGCTAACTAACGAAAATATCACGACCTAACCTAACCAATCGTTAGGTCAACTGTACGCCCTTGACGATTGGTTAGGTTAGGTCGTGATATTTTCGTTAGTTAGCCTTATAAAGCTAACTAAAGAAGGCTGGGGACTCTGATCTTCAGGTGATCCGAATTTTTAAACCGGAGATATGATAGAATATAATAGAATTTTCAAGATATGTATCTTATATACATATCTTAAAAATTCTATTATATAAATAAGATAAGTAAAACCTGTTAAATTATCTCACCCCTAATAGTGACCTTTTAAACTATGTCCTCCCTCTCTGAAGCTGGGGGGGAAAAATAGTTTAAAAGATCCAAAAATAAAAATACGAAGAAAAAAATAATAATATAAATAGCAAATTACTCGTACGATGGGAAGGGATATGCATGGAACACCGTCCAACTATTAACTAATTCTCCGCGCAGCGCAATAAAGGACAGTAAACGTTGATAGGAAACAGAATGATCAGTTCGAGTTCTGTAAGCGCCGAATACTTCATTAAAAAGAAGAAAAATCGTTCATAATTTGTCCAGTAGTTGGCGTCGCGAGCGATTCTGTTTGGGACCGAAATATTATTGAGAATTTCTCTAAATGAGGTTTTACAAATTGTATTTTGAATACGACGTATAATGAATACGATACATAACTCCAAACACAGTCATGCACATTATTTGCTTTCTCTTGCTTAAGACTCAAGAGGGACCATATCATGATAAAACACACACACACACACACACACACACACACACCGTTTCCTATAATCAACATATCTGAGTGGCATGTGCAGAGATAAACATGCGCCTCTCTACTTGAAACTTGCATGCAACTGACTGCCTTCAGCCATCTCAGGTATACTATTAATAGGCGAGAATCGATGACTTTGATGAAGGTCCTCTTGAATGCATTCGAATTAAGGGAGGCCATCCATAAAAGATTGTTTAGAGGCAACAGTTCCTTCTCGAAACATTAATAACATTTTGTTCCAACTATTTTTGATTGTCAATTAACACAATTTATTTTTTACCAAATTTAACTTGTACCGTTCTTCATAAGCAGCTTTGTAGTCTTTGTTTTTGGTCTGTAACTAAATGATTAACTTCATAATTTGTTATATTTAAAAGTGAAATGTATACACGTCAGTATATATAAAAAAGTACAGTCTCGGAAAAAAGTTCGCCTAGAAGCAAAATTTCTAAAAAGCATAAAAAGTTACTGTACGAGTTTTGTTCTTGAAATTTTATTAGTCCCCCAAAAAGAATAAAATTTTCAAAAATAAAACCCAATCACTACCGATTGGTAATTTTTGGTGCTTTTAAGAAATTTTATGTTCCTGGGCGAACTGTTTTTCCGAAACTGTATATACACTCTTAAAATCTATTGTTATTTTAGAGGTATAACTAAAAAATTTAGTATCAACTAGGTACTAGGCTCTGACGAATTAAATATTTAAAATGACCTACGTACGCCTTCGTAGTTTTGAATGTGGAAACACTTTTTGGACTCTCCTTCAACTCAGAATTAAAGTGATGCAATACTGTAAAGACACTGTAAGTGCAATAACCGCACTTCATTCCATTTTCCTTTTCCATCATGTAATAATCTACGCTACTTTATGCGTAGTTGGAGCATATTTCTGACACAATTTGGGTTAAAATAACGCCATAGTTTTCAGAGAGTAAAGCCAGGGTAACGCGAAAGTAATGCGAAACAATATTACGTTAAATAAACATACAGAAAACAAACGGATAAAAAACGAAGATAAATTAAACAAAATAAATAAATTTAAATAAAAATAAAAACACGCGGAATGACATGCCTGGATGCATCTGTTCATCCGACAGCCGAAATGAGGCGGAAACAAAGAATACTCAAAAGGCTCGCAAAAATAACAAATTAAATTATAGAAGATAAACAAAGAAAAAATGAAACAATATATTACGGAAATCTAAGAAAATAAATTTAACAAATCCCACAAATGAGGCGGGATGCTGCGAAGGTGTCGACCGCAGGTTGATTTTGAACCGTCATTCGAAATCATCATGAGGTATCATATAAGTTATATATAATAATAATAATTATTGTTTATAAGAAATCTTAATTAAACCTATATAAATATTTTAAAAATAAATCTAATTATTATATTATTTCTATTTGCGACACAAAATTAAATAAAAAAATTTTTGAGTATTTATATCTATTAAAAAAAATAGACCAAATTCACTATAACCTTTCTCTGCATTTCAGAATTTATCGAAAAGCAGTCTTTTTGCGATGTTTCTCTGCGGACAGTTTTGCCTGCAAAAATGTCGACCCGACTTTAATTTGCATTTGTCAAAAGCGAAAATGTCACGTGAAATGACGCTTTCACTGATGAATTTTATTATTAATAATTGTTACTTATCTCCGTTCATCGTAAAAGCTTAAACAGTGGGTTAAATTAACTCTGAATATGACGTGTTAAATTTCAAATTGCAGTCCATGATTCGATTTAATTTTAACGGTCGTTTTCAAGACCACAGAACCATATCGATCTATCTGTCTATCTATAATAATAATAATAATAATAATAATAATAATAAGCGAGGAAGAGACAGAGAAAAGTTAGTTCGTTATTGGATGCCATTTGATAAGAGTTGGGAGGTGTTGATTTTATTTAGTGATCAATCTAGGTCGGATCTTTTTCCCGCCTCGACTTAGACATGTGGTATCAGTGCGAATAGTTTATTTAAATCTATTTTAAAAAAAACATAATTTTAATTTTATGCTCCTCATAATGAAAGTCATAAAAGTGAAACAAAAGCCTTTTTCTTTCATAATTTTGTATTATGAATTTGTTTTTAAACTAAATAAGGAAAATATTATGAAGAAAGTGGATTTTTCTTGAGAGAGAAAAGATTTTAAGACACCGTTTATAAGGGTGATCCAGAGAAATGGGACCCAAAAGAAACCCCTGTAACTCTTAAAGTATAAGTCCTTTTATAAAATCATACGCATCATTCGAAAGAGGATAGTTACAAGTTTGTACAGGATTGTATAGGTTTTGACAATACAAGACAAGATAAGATACAAAACAAAATAAAAGTGTTAGTTAAAACTAACCCTTCAAGATGACTGCATGGACTGTGGAACAGCTGCGTTTCATAACTGAGCAATATTATGAGCATGGAAGAAGTGTAGTTTGAGCTCAAAGATCTTTCAAGACAAATTTTCAGATTCAAAATCACCTTCTAAGAAAGTAATCCGTCGGTGTGTCAGAAATTTTACCTAACTGGCAGCATTGGAAAAAGAAAACCAACTGGAAGAGTGCGCACAGCAAGGATAGACGAGATCATTAACAGAACTCATGAAATTGTACAGGATAATCCTAACATAAGCATCAGACGTGCTTCTCAGCTGTTAGGAGTTGGATATGGAACAACAACACACCGTATATTCAAGCAAAATTTAATGCTCTTTCCATATAAAATTCAAACAGTGCAACAACTAAACGATGGAGATTTCGCACGAAGACGACAATTCTGTCAATGGATCCAACAGAAGGTAAATGACACCACCAATTTCTGACACACCGACGAATTACTTTCTTAGAAGGAGATTTTGACATCTGAAAATTTGTCTTGAAAGATCTTTGAGCTGAAACTACACTTCTTCCATGCTCATAATATTGCTCAGTTATGAAACGCAGCTGTTCCACAGTCCATGCAGTCATCTTGAAGGGTTAGTTTTAACTAACACTTTTATTTTGTTTTATCTTATCTTGTCTTGTATTGTCAAAACCTATACAGTCCTGTACAAACTTGTAACTATCCTCTTTCGAATGATGCGTATGATTTTATAAAAGGACTTATACTTTAAGAGTTACAGGGGTTTCTTTTGGGTCCCATTTCTCTGGATCACCCTTATATCATTAACAATGGTGTTGTGGGATTGGGGTTCGGGGAAGGAGCCCAGAACAGTTTGAACTTGAAAATATCGCACTTCGAACAGTTCATTCTAAAATTCCGCTTTAATCTTCAGTCCTTTGAAATGCTTTCCCTGGATTTTAATGAATAACATGAATATGAAGAGTAATTATAAATGAATAATGAATGAATAGCATGAAATATTTCATACTAACGTAAAAAGAAAGAATATACAATGCACGATACTTACAGGCGAATCAAATGCGGCGTGTGCCTGAAAACTCCGTCCGGTAGGTGGCGCAGTTGATTGTTGTTTAGTCGCCTGGAATCAGTGAAACGAGCAATTATTAAAGGACTATTTCAGTTACTGAGATCGTAGCATCATTATAATCAAATTAATTTAAAGATGAAATTTGGCGAACACACGCTTTTCAGTTTGGTTAAATAGACCTTTAATGTATGAGGCATGGGAACCCTCCTGAGTACAAAGGGTTAGATGATTAATGGAAGTTAGGTCAGAGTTCAGTTATATGTAGTAATGAATCTCAAAACAGTTTGTTTGACGAATGATTTTAAATGTAATGTTGTATCAAACTTTCAATCGTGTTGCATTTGTAACTGTATTACTTAATATAAAATATTATAATATAAATGTAAGTTATTTCATTATTATTGTGAATGAATTATTAAATTTAATGATCTAGTGATTAATTTTGCACTTTGTTTCGTCAAGGATTTTTGTTTGAAAAATGATACTAAATATGAATGTACAAATGCGGGTGAAAAAGTTCGAAAAGGCAAAATATATAAATAGAAATAGCCTTAAGCAACGCTCTTGTTTTTGGACTGGTTACCAAATTCACTGTTTTTTCGAGACAAGCCTCTCTCTCTCTCTCTCTCTCACACACACACCACACACACACGATAAATAAATAAAGGAGTATGCAATTACCCTAATTCCCCATTCCCAGGAAATGTATGTTGGAACTTATATTTGCAACTTTATTTCGATGGTACAATTTATACACACACACACACACACACACACACACACATATGAGAAATTTTAAATATATCGTCGTTTTATAAATAAATAAAGACTTGCTTGCGCATTTCTTTATATTAAAAAACAAAGATAATTTATATACTCTCCGTAACATTTTGCTCCTCAACACAACACACACTATCTCACCCTCCGGAACTGATCATTTTCCAGACAAATCAATGCATCTATTATTGAAACTGTTTATATGGGGAGTTACACAAATACATTTGACAGTATGGTATATAGATCATGTTATGTGTTAGCATTATTATACTTTTCAATGAAAGTGATGAAACACGGTTTTAGTAATGTGTGACAACAATGGTTTTAGAAACAAAAAAAATTGTAGTTCCTTTTCGATATCATTGCTGTTAAAAATATCAAAAACAACAAAGTTTTGGTGAAAGATAAAGCCATAACAGAATTATAATACGACACCAAAAAAAAAATTATATATATATATATATATACACAGGGTGCGGCATAAGTCGCTTTACAGAGAATAATGAAATCACCTTGTGACGAATAATATTTATTATTTATTATTGAAGTTGTTCAAAGTGTCCTCCATCATGTTCAATACACACGTTGCATCTTTGAACCACTGAACAACAGATAGCGCGACACAGTTCTTTGTTATTATTCAACGTCTTGAACTCTTGGCGTATCAAAGTCTTCAAGTAATCGAAGTTCCGAGGTTTCTGGCCGTAGACTCTATCTTTGATTATACCCCACACTGAATAATCACATGTGGTTATGTCCGGTGACCGAGGAGGCCATTCGATTATCCCACGACGTCCAATCCACTCTGAAAAATTATCGTTTAAGAATGCACGAACATTTCTTCCGAAATGTGGTGGAGTACCATTTTGTTGCCATATTATGTTTTCAAAAGTATGATGGTTTCAAAGTGTAGGCAACACCGTGTTCTGTAATATTTACAGATAATTGACGGCATTAACAGTGCCGTCAAAGAAAACTAATTTTTCTTGCTATATTATTCTTCACAAGGTGATTTAATTATTCTCGGTAAAGCAACTTATGTCGCACCCTGTAGAATATATATATATATAAATTTGTGCAATATATACACTTCACTACAGCTATGTATTTCCTCATTCATATTTAACAGTGAGCAGTGTAGAAAGCTTTTACAAACTAATAAAACTAAGTCATTGAAATACATTACAGTAACGTTTGCATCTCTTTTGTTTGGTGTAAAAACATTAAGTTTATAGAGCACGATCATACACTGATTAAGCTTTAACGAGATAGTGATGGAGTTATAACTCAAAAAAGAAGACTCTTTGAGGGATTAGAAAGAAAACCTTATAATATATACTGAGAATATTTGTATGGGACAACGTGGTTTCGTCATGTTAGGTTCAGGATGTGGAGCACCATCCAAACTCTCTTAAAGATAAAGGAATAAAAAAAAAATTCAACTGTAGACACCACCCGCTGTAATTACAGAAATCCTGCATCTCAGTGTGACTACAGGAATAGAGAATACAGTTCACTGAAGAAATCATCGTATATTTTCTGTTCACAAAAAAAAAAAATATAAGTACTGAAATAAATGCTTTTTTAACGCAACTGGCTTCGTTTTACGAGACAGATTATACAGATTTTGTTAATTAATAAAAAACAAAAGTGTGAGAAAGTTTATTTATTCAGAAGGGTAAAGCATATTTTAAACTTCACTTCGTTGATACAAAACGGGAAGAAATTTTACATCTAAATTATAACCAAAGAGTTTTCGCTATTTTCATTTGTTGTGTAATTTTTTCTTTATGGAAGATGAAGGTATGGACTATAAACCTTCTCTCCACTAATAAAAATGTTTTAAAATAGCTTTTTTTTGGTAAACTTTTTTAACTGTATCTCGCACATGTGAAGAGCATATTGGTATATATTGATATATTGGAAATATTGGTGTCAATTCTTTGTTGAGTAAAAGAAATGACTGTACATTTTATATATACAGTATACACACAAACAAACAAATCTCTCTCTCTCTCTCTCTCTCTCTCTCTCTCTCTCTCTCTCTCTCTCTATATATATATATATATATATATATATAAGACTACCGGAAATAGAAGTAAAGCAGTGGCGCCGAATTCTTTGTAACCGGAAATTTGAAGTCACACACAAAATAAGTGATATAAATTCCTACAAAATTTCCTTACGAAATATTTCAGGGCTTTAAAAAAAGACTTTCGAAAAACGAATCTATAAAGCGAACAAAGTATAAAGTACATTATAATTTATTTATGATGCTCTCTCTCTCTCTCTCTCTCTCTCTCTCTATATAATATATATATTATATATATTGAACTAAGACAAAATTTATGGACCTAATCTGATTGGTGAGGCTTTTCGCATTTCGTACATTATAGTTTTGAAATAGAAGCCCCCTGGTTTTTTCATAGAAGATACTATGTCCACTTCCAAAGTGTATATATATATATATATATATGGTGTATCAAAAGTCCATTACAATAGAAAATTAATATTTTCTCTTTCAAGTTTATATAACTAATGAACAATATGGCTGATTACGCCCCACAAGATAAAGTAAAATTAGTTACATTCAATGTAGCTTCTTTTGGTGTCATTTGAAGTCGTTTTTTTTACCAAACAAGACCACGAACTATTCAACACTTAAAAGACAACATTCAACAAGAATGTAACAACATCAGTAAATATGTCTTACGTAATGTTCAATGTACCTTACGTGATCGAATTAGCGTGTCAACATCTGAATGACGTGGAATTTGAACATTTATTGTCTTCATAACAAATACAAAATAATCTCTGCTAACGGATTTTTCTTACACCCTGTATATATATATATATATATATATATATATTTTTTTTTTGCATGCTTAAGTAAATTAAGTATAATTTCTGTAATACAATGTTATATTCCCCTATTTTAAGGTGAAAAGGTTTGCGGCAATCAATATGTTGACTGACGGGCTGTGGTGTACTAATCAATTGGGTTCCCTCTACTTCACATTATACCTATTTCGCAGAATTCAATTATGTCCATCAGCCATTTATGAGATATACACATATATATATATATATATATATATATATATATATATATATATATATATATATATACAGGGTGGGTACAAAAAAGTAACCCCTTAGAGGTAAACTTTCATATTAAAAAAGGGGACTAGAGCTCCCAAACTTCATAGATGCTTACCTTAGCATGTTGTTCGTCTTAATTGAGAAGTTGCTCAATTAACGCAGGCCTCCAAACGTGGACGCCACTGATCAATACACCTGTTTATATATCGTTGAGACACCTTCTCCCAGCCGAGCAGAATTCTTTCGCGTAGTTCATCTATGTCTCTTATATTGGTACCAGGGATATAAACTTTGGTCTTTAGGGCTTCCCAGACACCATAATCTAGTGGTGAAAGATCGGGGCTACTAGCCGGCCACATATTGGGTTCGATAAAATCTGGTGTTTCGTTCTCAAGGAATGTGACAGTTTGGCGTGCTCTGTGAGCAGGGGCTCCATCTTGTTGGAAAGTATGTCTTTCACTCTATCTAACTCAGTGGCGGCTCGTCGGTAGGCACTGCGGAACTGCAGTACCCCTAAATTTTTTATTTACAATTGAAATAATCACGAACAATATAAGGATGAAATCACTGAATAACTTTTTCAATACTTTTGAAACTTTTATTCATTGCTCAATGCTCATCCTTTTATTTCAGTAATTATTTCAACCCATTCTTAGAGACAGCACCCCTAGAATTTTTAGTCACGAGCCGCCACTAATTCTAACTGATATGCGATGAATTCGATGAATTATTGTAGTTACTGAAAGCTTTTATATAGATGATTCTTTAAGCATTACTACTTCATACAAATGAGATTAAATTCCGGTGTGTGTGTGTGTATATATATATATATACACACACACGGAGTTTAATCTCATTTGTATGAAGTAGTAATGCTTAAAGAATCATCTCTATAAAAGCTTTCAGTAACTACAATAATTCAATTCTGAGAAATAGATAAAGTTTTCAGTCGTTTATACAGGGTGGCACAAAAGTCAGGAACCATAGGCACATTTTATTAAATTATAATAAATGTTTGAATTGGTGACCTTCCATTTGGAGACACTTTCTGACGCGTTGAATGCATGATGTTTGAACATTCCTGAACACATTGGTACTGAGTTTGGCACACTCAGATGTGATTTTATCCTTTAGAGAACCTATGGTTCTTGGTCGATCAGCATAGACTACCGACTTGAGATGTCCCCACAAGAAAAAGTCAAGAGGCGTGAGGTCTGGAGACCTAGGTGGCCATTCGATGGGCCCACGCCGTCCGATCCACTTGCTTGGGAATGTTTCATCTAAAGAGCTCCGGACGATGGTTGCGAAATGTGGTGGTGCACCATCTTGTTGAAACTACATCTCCGCCCGTTCTGCCAATAGAATGTCGTCCAGTATGGGCATTAGAAATGTTTGCAGCATATGCAAATATATTTCACCTGTTACATTGCCGTCGAAAAAGTACGGACCAATTAACCGATCCCCCCTAGAGCGCAGCCCACACCATAATTCGTGGATCGAATTGCACATGTCCTTCCTCCATCCAGTGGGGGTTCTCAGTGGCCCAATAGCGTGCATTATGCCTATTGACACGACCGCTGAGGTGAAATATCGCTTCGTTGCTGAACATGATCTTTCGTTGAAGCTGTCGATGTTGTAGAAACCACTGGCAGAACTCTACACGACGGTCTGTGCCGTCACCGTGCAGTTCCTGAACGAGTTGGACTTTGTAGGGGTGGAAACGATTTGTTGTAAGAATTCGTTGAATGGACCTTCTGGAGACACCCGTTTCCTGGGATAACTTTCTTAAGGACTTACGTGGGCTGTTTTCGACGTGATTGAGTACCGTTAGTGATATTGCCGCATCGGTTGAACTTTTTGACCGGCCACTACACGGCCGGTCATAAACACTTCCCGTTTCTTTGAAGCGAGTGAACAGTTTTCCAACTGATGCCTGAACAACTGGCGGCTTCTCAGGGTGTTCGTCAGTAAAAGCAGTAGCAACTTATCGGTGTGTGTTACCACGCCTTGCACACATTAAAACTACCTCCACTCGTTCATCTATTGTCAATTTCTGTGCCATAGGTTCAACAACAAATCTGAAAAGAACAAAACACATATTAAAACACAAATTATATATTAAAATGTGCCTATGGTTAATGCAAAAAATTTCACTTTTTTCAACGTGAAGGTCAAAATATGAAAATAAAAACCCACTCTAATAGACAGAGTTTATTTCCACAACAGTTTCGACGCCCACTGGCATCCTCCTCGGGATGCCAGTGGGCGTCGAAACTGTTGTGGAAATAAACTCTGTCTATTAGAGTGGGTTTTTATTTTCTATGTGCCTATGGTTCATGACTTTTGCGCCACCCTGTATATTAATCGTATTATTTCTGTTAGATCTTAACGAATTAAATAGATATAAATTGAACTGCTGAATAAATTCTAAAATAAAAATGTGACACTTCGAACATTATTAATTAATTCTCGCATCGAGTTCAGGAAACGATAAATGAATAAGAGGAAAGAAAAATAGAGAATGAATTTATGAACAAAGAAATTGAAAAGCAGAAAAAAGACGATAACGAAGAGAAAAGAGGGGAAGAAATACTAACTGAACTTATGACATTAATTCATTCCAGGGAAAATATTCAAAACAACATTATAAAGAGAGAGAGAGAGAGAGAGAGAGAGAGAGAGAGAGAGAGATATAAATTGTAACGTGGAACTATACTTTCTGCAATATATATATATATAGTGGTGGCCATAAGTCACGCATCACCCCATCAATTTGAAAAAAAAGTTTTAACGTAAAAGTAAAATACCAAAATTATTATAAATGGTAGAAAAGATGTAGTTAGAAACTACTCAGGCATACAAAACATACTAATGAATTACGGACAGTATTTTGTACATTTACCCCTTTTTTTTTAGCACTTCGGCGATACGTCGTGGCATGGAATTTATCAGTATTTCGCAATACTCCGGCGTAATTTCCTGCGCCCACACCTTCTTTATGGCTTCAAGCAAATCATTCAATGATGTAGGATTGTGAAGGGTAACTTTTTCTTTACGGTTCGCCAGCAGTTCTCTATCGGGTTTAAATCGGGCGAGGTTCCCGGCCAAGGCCCGATCAGCTGAAAACCCGAATCTCGGAGCCAATCAGACACTGCTTTGGTGCGGTGATATGGCGTTTCGTCTTGTTGGAAAAACCTAAATATCCTGCAGAAGTTGCCGTTGTTTATGGAGATGCGCCACACAACATTTTTCCAACAAGACAGAGTGCCATGTCACCACACCAAAGCCGTGTCTGATTGGCTCCGAAATTCGGGTTTTCAGCTGATCGGGTCTTGGCCGGGAAATTTGCCCGATTTAAACCCGATAGAGAACTACTGGCGAACCGTCAAAGAAAAAGTTACCCGTCACAATACTACATCATTAAATGATTTGCTTGAAGCCATAAAGAAGGTGTGGGGCAGAAAATTACGCAGGAGTATTGCGAAATACTGATAAATTCCATGCCACGACGTATCGACGAAGTGGTGAAAAAAAGGGTAAATGTACGAAATACTGACCACATTTCATTAGTATGTTTTGTATGCTTGAGTAGTTTCCAAATAAATCTTTTCTACCATTTACAGTTATTTTGGTATTTTGCTTTTACGTTAAAACAATTTTTTTTTTAAATTGATGGGGTGATGCGTGACTTATAGCCACCACTATATATATATATATATACAGTAGGCCCCTACATCAGAAGTAATAAATCTCAAACTGAAACCCAGAAAGCAAAATTTTCTTATAGCTTATCTAAATTAAAGAATGCTTTAAAACATGAAATACCAAATTCATTCATACGAAAGAACGCGTTCAAACACGTATTAAAGAACGTATTAAAAACACGAACAAATACGAAGAACGCGTAAGAACACGAAACAACACGTAAAGAACACGAGATGATAAAAACGAGGAAAAAAAAAAAAACGGTAGAGAACGTGTGAAAAAGAAAGGGGGTCTTGCTTGGTGAAACAACGCGAAAAAAGGCCAGAAACAGAAATCTTTGGAAGGCAAACTATGATTAAAAGTTGTTCCACTGCGTCTCAAATGGCTCGGAAAGAGACCGTGAGTGAAGAGAGGATTCATACACTGTTATTTAGCTCTATTTTAAGTCTATATTAGGTCTATTTTAAGACCTTAAGGGGGAGACTAAAGGCCTAGCTATAAACACCATAAATGGCTGGATGAAAACCCACAACGCAACCATACATTATCGGATAATGGTTCGACACAAGAGACTTCTTTGGTCATATATATATATATATATATATATTTGTGTGTGTGTGTGTGTGTGTGAATGGTGAAGTCTGTAAATAAGCTTATATAACGTCAAAGTTTGTAGAGACTTGGAATGAAACAGTTTATGGTCGAATAAGGAGGGTATATGTAGCTGGGCATAAATAAAGTGGGAACACCATTACCGGTTTATATGAACACAAATAAGAAATGATTCGGTCATTTCGGAGAAGGTGAAGGAGGTCAAATCTTCTGAAATGTCGGAAAAATATGTAGTTTTGAAATTTAGTTAATTTTAAATCTTAGTTGAGGACAATTTATGATCAGGTCCTTGTTCAAATTGGATTTCAGGGAAGGAAGTCAGGCTGTAAATTTAATTTCTGTTCGATAAAGTTTTCTTTTAAGGATATTTATACGGCCATGGCTTTGGTTTTAAGGTCAGTTAATCTGGGTATGATTTTATATTGGTTATATATATATATATATATATATATATATATATATATATATATATGCACTAAAATCACAGAATAACACGTGATCTTATTAATAAGCAAACAACCACAGGAAAAAGGAAAAGGAAACGCGAAGTCCGAGCGCTTTCGTGATATATTCACATCTCCCTGAAGATGTGAATATATCACGAAAGCGCTCGGATTTCGTGTTTCCTTTTCCTTTTTCCTGTGGTTGTTTGCTTATATATATATATATATATATGTGTGTGTGTGTGTGTGTGTGTGTGTGTGTTTGGGGGTTAACCTTTTTCTTACCATGAAAGGTCGTGTGACGGAGGAACCTACAGCTTTAAGTTGGACCCGAACCAAAGGTCGCTACATCTTCTGGACGCAGAGCACGGTCTCCATCTGACTACTAACCAGAGCCACTGAGCTTAACTTTGCTAAGTGACGGGAAGCGGTGTTGCGACATGGGCACGAAGGAAAGTTAAAATACGAAATAGTGCTCAAGCGCTTTTGTCTAATGACATCCTCAGTTAAAATACGAATAGTGCTCAAGCGCTTTTGTCTAATGACATCCTCAGAGACATTAGTTGAAAGCGCTTGAGCACTATTTCGTGTTACTTTCATTAATAATTTTCATATATATATATATATATATATATATATATATATATATATATATATATAAATGCCCTAACTCGCAAAAAGTCAATTGTTAAGAAAACAAGAAGACTGTTTTGTTGCCCTGAAGATCGTCCCACTTGTCGCGCTTGATTCTACAAGGTGCACGAGCTTTCTGATTGGAGGAGAGCTAGGCCCTTTTGAGACAAGGGTGCAGAACACGAAAACGAACCAATCTTTCGATAAAAACATTTTTTCAAATTTTCGAACTAGGGCCTTTCAAGATATAAGTGACTAATATTCAAGACGAAGGTAAAGACATAGAATACTGAAAGCATGTTTAATTTAAGTCCAATCGACAACGTTTCGGGTTACCTCACCCATCATCAGGCTAATCAAGAAGAATAAACTAAAATTAACAAATAACACAAACAAAAGCAAATGAAAATTGGTTAAACCTAAGCTAGCCAAAACTTAAAAGTTTTAAAAAGAAAAGTTATACCCTAAGAACAAAATAAAGGGGCGAGAAAATGCAATTAAAGATATAAAGTCAGAGTAAAATTAGATATAAATGGTAAGACCTAAGTTAACACCATCATAAAAAGATAAAAAATAAGTAAAAGAAAAATCAATATAAAATAAAATCAAAAGATAAAAAATCAGTAAAAGGCAAAGATCAGTAAAAGATAAAAAATCAGTAAAATCATTTTAACTCTGATTTAACGAAACAGTTCTTAAAAATTGTTGATAAGTTTTATTGTCATACTGATTTTAAAGTGGCATTTGTTAATGGCAATACCCTTGTAAGATATTTTCGTTGTATGGACGAAATTCCCCCTGCGATGAGCTATTCGGTTGTATACTTATTTAACTGTCTTGGGTGTTCCCAGGGGACATATGTTGGAAGCACCGTCCGTTCACTGCAGGCTAGATTCTGCTCACGTATAGAGTATTAGCCATAGAAATGGCGAAGTTCTCTCCAAGAAGGAATTCTCTGCCATTAGGAATCACTCCATCAGTCGCAAAGTGGATGTAACTATAGATGATTTCAAAATATCAGTCTTTTAACTGTTTATCCTCCCTCCGTATTTATGAATCCCTTTGGATAAAATATTTAAATACCAGTCTTAATCTTGATTCTAGCTGCTTCTCTCCTCTATATTAATTAGCTTACAACCAACCAACTTTTCCTTCTGTACTGTTTTCCTGTCCTGTCTAGTTTCTTTAGGTCATGTCTCTGATATAGGTACGTTTCTGTGTTTTTACTTGCTTTTACTGATTTTTGCCTTTTACTGATTTTTTATCTTTTATTGATTTTATTCTATGTTGATTTTTCTTTTACTTATTTTTTATCTTTTTATGATGGTGTTAACTTAGGTCTTACCATTTATATCTAATTTTACTCTGACTTTATATTTTTAATTGCATTTTCTCGCCCCTTTATTTTGTTCTTAAGGTATAACTTTTCTTTTTAAAACTTTTAAGTTTTGGTTAGCTTAGGTGATGGGTGAGGTAACCCGAAACGTTGTCGATTGGACTTAAATTAAAAATGCTTTCAGTATTCTACGTCTTTACCTTCATCTTCAATATTAAACTACGTCTCCTTAGGAGGAACCCCATCTATATATATATATATATATATATATATATATATATATATATATATATTATATATATATATTATATATATATATATATATATATATATATATATAATATATGTATGTATGTATGGAGAGGAGGGTTGACAAGTTTGACCTTCGTGAAGTGAGGAATCATCGCACGGAATATTTGAAAGGTATATATATATATATATATATATATATATATATATATATATATATATATATATATATATATTTCACATTTATGAGGGTTTGAACGACGGTTCAGGATCGAACCAGGGATGAGGAATCGATAAATCGATAAAATTGAAATTATTAGAAGAAATGAAAATGGAAAAATTGAAATTGAAACTGAAATTGAACCAAAGTTAAAAAAACAAAACTGAAAATCGTTTTCGAAATAGGAAAAAAATATAAATACTTAAGTTTTATTTACGAATTACTAATTTTATTTACAACAGTAAAACCTATAAAATAGGAAGATGAGTTAGAACAGTGATTCTTAACCCCTGGATCGCGACCCAAAATTGGGTCGCCAAGCCATTTTGATTGAGTCATTAAATTGTTATTTATCACTTATTTATCCCTTATCATTTTACCATTATTTATTAAGAGTGAACTGTTTGAAGGCATGGGTCGTCGAGCTACTCCCCGCGACCAGAAATTGGGTCGCTGCCTAAAAAAGGTTAAGAACCACCGAGTTAGAGAATAAGCAAAGAAAAACAAAACAAAATATCTAAAATTTTGTTCTTTTACGTGAGATTTTTGAAAGGTCTAATTAAGCCAATGAAAAAAAGTCCTCCCCCATAAAAGCTTTAAGTGATAAGACTTTAATGAAAGATTAGGATCAAGTGGTAAAGTAAAGGATTAATTCAGATCTTTCTGCATCAAAAGATTATTTTTATGACTGGAAGATGGCGGGTCATTTTTATCATTTTAACAACTGGCTACTTTTACACGACTATGCAGGTCAGGTCAGGTCAGGTCAGGTAAGCATTTTCAAATATTTGCTTCATACTCCTATTTAAAAACAAAAATTAGAGTACCATGTAGTCATTTGTAATTTTAAAGGATTAAATAGTTTTAGAGTGTAACTGACTCTAAATTACTGAACTAATAAATACTCCGAACGATGCTTTTGTATTTTATTACTCCTTTATAACGTTTGAGGCGTCAGAGAGAGAGAGAGAGAGAGAGTTACAAGGACAAGAGGAAACCTCAAAGACCTTTTGGTCCACTCGTGGAGGTTCCTGTTATTAAACTACAGGGTGTCCCGTAAGTCTGGACCCATAGGGAAAAATTAATAAAATTACAAAATAGTCCAAAAATTTATTTATAATATATTTTTTTATTATTTTATTATTATTTTTATTATTTTTTTATTATGATCTTACTCCGCTGGAGTTTTATTTGTGGGGCCACTTGAAAGCCAAAGTGTACGAGGTCAAACTTCAGAACATTTTCCACCTTAAAGCACGCATTGTGGAGGCGTGTCAAGAAATTTCTGCGACTGTGATTCAGAAAGTGCTGTCGCAGTGGAGATTGCGTCTTCAACTATGTGTGCGACACAACGGCGGACACTTTGAACAGATTATGTAATAAATTTTTGGACTATTTTGTAATTTTATTATTTTTCCCTATGGGTCCAGACTTACGGGACACCCTGTACAGTACTGCGTTTTAAAATTAGTCTAGCAGTAGTACAAAACCGGATAGAAAAACATAAGGCTCTCTCCTCAACCTCCGCTCCCTTCCCGCCAGAGGCGGGTACGGAATAAGGTTGAAGAAAATGCCTTCATCATAAAAAAGTAGCCAAGGAAATTTTACAGGAAAGAGAATATATAAACTGGCTCGAGAACTACGTTATGCACACATAGAAATCGTACACTAGAAAAGATTGTTGTATAAATTAACATACTTTGGTTAACCTTGGTTTTGCTTCCGCACGAATTGTTCATTCTGACGAAGGTCAAGCTTGTCACTCCACCTTAGATCGCCAGTTTAACGTGGAATCCGAACTACAAAGTCCTAGCCTGGACTCGATCTCACGACCTCCCGATCAGCAGCCATTGTCTTAACCACTAGGCTACTCAGGGTACCTATTTATCTACCAACCAATTTTTATTGTGTGGAAGGATGAACAGCTGGATTTTGCTGTGCGCCGCCTACCGTCACCGTCAGCAATGCTAACCACTACACCACCGAGGTACATAATATATTTGTGCTAATCGTATATCAACTACTTGGTATCGTCACAAATACCTCGAACATATGTTTTTATTTTATACAAAATATTTATAGCTCTATTTACCTAGGTATCATACGAACGAAGACCCCCATGACCCACTCCAGGCGAGCAACTCTACCTCACCTGATCCATGCCATACACTCTTTTTGTTCGTTATGAAATTGTTTCTGCAAAATATTTTTCTTCTCTGTTCTTAAATATTAACAAGGCAGGCAAGTACGTGAGCGTATTTTCTGTAATTGGAATGTCGCAGAGTTTCAACTTGGGTCTCCTGCCGTGAAAGATGTTTAGGCGGTAAGTGATATACTGAATCGTTTATACTTCGCGGTGTTGTGCTACCACGAGAGTAGAGGAAATTGTTTTTCGGAGAGGAATATCAGTGGCATGTCCCTGTATCTATCCCCGTGCACTTGTCCCTTATGGAGAATGAAAATGTTTTGTGGGTGATCAACCGCTGTTGCTACGGCGAATTCAAGAGTCTTCCACTTAGAGATATTTATGAGGCATGTGATAAAAAAATTAGTTTCCCGATGGTTGATCAATGATCATGCTATGTGGGGCACAATCACCCAGAGATGTCTCTAAAGTGGGGGGGGGGGGGGGGGGGGGAGAATTAAATGTTGAAGGCAGTGTTCAAACAAACTCCCGCAGAGTTGCGTTATAATACTATTTTCTTAAATTGTATTATATGCGAGGACATTCTTAAACCCTGAGTGTATTCAGAACTTTGTCCAGGCTAATTTTTAAACAACGAGGGAAGTTGGTTCCAGATATTAACTATTTTATAGAAGAAATTACCACAGATGGAGAGAAATTACCACAGATGGAGGTACTAAATGTTTTAAGTTCCAATTTAAAACCATTACTTGTGGGACTGGTATTAAATAAGAATAATTTCCTGTAGTCTACTGGCTATTCCAGTGAGCATCTTTAAAACTTGAATAAACTGACCACGCAATCGCCTCGTCTCTTAGGTAAACAAATTTAAGCGTTCTAATCTTCGTTGGTAGTTTTGCAGTTTCATTGAAGGGATCAATTTTGCGTACCTTGCTTGTACCCTTTCCATCCTTTCTATATTCTTCCTAAGGGACGGAGACTGAAGCTGCACGCAGTAATCGAGTTGAGGTCTGACTAGTGAAATGTAAAATACATTGCAATCTCCTTGTTTTTAAAATGGAACTGTATTTTAATATTACCTAGTATTTTTAAGGCCTTCTTTTCGACTTCTGCACAGTGCTTTGACAGTTTGAGATCATTACTAATATAAACTCCTTAGTCTTTCTCTAGATCAGTCTCAGTCAAATTCTTCCTTATGAGAAAGTAATCGGTCTTCAGGTTCTTGTAACCTATGTCCATTACCTTACATTTGTTCAAGTTGAATGGCATCTGCCAAGTAGCAGACCATTCGCCCAACCTATCAACTATCAAGATCATTATTTCCTAATTTGGTATCGTCTGCAACTTTAGAAATTGTATTTAGGAGCCCAACGTCTATATCGTTAATATAGACGATAAAAAGCAAAGGACCCAGAACGGAACCCTGTGGAACACCACTGGTGAAGGGGCCCACTCCGAAGTCACTCTATTGATTGCGACTCTCTGGTTTCTATCTCTTAACCAATCTTCAATCCAGTTGGATTGTTAAACCATTTCGGCGTCTTGGTTGACAAAGCGGAAACTATTTTAGTGGGTATAAAAGTGTCCTGTAATATTCTAAATTGACCCCTATATGAGCTCCAGGTGACATTGACATTCTCGCTTATGAGAAAATCAAGAGTGTCTGAACTACTTAACCAGTATATCATGCTTACACTTATAGACGTGTAAATCTTTCACACGGGAATAGTATGATAGTAATAGTAAAATATAGAACAGACAAGGCTCTCTCCCTCCTCCGCCAGTCACTGCTGACAGAAAATAGTGGTGAAAGATGATTTATAGTAAAGTAGGAAAAAGTATAATGAAGAGAATAACTTCAGAGTTCATTCACACCATGTGTACAATTATCTCGTGTACTCAGTTACGCGTCAGAAGACAACGAAAACTAAAGGATAGCATGAATGCTAATCTACACATACATGTTTTTTAAGGAATTTTTTAACATTTACTTATTATATACAAGAACGAGAGAGAGAGAGAGAGAGAGAGAGAGAGAGAGAGAGAGAGAGAGAGAGAGAGAGAGAGAGTCATATATAAACAAGATTTAAAGACGAGAAGTAGCCAAACTTACACTGGTATTCACATGAGATCTGTAAAGGAAGGCATTCATAAGGCCTGTAGATGATATATCGCCTGTAGCGAATATAAAATAGATATAAAAGAAAAAATTTAAAGTAGAAACGCTGATTTCCAAAATAAACTGACATTAAAAAGAAATTTTTTTTTTAAAACTTAAATCAAAATCAGAACTGACATTTTTTCAGTTCTCATTCCTGATATATATATATATTATATATATATATATTATATGTTAAACACAGACCGTGGATGGAACAAGGAACTCTTCTGGGAAATTACATCCACTATAGTTCGAATAAGTAATGATAAATGACAAATACTATAGTTTTTTTCTTTTATTATGGAAAGCCCAACGTGGGCACCGGGTTACTCGCAAAGAGAGCCCAAAATATAGCTTCCCTCACCAGCTATCTGCAAAGCTGAATCCTATCTGCTTTGCAGATAGCTGGTGAGGGAAGCTATAATTTGGGGCCTCTTTGCGAGTAACCCGGTGCCCACGTTGGGCTTTCCATAATGAAAAATAAAAACGATAGTATTTGTCGTTTATCATTACTTATTCGAACTATAGTGGATGTAATTTCCCAGAAGAGTTCCTTGTTCCATGCAGTCTGTGTTTAAACATATAAGTTTCTCAGGGGACCATTCTGAGTTGTTGTGTGTATATATATATATATATATATATATATATATTATATATATATATTATATTATATATATATATTATATTATATATATTTATATATATATATATATATATGAAAATTATTATTAGTCTTGAGAAAAATATTTGTTGAATAGAAGAATTATGAATTAGTTAAAGGTAAAATTTTAATTGGATCTCGCTTATCCTTTCAGCAGAATTCGTGCCACGATCAAAGAGGGTCACTTGAACCTCCTTTCCGAGTCCAGAATACAAAAATTACGACGAAAATCTCAAAATAATCTTCGAATTTCTATTGAGAAAATTCTTCCGACTCAATATTCCTAAAAGTTCAAGTGACCACTTCACTTCTTTCTCTCACTTTACCCCTTTTAACTCTCTCTCTCTCTCTCTCTCTCTCTCTCTCTCTCTCTATATATATATATATATATATATATATATATATATATATATATATATATCGGGTGATTACAAAGTCCTGCAATTTTAAACTTTAGCAACTTTTTATGTACACACGATAGAAAAACTGTAAACGGCATCTAAAAGCATAATTATGTTAAAGTTTTTCTTTATTTTATTTCGGGTCACACCATATGAGGCATTAACGCTGAAAGTAATTGAAAATGGCGACAACAGAAGAAAGGGTTAACTGTGTTTTATGTCTACCAGAACTGAAGTTCATAACAGCTTTGTAAAGAAATTCAGCGCTCGTTACCAAAAGGTGTACTACATAGGAACTCAGTTAACAGTTGGATGAAAACGTTTGAAGAACTGGGCCAGTATGACAGACCTCGATCCGGAGGCCTCAAATCAAAGGAGACCATGGCCGTTGTCAAGGAAGCATTTGAGAGGAGTCTACGGAAATCATCGAGATGTACGTACGATGAACTAAACATTCCGCGATCAACAGCGTGCAAAGTTCCAAAAGTGAAATTGCATGAACATGTGTACAAGATTCAGGTGGTTCAAACGTCACTGGAAGATGACTACCATGCGGGGTTAAATTTCTGTGAGCAGTTCCAGTAAAAAATCAAGAATTCCCCCCGGTTTCTAGACGAGTTGACATTTTCTGATGAAACAACATTCCAAATTAGTGGCACAGTCAACCGCCACAACTTACTCATTTGGGAGACAGAGAAACCTCACGAACTCTGGCAACATGAAAGAGACTCACCAAAAATCAATATCTGGTGCGGTCTCAGAAAGTCATGCATCAGTGGTCCTTCCTTTTTATAAGAATTAACAGTACGTGGTGAATGTTACCTCGCAGAATTTCTTTATCCTTGAACAAAGACGTTTAAATCTCTCAGATAGTACCTGAACCCGAAAACAACATTTAATGGTAATTTTATGTTAAATGTTCAAAGTGTTCACCATTGACAGGCAACACGCGCTTTTCCGGATACAGAGTTTCCCGAGTTATGGTCCTATGGATAGGTCTTCGAGGAACAGCTACTGAATATTCTCAAAGGTTATTTGATCTTACACCTCTAGACTTCTATTTGTGGGGTTACCTGAAGGACAAAGTGTATGGTATAAGTAATCCTCAAAATGTGCAGTACTTACAGGAAGCGATTGTTCGGGAAGTATGCAAAATCTCAACTAATCTGTTTTGGAACGGAACGTTGTGGTGCATGTTTGAAAGTAATGGTGAACATTTTGAAAATTTAACATAAAATAACTTAAATGTTCAACTTTTTTTTATATGTTTACTTATGTACGTAGTAAAATTTTTGTTTATCAAAATGCAATTAGTATCCAAATTTCAAAATGTGTCTACATTATTTTCAATCGCTTTATATATATACAGGGCGTCCCAAAAAAATGTATACACACTTTAAATACTTATAAAGGCAGTGTTTATTAAAATACATTTCATTTTCAAAATGTAATAGAATCTACAGACATTATTTAATTGTTTTGTCAACGCCTGTTTTCAAACTGACGTCCGTTCTGGTCCAGGCACTGCTGATAACGCGGAGCAATGGAATCGCAAACATCACGAAACATTTCGTTTGGTATTTGTGTGCATTCTCGTTCAATGGCTGCTCTCAATTCAGCGACTGTTGCAGGTTTTATAGCGTAGACTTTGTCTTTTAAGTATCCCCATAAAAAAAGGTCTAGTGGTGTGAGGTCTGGTGAACGCGGAGGGTATTCTACGAAACCCTTCGTCCAATCCACATCCACATCGTGCCAAGTACCACTCGCAATACTCCACTCTTCGGTCCGGATCATCATCATCTTCATTAATAGCATGGACTAATCTTGGAATGTAACTTTTCCATTGACAGCGCTTCAAATGCGTTGGACAGACGATTCTGAAATTCCTACCTCACGACTCGCTTGCCGCACAGATTTTCTTGGACTTTGGTGATACGTTTCCAGTGCTCTTTCTTGCTTTGTGGGGCTTGTCGATGTCCGTGGTCTTCCGGAACGCTTCTTGTGGACATTCTGAACAGTTCCATCGGCTTCAAACTTATCTCTAATTCGAGTGATGGTAAGTCGCGTTGGTGGATCTGTTTGAAACTCCCTCCTAAACTGTCTTTGCACTTCACTGCGTTTTCACACTTCCAGTAGCATTTTAGAATGAATTTCCTTTGTTCAAAGCTTAGTCTGACTGCCATTATTAATTCTAATGGGTTTAACTTGGAAAGAAAGAAACATCAATTGAGCTATCAGCTGTTAAAGTGTGTATACACATTTTTTTGGGACGCCCTATATATATAAATTTTCCTGGTCGTAACACTTTTTCTCTATTTTCTCTAAGTTTCATTCTCTCTCTCTCTCTCTCTCTCTTACACACACTTTTGGTGATTCCGCTCTTTGTGAAAATCAAATTTTCAGATATTTTCAGATATACTTTTTATTATTTTCATATTTTGTAAAGGGAGTTTTTATTTGAAAATCTTTTTCTCGTCTCAGAGCGCTTACACTAAAGCGAAAAACAATATATATATATATATATATATATATATATATATATATATATTATATATTATATATATACACACACTCGGTGGTGTATATATATATATATATATATATATATATATATATATATATACGGTGGTACAGTGATCAGCATCGTTGATACGTATTCGATTAGGGTTCGATTCCCGGCAAGGGTAGGCGGCGCTCATTTCACCCAGCTCTTCATCCTTCCAGCAAAACAATTGATTGGTAGATAAATGAGTACCGTGGGTAGCCTACTGGTAAGAGACTGGGCTGCTGATCAAGGAATTCGTGAGATCGATTCGGGCGAGCATTTATATTCTGATAACGACAGATGTAGTGGGGTAATGTTTTTGTGAGGTTAACCTATTAAATATTATATAAAAAATCTAGAAACATTTTTACTGTCAGAAATAAGATATGCTGTTCTGATTAGGTTACGTTACGCTGTGCTACGTTTAGTTAAGGTTTCGTTGGCCGAGTAAATCACTATTTAATGACGTTACGGAAAAACACAGTTCGAGACCTCAGTTGCATTCGAAATACTTATCACGCTCTTCTCAGTTAGAGGGGATTAAGGTTAGGTTAGGTTAAATTAAGTTGTTTATTAGTTTTTTAGATACATGGATTTAAAAAAATTTGGTGCCTTACTTATGCCGAGATGCGCACATATGTTGTGTGTGTGTGGTGAGAGAGAGAGAGAGAGAGAGAGAGAGGAGAGAGAGAGAGAGAGAGAAGGAAAATGGTTTTGAAGATTAAAAATTAATTTAAAACGGCCTTTTGCGGAGGGTTTTTTTTTTTTCGATCTAAAGAGTGAAAATTCATACTTTGAACTCCTAAAATCTGGACATACTTGAACTTGTATTTTAAATGGTATTTTTTGAACCTCAAAAACAACAATTAAAATTTCCTACGATACCAAACTAATATAAACAGTGCGTTCGTTCACAACCCGGAACCGAATAGGTTGTTGTTAAATGTATGATTAAAGCTCTGTACTAACAGCCAGGGACGGGTCAGAGATAGAGGAGACCCGAGACCTAATAGCTTTAGCGTGAAATCCACATCATGGGTCTCCACATCATTTCAACGCGGAGGTGGGCACCCATCCAACTACTCCCGAGACCTAACGTCGCGCAACTACGCTGATCTTACGGGTAGCCGCTTCGCCACAGGGCCACAACATTTGCCCTGATACGTAAATACACGATTAAAAATTATATATTGACGCAAGGAGCCTAAAGATATCCCAATTGCATGATTGTTTGCATTGTTGCATGCAACCATTTTTGACTAAGGAATACAGAGGAAAATGGACACTTTCATGTAAGAATTAAGTATTTTAAGAATGTTTTTTGTACTTCATTGCTAACGGAGCGTCAAAGGATGTAGTTAAAATAGAGATTTAAAGGCATTCACCCTCAATTTTTCATTCTTTCATCTAGAAAAAGTTTCTCTATATTAAATGCCTACCGACATATAAAAAAATTAGATTAATTGCGCATTGAATTTATTATTACAAGTATATATATTTAATCTTGGTTAACTTGGTTTCGCTCCGCCCGAATTGGTTCATTCTAACGAAAGTCAAGTTTGTCACTCTATCTTACACCTACAGTTTAACGTGGAATCCGAGCCACGCTCAACCAGCAGCCCAGCGTCTTAACCACTAGGCTACCCAGGGTACCCATTTATCTACCAACCAATTATTTTTATTGTGTGGAAGGATGAATAACTGGGTTTTGCTGCACGCCGCCTGCTGTCACCGGGTCTCGATCCCGGGGCCGATGGATTTGTAGTGAGCAACGTTAACTATACTACACCACCGAAGCATATATATATATACACACACACTCGTATATATATATATGAAACAGGAAATTTGTACGCCAACATATGTACGACGGAAATTTATACGCCAGCATTTGTACGCCAGAACATTTATACGACTGGAAATTTATACGCCAAGCATTTGTACGACGGTATTTTATACGTTAACGCAAGAAATTCATGATCAGTTAATAAAATTAAATTTGAAACTAGGTAGGTTAAAATACAAATTATCACAAATTATGAATTAGATATTACAATAATTAAATGCATAATTGAAACTAGATTTCAGCTTATCAATTTAAAAGAAAATGTCACTAGCGATATACAGAACGAATGTCATTTAAAAAATCGGAGAACAAATCTTGCGAGTTTTTCTCATTAATCTCCAGACCTAACCTAACCTAACCTAACCACCTGTACCTATTCAATAACCATTTACCTACCTGTTAATCCTTTAATGCGCTGTGATACATGATCAAATTTAAAATTCTTCAAATTGAAATTACTTTCAAAATATTTAAATAATGTTTACTTTTATTTATTTATTTATTTTTTGCACCTGTGCTTATGTTTATCTAAAAAAAGAAGTCACGGTTATTATCATGAGTAGATCGCATACTTAAGTAAAAAATGTCCGGTAGAGCGCATACTTAAATTACCGTCGTACAAATGTCAGTCGTATAAATGTTCTGGCGTATAAATGCTGGCGTATAAATTCCGTCATACAAATGTTGACGTGCAAATTTCCGCACATGATATATATATATATATAATATATATATATATATATAAAATGCAAACCCACAAGGAAAAAGAAAAAAAGATTTCAAAACCTTTCGTGTATTCAGCAGTACACCTCATTTCACGTGTTAAGTGTGAAATTCATCCCATATATCTGGATCTGGATCGGCTACTAAAAGTCTGCGAAGTGTATTCGCAGAAACATGATATTCTTTTTAATGTTACAAAAACTAAGGTTATGCAATTTCATCCTAAAAGCTGTAATCAGCCAGCTGATATAAAGTTTAAAATGAATGGTGAGGTAATTGAGGAAGTACAAGAGTTTAAGTATTTGGGTGGTCAAACTATTACCAGCTCCTTGAGTGATGACTCGGATATAAGAAAACAATCTCGAAGCCTGTGTGCTAAAGCGAATATGACCATAAGGAACTTTCGATTCTGTACAAGTGAAGCTAAAGACACTCTCTTTTACTTTCTGCAGTAATATATACGGACAGCAACTCTGGGTGAATTATAAAAAAGGTTCTGGCAAAACCCTAAATTTGCTGTACAACAGGTCTTTTAGACTCTTACATAAATTACCCCCGAGATGCTTAGCTTCGCAAATGTTGCTTACCGCAATGTCCGAGCTTCCCGGAGGTAACAAGACGTGCTCAATACAGTTTAATGCAAAGAATAAAAAATCAACCAACCCGATCATCCAAGCTATCCACGAGTCCTGCCATTTATCCTCTAAGCTATGGACTTCTTGGTACGAAAACGTCTGTCTGTAGTCCACTTAACTTCGACATTTACAGTATTATTCTAATCAATTGTATATATTTCTATCCTTAGTATATGAACTGTCATTGTATTAATAATATTTGTCATATGGACTATAGTCTGCCAATAAACCTTTTCATTTTCATTTCATTTTCATTTATATATGAGATTGAACTCAGAGTGGTTCCCTGACGTTTTTTCATGATACACACAGACCGTGCATGGAACAAGGAACTCTTCTGGGAAAATTAAATCCACTGTAGTCCGAATAAGTAATGGTAAATGACAAACACTATAGTTTTTTTTTTCATGATGGGAGGGAAGCTATATTTTTTGGGCCTTTTTGCGAGTAACCCCAAGTCGGGCTAACATCATGAAAAAGAAAAACTATAGTGTTTGTCATTTACCATTACTTATTCGGACGATAGTGGATTTTATTTTCCCAGAAGAGTTCCTTGTTTATGCACAGTCTGCGTGTATCATATATATATATATATATATATACACACAGGCCCGGATTTAGCTATAGGCGAACTAGGCGATCGCCTAGGGCCTCGCGCCAAAGGGGGCCTCGCTCAAGCCGTTTTGCGCGTTCTGTTCAAGTGATATTAATGATTTAGAACTCTATGAAGAACTTAAAGTACTTTGCAGGTTTATACCTGAGAAAACAGATCTCGGAAATGCCCTTGTTTATATAGTGCAAAAACAACTAAGTGAGATTTATCCTAATGTTTATGTTGCACTTCGAATAGTATTAACCATCCCAGTTACTGTTGCTTCGGCTGAAAGAAGTTTCTCGCGTCTCAAACTTATTAAAACATATTTGCGTTCCACCATGTCTCAAGCGAGATTGCAATCATTAGCTATGTTATCAATAAAAAACGATATAACAAATTCATTAGATTATTCTCAATTAATTGAAGAGTTTAGCTCGAAGAAAAGTAGAAAAGCATTGCTGTAATATTCAAGGAGCATCTGAACCAAATATTAAAGCTTTAATATTTAGCCTGATAAGTCGATCGCTCACTATTATAAAAAATGAAATGTCAACATCTCTTATACATCACATATGAAAAACGTTTGTATACTATGGAAAGTCATTACCTATAATATTATATAAATCTTAGAAATCATTTTCTTATATTTTCGATACAAATCTTGATTCATATCATAATTTATACTTATTTGTATGGTTTATTTATATTTCTTATACAATTTCCATGCGTGATTATTTTGGTTTGGTTTAATTTTTAAGTGCTAGCATAGTTCTGTCTATGCGGGATTCTAATATTGCTGGTATAGTACCGATAATTAAGTCCATATTTTCATATATATAGGCCAAGGGCCTCGCAATTTCTAGATCTGCCTAGGGCCTCGCAATTTCTAGATCTGCCTAGGGCCTCGCAACTTCTAGATCCGGCCATATATATATATATATATATATATATATATATATATATATATATATATATATAAAATAATTATTATTATTATTTCCTATAATTTGAAAGGCAAAATGCTGATCGTTTCTGATGTAGCATCAAATTACCAATCCTTTTGTCCGTTTTTACCGAAACGAGTTTATAAAAATAAATGAAAAACTAACCACAACCAAGCTTTGACAAAGGCCAACCAAGTTATTCGATATTAGTTTGATAGATGGTGTGCTCAGCTGGAGAGAGGTGAAATGGGAAGTCAGGTATCTGGTTGCAGACAGATGGGAAGGGAGCAAGTTACGTAGTGACATTTTATATAAAGAAACAATATTTACAAGTTATGATGCTTTCAGATGACCTGGAGTACATATATATATATATATATATATATATATATATATATATATATATATATATATATATATAATTGACAAAAGTAAATAGACACCTTTGTTTTTTCAAAAAAAATTTATTTGATTGTATAAGTCACTTAATAATAATAAATTTATTAAATCAGTAAATGCAAAAGGGAAAGGAACACGATTTTAAATACCGTATACTAATTAAATTAATTTATTATTATTTAATCAAATAAAAAATATTTGGAAAGAAAAACAAAGACGTTTTTTGTAACGGCAAATTTGTATGTTTAAATTTCAAATCGGAAAACAAATTAAAATCGTAAAATAAAGATGTGATTTTAAGACGGTTTTAATTTCACCTAAAAATTGAATCTTTTTAAATCTAGAACATGTCGATGAAGGAGAGCGGTTGAAACTTGACCCAAAAGTAGGCCGAAAGACTGCGCTCGTTCTCAGATAAAAGGTCATAAATCAGGTTCGCGGTTATTAGTTAAAAGTTAAGTTCAAATATAAACACTTGAGAGATGTGTAACTTGCTATATGTCAAGACCTCGAGGAGGGTCTCTGAGAGGAAATTTTAGTTTAATTCTTCATTTCACGAAAGGCGGAGCTTAGAAATAACGAAATCGGATTAACAAATAGAAGTTCAGTAATTTATGTACGAATGACGTCAGGTAATGAAGCTGTTTTGATAGGTCATTTAGATATTGAAAAGGAGTAGTTCTTTTAATTTTGGTGTGACTTAGAGACATTAGGCAGTTGTAGTCCTGCCCTTCCAAAGGTAAAGTGTTGTAAAATCTCCTAATTTGTGGCACCTTTAGATTCCATAAGCCAGCCTTAACCCTAAATTACCCATCTTCATTTTACTTAAAAATTTACTCAGCATTAATAATAATAATAATAATAATAATAATAATAACTTGCATAATTACGGCAAACTACCAAAAAATCAACGGCATCGAGGACCCATATGGGTAAGCTAGGGTAAAGTGTCTTTGTTGTTCGAATAATTTACATCTTATTGTTTCACTGTTTTAAACTTCGTTTCAAGAGTTTAATGCTTGTCGGCAGAAAAAACTTTGTAAAAACAATGCCGGAAAGTGTCCGGCAATTTTTAGAGTTTAATTCTGTTTACAAGACCAAATCTAAATTATAAGTTTGTTGAGTTTATTGTTTTTATCTCCGGGAATGATTTTAAAATGTTTGCGCTGAGCAACTTTTGGTAATTTTCTTTCCTGAGGAAATCTGCGGAGTTCACGCAGAACTTTTGAAGATTGTGTTAAAATGAATTTGGCGAAATTGTTTCCTAAAATTCTGCGGGACTCGCGCGGAACTTTTGGAGACCTAAATTTCTGTATTTGTTGTAAGTAAACTGTGATCTTAAGGAATTTGAAGTAAATGTTATTCCTTAAGTAACCTATTAAAAAACCCTCTATATAAATCCTTCGAGACTTAATCCAAATAACTGAAAAAAAATTATGGAATTTAAATTTTATTTTTGAAAAAAAAAAAAAATGTAACTTTACATCTGTAAACTTATTTTGAATTAATGTACCATTGTGAATTAAATTTTTTCAATTTTGTCAAAAAAGATTTATACGAGGGATTGTGTTGTTTTTACGCCACTCTTCTAAACTGAAAGTAAATTAACGTTAAAAGTTCGAAATGAAG
This sequence comes from Bathynomus jamesi, assembly GCA_023014485.1. Taxonomy (NCBI): domain Eukaryota; kingdom Metazoa; phylum Arthropoda; class Malacostraca; order Isopoda; family Cirolanidae; genus Bathynomus; species Bathynomus jamesi. Next base: position 930,384 of record JAJOZX010000699.1, on the reverse strand, counting down.
ACTAGGCTTTAAGTAAGCCGAGAAAATTGTGCGTATACAGGGTGTCCCATAAGTCCGGCATCATAGGAGAAATTCATATTTTTCTATTTCTACAAACCATAATTCATATTTTTCTCTTTCTACAGGCCATAATGTCTGTGAGCAAGGAAAAACGAATCCAGATAATTCTACTAATAGGAAATCGGAGTCAAAGAGAGGCCGCTGCTGAATTTAACAGACTGCATCCAGACCGCGAGCCAATAACACAGAGTTGTGTTAGCAGACTTGTTGCAAAGTTTAAGGAAACAGGATCCATAGAAGATAAACCACGCAGTGGACCTTCAAGGAGGTCCACTGACGATGATACAGCGACTGCTATCCTGGCTCATTTTTAACAGAAGTCCCAATAAGTCTCTTCGGCGATTGTCCGCCGAGACAGGAGTGTCGAAAAGTAGCATCCATCGCATTCTTCAGGCTCACAAATGGCATCCATATAAACTTCAGATCCTACAGAAATTAAGCGAAGATGATCCCGACCGGCGGATGGAATTTTGTGAATGGGCTACGGAACAATATGCTCGGGATGCCAATTTCCCGTCCACCATTCTGTTCAGTGACGAGGCTGTTTTTTATGGAAATGGTGAGGTAAATCGACAGAACACCCGCTACTGGTCTCAAAACAACCCTCACTGGTATACCTCTTCAAAGGAACAAGGTGCATCTCGGGTGATGGTATGGTGTGGCATTTGGAAGGATCGCATCATAGGCCCCCTCTTTTTCGATGAACATGTCACTGGAGGCACCTACCTACGTATGCTCAAGGAAGAAGCATTTCCCAGTGCCTTGAACGAAGAAGGAAATTTCCCAACATGGTTCCAGCAAGACGGCGCTCCTGCACATTACAGCACCCAAGTAAGGGAATACCTGTACCAACAATTCCCTGGTCATTGGATAGGACATCGAAGGCCTGTGGAATGGCCAGCTAGAAGCCCGGATCTCACGCCACTAGATTTTTATCTCTGGGGCCACTTGAAAGCGCTGGTATACGCAGAGAAAATTAGGAGTGTTGAACATTTGCGGCAGCGCATTATTGGGGCATGTAACACCATTACTCCTGACATCATTCACCGTGTGCTTGCTGACTGGGTATCACGTCTGAATTTGTGTATTGAAGACAATGGTGGACATATTGAGCATGTTCTTTAAATAAAAGCTTTTGTTTTGCCTTTTTTTATTATTTTTCCTATGATGCCGGACTTATGGGACACCCTGTAGAATTGAAAGTTCATCAGTGTGTAACCAGAACCATCTTTGGTTCGAATCCGCGCGCAGTAAGCGCAACCAAAAAGTGTTTACACTACACGTCTATTTACTTTTGTCAAGCCTCTGTATATATGGAGTGTCTCCTAAAAAATGAGACGCTCTACTTTGTTTAGTTCATATTTTTTTAGGCGGGGTTTTCGAGATGCCTAGACACTCTGCGTTTGAAAGATGGGAGACCATAGACAGGAGGAAAGATGGAGTGAGGAAGATTGTTCCAGAGTTAACCGGTTGAGTAGATGAAAGACTGAAAATATCGATTAACCCTTGCATTAGATAGTTGGACAGAAAAGGAATGAGAAAGTGTAGAAAGTCTGGTACTGCGTGCTCTCCTTAAAGGAGGAGGCCTGCAGTTAGAGAGTTCAGAAGAGCAATGTCCGTTATAATAGCGATAGTAAAGAGGGAGTGCAGCAACATTGCAACGAAGAGAGAGAGAGAAGACAATCAGTAAGAGGCGGTGAATTGATGAGATGAAAAGCCTTTGATTCCACCCAGTCAAGTACGGCTGTATGGGTTGAACCACCCCACACATGAGAAGCATACTCCATATAGGGGCGAACAAGTCCCCTTTACAGAGACAGCAACTGAGTGGGGTGAAGAAACCGCGGAGGCGGTACCGCACATCTAACCTCTTAGAAGCTGTTTTAGAAAGAGAGTATATGTGATCTTTCCATGAAAGATCACGAGAAAAGGAAACGCCAAGAATGTTAAGAGAAGAGGAAGGATTGAGTTGTGTGTTGTTGAAAGGTAAGGGGATAGTCGTGTGGAAGATTGTGATGAGTAGACAGATGGAGGAACTGAGTTTTTGAGGCATTGAAAGCCACAAGGTTTCCTCTGCCCCAGTCAGAGATAACAGAAAGATCAGAGGTCAGGTGTTCCACAGCCGTACTACGCGAATCATGGAGTGACGGTTGAGAGGGACGCTTTGGAAAGCGGGTGGAGAAGTGAAGAGTGGAATCATCGACATAGGAGTGAGTAGGACAGGAAGTGTGACTTAAAAGATCATTAATAAATAAAAGGAAAAAATGGTGACAGGACAGAACCCTCAGGAACACCACTGTTAATAGATTTAGGAGAAGAACAGTGGCCATCTACAACCGCAGCTACAGATCGGCCAGAAAGGAAATTAGAGATGAAGGCACAGATAGAAGGATAGAAACCGAAGGAGGGCAGTTTGGAAATTAAAGATTTGTGCCAGCTTCTATCAAAAGCTTTTGATATGTCTAGCACAATAGCAAACGTTTCACCGCAATCCCGAAAGGAGGGTGACCAAGAGTCAGAGAGATATGTAAGAAGGTCGCCAGTAGAGCGTCCCTTGTGGAATCCATACTGACGATCTGAAAGAAGATTGTGAGAAGAAATCTTCCTATTAAGAAGAAATCTTCTATTAAGGAGAGATTCAAAAACTTTGGAAAGGCAAGAAATTAAAGCAATTGGACGATAGTTGGAGGGTTGATAGCGGTCACCCTTCTTTGGGACAGGCTGAATGAAAGCGAACTTCCAGTAGGAAGGAAAAGTACCAGATGAGAGATAAAGACGAAAGAGTTTGCCTTGGCAGGGTGTCAGCACAGAAGCACAGTTCTTAAGAACAAGAGGAGGAACACCATCAGGACCATACGCCTTCCTAGAGTTGAGCCCAGATAGGACGGAAAAAACATCTTTAGAAGAGATTCTAATTTCTTTGAAAAAAAGTATGTTTATTTTGAAGCGTTATTTTCATACAAATAGAAAGAGTTTTGCAAGTACAACGTGATTTTAAAACACATTTTGGTGTAAAGGAAGCCCTTTACCCCTTACAGCAGATCTATGATATAATAAGAGACTAACGAAGAATTTCGAAGAAACTGAAGCTATGAAAGAAAATTGAAAAGTCGCGTTGATCGAAAGGAAATTGCAGAATACGCCATCTTATACTGTAAATGCGATGATGTAGCTTTGCCTTGTCAACCTACAAAGTTCCGTGAAGATGATGTGTTGTAAGAATCATATGTCAAATACTTTGTAACATATAACTTAAACAAAATAGAACGTCATTTCCGGAGTTTACGGAGGCATATACTTGTGTATATATATATATATATATATATATATCTCCAGTGTCTTTTCAATAAAACATAAATGCTCATCGGAAAGTATTATAAATCATCAGATGGAACATGTCAGCAACTGGACAAATGATTATTTATTCAACAATTTATTTATTTATTTTTAGTTCTACAAAATAAAAAAACCCTTCCTTATTCATAAAATAAATATTTATAAAATAATTTTAATGTAAAATACGAATAAAATTTTAGAATATTCATTTTATACCAAATTGGAACTTAATTTAAGGAAGTTAATTTTATTTCAGATTAAATATTTATTTTCAGAATTTCTCTACATTTAACCTGTTGGGATTGCAAAATTGGAGTTTATTAATAAATTAATAAATATAAAAAATAAAATTTGGAATGTATAAATGAAAAACAAGTTAGGTTTAATAGTTAGAAATTAAAAATTTTGTGTAGACCTATGATCAGAACGACACTCATTTACGTGAACATAGTAGTTCGAGGACGCAAAATGCCTGCGTACCTGCGCTAGAACGTAGCACGACGGCTCAAAACGCGTGCGTACCTACACTGGAATGAGGTGGCAAACAGCCAATAGAAATTAAGTATCGTGGTCACATGATGCCACACTACGGAGTTGTCCAATCAGAAACTAACTAGCTACCACGCGTTGTTAAGCCCTCACTTCGACCAATTAAATTAGGGGAAGTAATGTAGTTTTCAGGAAATGATAGATTTTTATGAATTTAGAATTTATTAAGGATAAATAGGCTACTTAGGGTACTAAGCGATATAAACTAGGTAGGAATTTAATAAAACTCATAAAATAAGATGTGTAAACTTGTGTAGTTCCAGGTGCTTGAGGAAAAGAGAAGAGAAATGTTCCGTCCCGCCGCGAGATGGAAATCCGAAGTCTCTTCTGAATGGATTATGGAGAAACAGCAGCGTCGGTGAGTGAGTAGAGAGGAGGCCTTGAGAGAGAGAGGTGTGACAGTTATGTATTAACCCTAGAATGCATAACCCGGATAAATATAACACCCGGCGGGCCTCAGAGGCTCACGTTATGCATTCTAGGGTTAAGAAGATTCCATTTGGAGTTATCCCATTGCATTTATTTTTTTTTACTCCTTAATGTGACTGTAATTAAGAAATAAAAAAAAAATTTCTGTCGTTTTACTCTGATCCACGAACCGTGCAGTGAATGCCCATTGAAGATTAGAGACTCGAAGACTAGTGACACCGCCCCCAAAGAGTAAAATTGGTAAAACAAGTATCGCAGTTAGGACCGTAGTTCATTTTTTTTCTTTCATTTGTTTTATGGGGAATCAAGTGTGGATAAAATAGAAGTAGGCCCAAATTCCAAATTCCGAACAACACCGGACCTACTCTTCTGAGGAGCACGTTGGCGGGAGATAATCAAATGGTACCCCAACGGAACCATAATATCACGTATGCTGATATGCCCAAGTTTGCCAGGCTGATACATGCTCCGTAGCGCTACCTCAATTGTGTAATAAAATAATAATGTTATAATCCCCCTCCCCAGAAAAGAGGGTGTAAGAATAAAGAAGGAACTCCGAATTCAACAAATCCCTTCAGTGTTCATTTTGCACCTAACGTAACCGTAGGGCTAAAAAGTTGTTTCCATAATTTATATTTAAATAATTATAATTATATATATACAGGGTGTTTGAAAACTTTCTGTACAAATTGTAATGGGGATAGACAACACCAAGACAAACCCTTTTCGTCTATAAGTGTATGTCCGCTGACGTCACCATTCGGCGCGAGAGGGCGCCGCTGCAATTGGCTAAAAGGTGAAGTGGGCTAGACTCGCGCTTGCCGCGGGCATTCTTAAATCGGACGTAGTACTCGTAACATGGAGCGCTTCACGACTGCTGAGATGGCTGACATGCATATGGTGTATGGGGATGCCAATGGAAACGGAAGAGCTGCTGTGAGGTTGTACCGACAGCACTTCCCAAACAGACGTGTGCCAAACCACCAAACGTTTGCGCATTTGCATCGGCGACTGCGAGAAACTGGAACATTCCATGCAAACATGCATGACACTGGTCGGGAGAGAAACGTGCGCACTCCTGACATGGAAGAAGAAATCCTACGGCGATTTGAGGACAATCCAAGCGCAAGCACGCGAGGTGTTGCACGTATCCTCGGTGTGAACCACGACCTGGTCTGGAGAGTGTTGCACGAGCAGCAGTTACATCCGTTTCATCGTCAGAGAGTCCAGGCATTACAACCTCGGGATTACCCTGTTCGTGTGGAATTCGCACGCTGGTTTCTGCAGCAGACAGCGGTGCAGCCTAATTTTCCGGCTTATGTGCTGTTCTCAGATGAGGCCTGTTTCACACGTGAGGGTGTGTTTAACATGCACAATTCTCACGCGTGGGCGCACGCAAATCCACATGCTACACGGGTGCATGCTCATCAAGAACGGTTCGCCGTCAATGTTTGGGCGGGTATCGTCCATGGCAAGTTGATTGGGCCGTACCTGCTGCCTGCCCGACTCGACGGGCGGGTTTATCGGATATTTCTTGAAGAAACGTTGCCGGAACTGCTGGAAGATGTTCCCTTGGCTATTCGTAGACGAATGTGGTTTCAACACGACGGGGCCCCAGCACACTCCAGCAACGATGTGCGGGATTATCTGAACGCCACTTTTGGGGACCGATGGATAGGCCGGGGTGGGCCCGTAGCCTGGCCACCGAGATCGCCCGATTTAACATGCCTCGATTTCTTCCTGTGGGGACACATGAAGAACCTCGTGTACGAGACTCCCATTTACTCAGAAGAAGACCTCGTAGCAAGAATCGCTGTCGCCCCTGAAACTGTTCCCGAAATGCCGGGAATCTTTCGACGTGTACGTCGGTCAATGCTTCGACGCTGTCGGGCATGCATTGATGCTACCGGTCGCAACTTTCAGCACCTTCTTTAAATAAACATGCCTTCTTTAAATAAACATGTTACGCGTACTACGTCCGATTTAAGAATGCCCGCGGCAAGCGCGAGTCTAGCCCACTTCACCTTTTAGCCAATTGCAGCGGTGCCCTCTCGCGCCGAATGGTGACGTCAGCGGACATACACTTATAGACGAAAAGGGTTTGTCTTGGTGTTGCCTATCCCCCATTACAATTTGTACAGAAAGTTTTCAAACACCCTGTATATATATATATATATATATATATATATATATATATATATATATATATATATATATATATATATATATATCTATATATATTATATATATTAGGGTGATTCAAAACAATCAAAGTTTTTTTTTTGATTGTTCAACCTGTATTTTTGTTCCCTATGACAAAAAAGTAGTGTCTGCCAAATTTGGTGAATTTTAAATAAAATTTACTATGTGCTACCAGGCGTCAAAGTTTCCCTTTTTTCAATTTGTTTGTTTTTACAACTTATGATTTTATGTTTAATTGTTTATATTTCAGAATTTTTAATTAATGGTTTATATACTAGCTTGCTTTTAATTGTTGTTTGGAACTCGTAATTTTGATATGGAAGCTAGGCCTAACTCACCATCACCTAGTTGCTCAGTTGGGAGAAGTTCTACAAGAAAGAAACTGAAGTATGGCTAATTGGGCAGCCCTCTGCAGTACTAAAAACATCCGTATTACCATCAGAGAAGGAAATGATGGCCCTCTTCATGCACTACAGAAATATTAAAAAGCAAGGCATTAGAGAATCATGCTGCTCTACCGCAGATGATGTGCTAGCAGTTGGGAAAAAATCAGGAATACCAGCAAAACAAAGAGTACATGTAGTAGATAAAATTCAAGGAATACTGAAGGAATGGCAGCTGCTTAAGAAAAACAAAGTAAACAAATTGAAAAGATCACAAAATTTAAATAATAAAGAAGAAAAATGGAAAGATAAACTGGAAAACTTATTTGACATTGCTCATGAGAATGTTATGCAGCTTATAAAAATAGAAGATAAGAAATTCTTGAAAATGCAACGTGAGAAAGGACGTCATGGAAAAATGGGTACCATTGATAAGGCTGTTGCTAAAAAAGAGCAAAGAGCAGCAGAAAAGCAACAACGTTATGAAAAGAGGAAAGCAGAAGAAGAGATCAGAAGAATGAAGAGGCTGTCATACTCACTAGTACATCATCAGAATCAGAATCAGAGGAGAGTAAAAGTGATGAATCTGGTTTCTGTGTTGCACAACCTTCAACATGGAAAAGTAAGGTAAGCAAACGCAGAAAATTGTTTGATGATAAATTATTAGGAAGTCTTGATGTTGCAAAATTGAGTGACAGAAATGCGTCTCTAGTTTTAATGCCAACAATCAGACATCGCTTGAATGGGGCATCTGCGAACAAATAAAATGCATGTGTTTCGATACAACGGCAGCCAATACTGGTCCTAGAAATGGTGCAGCTATTCTTCTAGAACAAAAATTCGACAACGATTTATTGTTATATTTGAAATTATGCTGGAAGCTGTTGTTTCAAAGTCTTTATCACCCTCTTCTGGCCCAGATATAGTCCTTTTTAAGAAGTTCAGAGAAAACTGGTCAAGCATTAATAAGGAGGACTAAGAAACAGCATTATCAGATCCAGATATCTATGAAAATATTCATGACATCAAAGATGACATAATTATATTTGCAGCAAATCAACTAGATACATTCCAACCAAAAGACGATTACCTAGAACTATTGCAGTTAACAATTATTTTTTTGGGAGGTGAACCAAAAGGTGGAATCAAATTTAAACATCCAGCGGGATTTCATCGGGCTAGGTAAATGGCCAAAATTACATATTCATTAAAATTTTTGTTCAAATCTCAGTTCAAAATTTCAGTAAAAGACAAAAAAGGACTAAAAGACATCTGTCTATCTGCTACTTGGTTATATGTAAAGACATGGTTTACAGCTCCTGTGCCATCTTGCGCTCCTCTTCTTGATATGGAATTATTACAGAATCTTGTAGTCTACAAACAAATAAATAACACAATTGCATTTGTTGCTATTAAAAAACTGTTAGGTCACCTCTGGTGGTTCTAGGAAAATTCGCCGTAAACATTTTCGCCGTAAACATTTTCGCCGTAAGACAAATTCGCCGTAAAATTTTTTAAAAATAATCAATGGATGATAAAGGGTATTATATAAGCATTAAAAAGGCAAGTCTTTATTCAATGGTAAAAGTCAGTGATAAAACTTCTTAAAAATAAACTCTCTTCCTTCATCAAATTGGTTATGAGTTTCTAGATACTTGGATGCATGTTAGTAATAGAGCTTTGTATTGCATTGTGGAAGCCTTCTATACTGTTGTTCGTTCTCGGCATATTATTATGAGTTCTTTCGACAACATTCCACAATTCTATAGGAAATGTTGGCTCCATTCTTCGCCTTCGCGCGCCTCGGCCTCGTTCTCCTCCTATATAGTGAGTTTCAAAGCAAGATAAGGAATTTATTTAAGAAATTTATTTAACCAAACTATCACGACTTAACCTAACCAATCGTCAATGCCGTACAGTATAAAGAATGTTGGCTCCATTCTTCGCCTTCGCGCGCCTCGGCCTCGTTCTCCTCCTATATAGAGTTTCAAAGCAAGATAAGGAATTTATTTAAGAAATTTATTTAACCAAACTATCACGACTTAACCTAACCAATCGTCAATGCCGTACAGTATAAAGAGTCTTAATTGTGGTAGACTGCTCGAAGCTAGGTAGACCGCACACTTAACCAGCACCGGCTATTATAAGGGTTCAGTTAAACTTTTTTTTAATTTTAATTTTATTTTATTTACGGCGAATATCCTTACGGCGAATTTGTCTTACGGCGAAAATGTTTACGGCGAAAATGTTTACGGCGAATTTTCCTACGGCGAAAATGTTTACGGCGAATTTTCCGGTCACGACCTCTGGTACCTATCAGAAGAACTGGTAGCCTTGGCCTTTTATGATGAAGTGCCTACTGAAACAAAAAACAAAATGGTAAAGGCCTTGCAAAATACAACAGAAACTCTTCCTGCAAAACGGGCTTTTCTAGATCCTGCACTTATTCCAACGAAGAAATTAAAAGATTTTGTCACATCAAATACTCAAAGATTCTTTACAATAACAGAATTTAGTTCAAAATTTTTACTCAAAGATGCTAAAGAATGGCATAATGATGAAGAGTATAACTCCGCTAAGAAATCTATCAAACAGTGGAAAGTTGTGAATGATATAGCGGAAAGAGGAGTAAAATTAATGGATGAATGTAATAAAATACTAACACATGAAAGAAGATCAAAAACAATTCTTGCTACAAGTAGTGAAAAACTACAGGGCTGTTTACCCTGATAGAAAAAAAGAAACATTGATGAAATAAGGACAGCTAATGTCTCAAATATCATGCTAGTTTAATTATGCATGCTTGTGGTTATGGTAGGACCTACGGGGAGCTTTCCACATTAAAAAAAAAGCAATGCGCCTTGTATTGTACCTCCTGGGTGGTGTGGAAAAATTTGACAATTTGAGTCGTTCTGTCAATTTTTAATTGCTGGTAGCAACCCCTAAAAATTAAAAATTTGCTAAAATATTTTAGGATAGTTGTTTTTATGCTGAAATGAACCATTTAAAGGGTTGAACACGTTAAAATATAAAACAAAATTTTTTACCCCCATATTTGAATCACCCTAAATTATATATACACCTTATGAACCTTATGTTGTTTCGTGCGTTGGTCTCTCTTCACACGGAGGTCAAGCTGGTGGCCCCGCCTCTAGGTCTGGCCTGGTGGAGGAGCGAGTTGCTTTCTTGCGCTCTCCACCGTACATAGCCAGGCACGCCCGGCTCATCTGGTACTGTCCTGAGCCAGGCATCCAGTCTTTTCTTGAAGACTTCAACTTTGACCCCCGTTACGTTTCTGAGGTCCTTAGGAAGCTGGTTGAAAAGTCTTGGGCCCCTGACAACCAAGCTATTTTCCTTCAGGGTTGAGGAGGTCCCTTGTCGGGCCTTTAATTTGGGAACACTACACATTCTGCCTTTCCTATTTTCTAATGTTGTTTGAATGGTAATTGGGTTTAGTTTTAGGTTTGGTACCAGTTTTTCGATCATTTTCTATATGTAGATTATGATGTACCTCTCTCTCTCTCTCTCTCTCTATATATATATATATATATATATATATAATAGAGAGAGAGAGAGAGCTGTTTGTTTTCGGATTTAGAGTTTGCTGTTGGGTAAAGTTGCTTATATGAATACCCATTTCCAGAACTAAATAATGAGTGCGTGAGTGCATGCATGCATGAAACTTTCATGAGGGAAGCATTCATGCACCACAAATTGGTCGTGTATATCCCTTTTTGCGACTCACCACCATCCCGACGGCATGATTGTGACGATCCATTTTCTTGAACTTACTTTAAAAAAAACAAAAAAAAGAGAGATTATTTCACCACTAATTTTGTTCTGTTTGCTCGTGTGATTTCGCGTATCCTGTTTTCGATCATTGTCTCATTTATTCTTTGCTTTCACACTTGAATAAATAACATTTAAGTCTCGATAGGACTTTTTAAATTTATTGTACTTATATATATATATACACACTGTATATTGAGCTCCGAAAAGGTAGTTACTGTGAAAGTTCATATTAGTGGGTTTCGAACTCCCGTCCTGAAATATCAAAAGGCATCGCTTTAATACCTTGAGCCATCCCGGATTTAAAAGGAGATCATTTAAACGCGGTGAAGTCTTATAGAGCGGTTTTTGAACGTGTTTAAAGCCTCTTTAAATGCGCGATTATTGTTCTAAAAGCATATTATATATACATATATGAGTAACATAGCGGGAAGGGGGTAAGCGACAAAATCGGCGAAATCCGTTTTCTGTTTGAAAAGACGGCCTTTTTTTCCCTCTTTCACCTCCAACTGGCAGATATTCCATTCTGTGAGTGGAAACAGTGTTTGTCGCTCATCCCATTCTCCCGCTCCGCTACTCCTGTAACATCTGCCGAAGTTCCACATCAAGTACATAATTACTGAAGTAAAAACAAACACTTAAGTAAAATGTCTCATCAGGTATTGAAGGTGAAATTCCAACGTTACTTGCATAAAAAACCATTTCGTACGGAACTAATTAAGATAAAAATTAGAGATTTTTTCCTGTTCGCAGCTCAACCAGTGAATATAACTAAACTTTTGCGCGGTAAGCAGGCACCCAATAAGGAACACGTACAAGTTGTGCGTGATTCATCAGGAGCAAGAGGCATTTTACAGTTTCAGTAGGTTTAAATATACTTTTATATAATTTCTATGTAGTGACCCTCGTAACGCTCACCTACTTCCGTATATCAATGTATCCCTCTTTTCCACCCTGACTACCGGAGTTTTCTTCCTTCGTACGAAGTAATACAATGAAATAACTAAATGAGCGCAACATTAACAATACGATGACGTTTATTCACGTCTACAGTATTTATGCTCCTTCACCTTATCACAAACTTCACCAAACTTAAGAGTTAACATACGTCTGGGGAAGTTTTCAATTGGCTAAGTTTCGACACAATCTACTCCATTTGATTAACAAAGACAGTAAAATACAAAGAACATTATTCTCTATACTCCACCTATATACAGTGTGTATATATATATATGAAGGGGATCGGATGTCATTACATGCTCTCATCTCGTTCTGTAACAAGCTTCTGTATTAATAATAACAAAGAAATAAGACAAGTGAGAAACTTATTATAGAGCTTCCATTTGAGGCTTCATTCATGATGATGATAATGATGGTGATGATAATGATGATGATGATGATGATGATGATTAAGAAGCCCTAAAAGAATATGAATGAACCTCCTTATTTAAATGTTATTGAATGTCATTAATCTTGTCATTACCTTTTTAAGACTCTTGTCCCAGACCAGCATTATTATCGTCTTATCTCATTAATATAAGTTTCCAAGAGGCTTTATGACAAATTAACTCATTAAATGAGACCATAATTTTGAATAATATATATATATATATATATGAACTCCATTAATGAGTTCATTTTGCCTGCAAAGCTTCAAAATGACGCTGGCATACATTCAAAGAGAAGACATGTATCGAGTCTAACCTGCTAAAGTTAACCTGCATAAAATACCAACATACATCATCATGTTGGCGGTGATTTTATGAAATTGTATTTATATTATGTAATCTTTCAAAGCAATCTGAAGTTTAGTTTACTTCGTTATTTGAAAATGAAACAAGGGTTCTTTGTAGGATTACGCATGACGCAAACAGAATTTCGTAAGATTATCATTAAACATTTTGCATGTTAATATTGTGCAAATTATACTTTACGCAGGTACAATTTCGGAAAAAAAGTTCGCCGAGAAACCTAAAATTTATAAAAGCATAAAAAGTTACTAATCAGTAGTAACTGGGTTACGTTTGTGAAATTTTATTACTGTCCCCTACCCCACCAAAAAAAGAAAATTTAATAAAATGTCCAAAGGAAAACAGAGTATATTACCAATTAGTAATTTCTTTTAATGTTTTATAAAACTGTTATGTTTCAAGGCGAATTTTTTTCTGGAAATGTACATTATATATATAATATATATATATATATATATATTACGAATAAGCTGGACTTTTATCCATCTCATCCATTAAAATCTGATTTATTTCCAATTAAGATATTTCTTTATCCTTACATAATTAAAATTGTGGGTTGTCTGCATGTGACAATTTAATCACAAAATGGATTCGATGTGTATATATTAAAAATTATCGCTAAATCTTAACTTTTATGCAGATATTATAAAACATATAATAAGTATTCACCACAACAACATTAAAAACTTCAATACTAAATTTCTTGAATCGAACCCACGTCTAAAAAAAAAAAAAAAAAAACCCCTCTCGATAGAGAGATCTGTCCGATTGAGCCAAAGATGAAAGAAACGAGATTTCGTACAGATGAATTGAAGTCTTCGAAAATGAGCAGTCGCTGACTTATCGCAGTTTCGAATCTCTTCTCGAAAGAACTGAAAATTGAACGCGTCAATTTATGAATTCCTCAATGAATGTCTCACGACGCTGCCACCAGATACAGATGCCTCAGAGAGACAACGAACGGGCGTTGGAGATGTATGTAACATCAGCTAAGGGCATACATGCAAAGGTATATATATAAAAAATGTTACATAAAAATTGAGATATGGGTTGATGCTCTCTCTCTCTCTCTCTCTCTCTCTCTTATTAAAGAAATATTGTTCAGACACTAATAATATAAAAAGTAAATTGTACAGACGTTGAATATCACTGTGATGAGCAAATAATAATAATAATAATAATAATAATAATAATAAGTTTGAATTTCGATGTAAACAAACGTTAGTATAAAAGCTCTTCATAGATATAAAAGGTTTATGACGTCACCTCCGACCTCTTTAGTGGCTGACCACCTCCACTCGTCCTTGGCTCCTTCGCACATTATATAACCTTCATAATTCAGAGCCTCGTACCGCGGAAGATAGGTCGAAAGCACCAATTAATGAATTCTTTACCCGAGCACACCTGTTGATTCACCTTAACGAAATGTTTATGAAGTCTTGAAGAGAAAAAGTATCCTCTGAACATCGTGTCCAAAGGTAATATTATTCAAGCAAGACATTCCGAAGCAACGAAAATCGAATTCGTACCATTTCCTCATGGGGAGACGAACTGGACGCAAGAACGCGAAATACAATGTCTGAATTTAAATTTCGCGCGAGAATTGTAAAGGTATAATAATACATTATTCCTCTCTTGAACGTTGTTTAACAAAGATATTATATAAATATAACGTATGTGAGACAATTATTATACAAACTTAATAGCTTTCTTTTGTTATTCCGATCGCCATTTTATTACCTTTCGCCAACCGTATGAACGAGCCCCATTCTCTCTCTCTCTCTCTCTCTCTCTCTCTCTCTCTCTCCAAGAGAATGGCTGTTTTGAAGGGCTCTATAGAGTCGATTGCCCGCAGAACGAACCACTTAATGATGATAATAATTCTTGCACCTCGATTTTAATGTAGCTTAATACATTAAAGGCAGGGGCGTGACTCTCTTTTTGTGGGTTTTGAACTTCGAAAGAATTTGTTCTCTAAAATTTATTTCTCTCTCTCCTCTCTCTCTCTCTCTCATACTTTCCCTCGGGCGGTTAAGCAGTAGTCGTGGAAGCTGGATTAATGGTGAACAGGTTTGGTTTAAGTGTTTGAGAGATAGGTGAAATGCTTATTAAGAAGCCTTTCTTTACCACTCACTCACTCACAGACATTTTTCCTGTCGAATTTTTTTCCCCTCGTTCTTTATAATTTCCCTTTTTTTTATTAATCACACACACGCGCCGTGTGTATATATATATATATATATATATATGAGGAATCATCGCGCGAAACCTTCGTAAAGTTGAAAGGTAAGGTGTATATATATTATGATAATTTATACCATGCAACGATTGGCGGCTGTGTGAAATTAGATGCAAATCGAGAGAGTAGACTAATTGCTCTAAAATATATTATTATTATTATTTATTATTATTATTATTATGATTACAATCTATAATTCTATAATTCTATACAATCTATAAGAGTTAGAAAACTTTATATTACTCTATAATAATTATATTCAATGGAATACATTTTTTTCCTATCGAATAGTTTTAAAAGATAGAATTTCAAAGATAGAATTTTACAGAATTTTAAAGATAGAATTTTAAAGAATTTTAAAGATAGAATTTTAAAGAATTTTAAAGATAGAATTTTAAAGATAGAATTTTAAAGATAGAGTAACTGAAATGCAATTTTAAGCGCCTCTTCATATTTTTTTTTTAAATTCAAATTATTGAGCGCAATCCAATCTAAATTCAAATTTTGACGCGTCATTAGAATGAATTTTGTTTATTCAATAAACACAAAGCGATTTGTGTTGTAGGTTTTCCAATGACATCGTGTTGATGTACCTATTACTGAAGTGTCGGTCGCATTTTCGTTTATAAAGAGGAGATTGGTATAGAGAGCAAATCTACTCGCGTCTCTACTAGTCTACTTCTAATTTGATAAGACTTACGTCAGGATGGAAGGTACTGTAAATAATCTTACTGCCTAATTTTACTGTTTTAGTGTTCTTAGATTATCAAGTCCTTATTTAAAAGTGTCGCGTTATCGGTGGAAACCTTTTGTCTACAGTTTGTACAAAATCTACGGAAATAACTCTCCCAAATAACTCATTATAATAATAATAATAAAAATAATTGGTGTATAACACATCATAAATTATCATAAAAACAGAATCAGTAGAAATGAAATTAAAAGTAATCTCTCTCTCTCTCTCTCTCTCTCTCTCTCTCTCTCTCTCTCTCTCTATATATATATATATATATATATATATATATATAGAGAGAGAGAGAGAGAATTAAAAGTTTTGAGACTTTTATATAATAAACAAACCTGTTTTTTTTATGGGTTCTATTATTATTTGTATCACATTGCAAACAAACAAACAAACAAACAAACAAGACCAAAACTCGAACACAAACGAACCGGATTGAATCCATATATAAAAAAACGTTGCTCGATTAAATAAATAAAATTCTCGTAGAGAGAGAGAGAGAGAGAGAGAGAGAGAGACATATAAATCACGAGGAAATAATCTCTCAAAGAGAGAATACAAGTCATACCATCGTGGCTACCTCTGATAATAGCCTGATGCTCTACCTACCAGACACTCCACTAAATAAAGTGATGGAGTGCGGAGGTGTTTTGCCAGCAATTGAATTACGCCTTTTGTTTGCATTATCCATTCCTTAACAGCTATTACGAGAACTCACATTTTTTTTTTAATGCTCTATCCGAAATTGAAAGGATGACTATATATGTGTGTGTGTGTTTTGGGGGGAGGGGTGCAGGGGGGGGGGATGAATTTCGCAATTAAACACGTGAAATAAATAAATGATGAACACCCACAAAGAAAAATAAACGCTATTCCAAGGCCTTGTTGTATTCATTCCTTGACGAGGTGTACCGTTGAATACACGAAAGGCTTTTGAATCTCTTTTTTTTTTTCCTTTGTGGGTTTGCATATATATATATATATATATATATATATATATATATATATATTAAAATAAAGACTTTGCACAGAGTAGGTTCTACCATATCATAATGAAGGGTTTTCCGCATCATTTCTTTATAATTTTAACTGTTGGTGTCGTTTTGTCTAAAAAAAAATACCAAACCAAAGATCGTTTATTCTTCTACGATAATAAAGTATCTACAACGTAAAAGAGTGTTTGTTTGACACTCTTATTTATATACTCTCTTCTCATTCTATTACGACTTCAGTCAAAGATTTATGAGATGTAGATAAACAAACAAATGACGACTGACAAGGAGAAGAAGAAGAAGAAATGTAACCTATATTGATACGGGAATTCCGTCCGAAGACGGTATATACTGAAAGGCATCGAACCGTGAGCCTATTAAGGTTCAATTATGCAAGAGGGTCCACTTTATTCCCAGCATGTGTCCTTGATAACGCGAACAGATGCCGATTTGTTCCCTATACCCTATAAGGACGATTTATCAGAGGAATTGGCACTGGCACTCCTATTTAGGCTATATTGGACATCGCCAAGAGAAGGATTTCCGTATCCAATCCAATCGTAAAATGGTGACCACATTGTTTGATTTTATAAAGAATAAACTACTCCGGTCCGTTGTATATTCTTCCAAAGTTATATTTCTTTCGGTGCTAATTTATGAACGCTTTTGGATTTTATTCTTAAGAACGTCAAAGTCAAGTTCATTGTCGAAAGTCTGTCAGTGAATAACATTTCACCGAAGTTGGCTCGAATGAAATCAAAAACCACGCGTTCAATGGGGCTTTATCAGTGAATTGGAACTGAATCAGACTATAATGGCGGTAATGAACAGGCCTATATATATATATATTATATATATATACAGTATATATATATATATATATACATTCCAGGTGTGTGATAAAAATTGTGTGTGTATATATATATAGTTCACCACGACTTTATTTTTTATTGGTAAGAAACCGCGGAACATTTCGAGTTTAATACATTCTTTCGTGTGCTTAACAAGATGTCTCTTATCGCGTAACATTGTACGATAAATTCAGCGTTAAATGCCCAGTGTGCTTAACAGCTTGAGGGCAACTATCTATATCTTAGGAGAAGAATTAAAGGTCGCAGATTAAAACCCTTACATTACAATATATATATATATATATATATATATATATATATGATACACACAGACAGTGCATGGAACAAGGAACTCTTCTGGGATAATTATTAAATCCACTATAGTCCGAATAAGTAATGGTAATGACAAATACCATAGTTTTTCTTTTTCATGATGCTAGCCCGTCTGTGTGTATCATAAAAAACTCAGGGGACCATTATGAGTTCATTCCCATATATATATATATATTATTATATATATATATATATATATATATATATATATATATATATATGCAATACAAACTAACGAAATTGCAATAAATTGAATACGGATATGGATGTACTCTGGATTAGACTAACACAGAGTATTTTGCTGTTTTCAGTGGTGATGAACCATGTACGAAAGCCTCGTCAGTACTTTAATCCCCCATTTGTTTGGCAATGCTGCTGCGAGCTGCTCGTACTCTGAAATGGGAGTATAGGCAGAATGGTGCTCTGCGTAAAAAGATATTTAACTTTTCATACTTTCACTTAAACTATGAATGCATCGGTGATTAATGTATATATATATATATATATATATATATAAAAGGATCATTATATTGTATTTATACCATATGCGCCTGGCTATAAATCGCCCTTAACGAGACTAAATATAATAGCTATTTAAATATATAATCAATTATTTTAGAGCCTAATATGTATGGATTATAACGAATATATTTTAGAATTACGAGTCAGGTGCGCGTAGGTCGGTAATTGACGAGTAACATAAAAGTAAAGTAGATTTTTAACTCAGAATATTAGTAAAGTCCCAAAATAAATGATTATCATTATTGTTATCTTTAATGACTTTTATCGTCGGAGATCATTATTATTATTTTATTATTTTTACGTTTCTTGGTTATTAGTGTTTTGTCCGTGTTGCTTCCAAGCGCTCTTTTTTTTTGTCATCTGTTTCTATACAAAATTATGGAGAATTTGCGTCATATTCTTTCGTCGTCGTCGTTGTCGTCTTTTTAGTTATGGATACAGACCACAGGAAATTGACCACCCTCGTAACAGGCGTAAATTTTATCATATACTCTTATAATGTGACACAAAGTAAGAAAAATAGTTGATATGGAGAGGTTTTTTTTTTTTTTTTTTTTTTACGGTCTAATGAAGGGTTATAAGGGCATTGTTGGCACAGGCGAACAGAAGCATGGTCAAGATTTTACTGAAGGGCGTTTATAGTTAATTATATGTAGAAGTGTCACAGACGTGGGAGGTGGTCCTCGTCTCCGTAACTTGAGAAGGATCACGGGGCTTTGGAATTCAATAGGACCTATGTCATGGTTCCTATAAGGTATCCAGGGATGAACTTGGAGCCCTTTTTGTCCCTTCAAGCAGGGCCTGAATTGTAAAAAATTAACAAGCGGTAGCCGCAGATTCACGCGGAACAGCGTCACAGACCGATAGACCTAAAGTGAGGGAAGTGCATTAATGAGAGTGCGGGGGGGGGGGGTCCCCTTCCGCAAGGGGTTCACAACCGGGACGATTTATTAACAAAAATTAACAACCGGTACGTACCGCCCTCAACTCAAGCCCTGTCCTTCAAGTAAGTAGTAAATTTAGTGGTGTGACATATGGCACAGTCTTCTGGCAGAGGAAATTTTATAGATTTCTGTATCATATCATTGCCCGTATTAATCTTTTCTTGCGGCTGTAAGCAGGGATTTTCATTGATTTGCACTTCCATTTAGGTCCATCCAGAGTGTTATCGTATCGATGTTAAAACGCATCCGTTCGCTTCGTAAAACACACGAAAAGGTTACAATGTTCGTAGTATTCATTCTGTTATCAATGTTGGCCTTCTTGGTCGATGGTCGGTTACAACGGCTACATAGCAAGATACGGTACACTATTTGATAAAAAAAATCAGTCTAAATATTTAAAGGAATTATTCTTGTTTTTCGTACCAAATTTAAATTGTTAATACTATCTTCGCATGATTAGTTAAACCATTTGGTTGTGAAAGTTTATCATGCTACTTCATTTTTATAATCATCCAGGGATTTTTTTTTCTGTCTTTTACGTCCCTAACGAAAACCTTCGATGCTATTATCATTTGTCTCATACCGTACACGGCAAAAGATTTCCAGATATCTCTTTCTCACTTTCATTATAATCTGATTGTCCAATCCGGGATCATGGGTAAATGGTGATATATCACGAGCACCAAATGTACGAGGCATCTTTAACGATCTTTCGACGCAAGACATTCTCACATACTCTATTTGTAACTTAAATCCGAAAGAATACAAAAAAATTCGAGTCTTGCAATAATTTCTCTTGTGGTTACTTTATTCTGAAAGGCCATTGTGTGTGGCAAATTATTTTGTATTTACGAACCTGTTAACAATCAATCTCTCTCTCTCTCTCTCTCTCTCTCTCTCTCTCTCTCTCTCTCTTATATATATACAGTATATATATATATATATATATATATATAAATATAATGAACACTTAAAAAATAAACATAGGTTTACTTTGAACGTACACATTACTTGTACTGTGAGAGACATGATAATGATTAAAATAGATCATGCAGTTTTTGTATAGCTTTTCTATTTGCTTCATGAAGGGCTTGGGCACATTGTGTCATCGATACGATGAGATTTTTTGATGATGGTTTGGTCCAAATTTTGCCAAAGTCCAATCAGTAATTCTCTTTGATAAAACGTGTTTCCATAATTTTTGCTGGGATTACGACATCTGATAAAGTTGTCATTCTATCGATAAGTATACTGTTGGTTAGATTAAGTTAGGTTACGTTAGATTAGCATAGGTTAGGTTACGCTAGGTTAGGTTAAGTTAGTTTTTTAGAGTGTTGGTGTTACGGTTTTGTCGATTGGATAGTTATAGGTCTATTTTTGCAATTGGCGATAAAGATGCTTCCTGATGTGGTCAACAGGATTCATATCTGGGGTTCTCGGAGACCAAGAGAGGACTTCTAATCTTTTTTGTCTTTTCACCGAGTAGTTTATTGAGAGGTGTGACAGGTTGCGCAGTCTTCTTGCAACGAATGGGTGTTAAGTCGTAGATTTCTTTGATGGAACAAAGGAAGAAGATGGTCCTCAAGGATGGATATATATTTCCTGGAATTCAATCGTTCCCCGATGAATAGCGGATCCGCCTTTCCATCGTATAAGTTTCAATGTCATTTACTCGCTCAATTTTATGCCTGCATTTGGGTCTCTCTACATATCTTTATCTACTTCAGTAAAGAATTCTATTATATATAAAAACGTAAAAGTAGTAGGATGCCACATTCTGATATAGCTTCACCATCGGCTGTTATGTGGATTATAAAAAAAGATGTATAATAATATGCATGAGTTCTTTCGCTAGATGTTGGACAGGTTAATTATAAATACAGAGTGTTCATAAAATCACGCGAGTGAATATGCATTTACACTTCACCATATTCACTTGCGTGACTTTATGAACACCCTGTTAAAGTCGCAGTCAATTTTTATACGAGAAAAAAGATACGTATTTAAAATAAAACTTAAAATTTGTAACAATTTACAAAAACTAATCCTACATCCACGCATTAACCCGAGTAATCCGTATTTATTTGAGATCGATGAGCAAAAACTAAGCAATAATAAACAAGAAGAGAGAGAGAGAGAGAGAGAGAGAGAGAGAGACGCGGAGCGAGCCTGACCTTCGTGCGAATAAATGATTCGTAAAGAACTGTTGACAGAAGTTGACGGAAGTTGACAGATGGGTCTTTGCGTTAAAATGCGAATAAAATTACATGTTGCTTTAGTTGTCATGCAGAATAATGAGAGGTATTCGGTGATAGTCTTGCCTCTGTGAGAATAAGACACAGCGTTATTTGAGTGTACCTAATTTTGTTAATGTTTGGGTGTGACGGAAGAAAGTAATGAATGAAAAGAAACGTAAGCATTAAAAGTTGAACTGATGCAAGGGTATGAGTGAAAAGGGTATAAAAACAACAATGAGGATGCCTGCATGACATCACTTTATAAAAGCATACCTTTAGATAGAGTGCCACATTACCAGAAATAAAGCTTAAAACTCGTTATAATAGGGTGTGTATATAATACAAAATAGACCTCTTCCGTCTCTACAAATCATGAAAGCTACGCGTAATAAATATAAAGTTAACTCACTCAAGATAGGAAAATGGTAAATTTTTTTTCTGGAAAAATGCTTTCCATTTTATTTTATATTACGACGGAGTTTTGTGTCGTAAAGGAGACGTGTGGCTTTATATAGGCCCTATATATATATATATATATATATATATATATAATGCATACCCACAGGGAGAGGGGAAAAAAAAGCAATTCCGAGACCTTTCGTGTATTAAAACATCTTATCAGGGAATGAAGACACGAAAGGCCTTGAAATCGAGTTTTATTTTTCCCAGTTGGTCTGCATCATTTATTATTTTATGTGTTTAATTGTGAAATTCGATATATATATATATATATATATATATATATATATATATATATATATATATATATATATATTTCCCACGATGATTAGAACCCGGTGACTGACTTAGAGACGCGGGCGTTAGTCTAGGACAGGATAAAAGTTACCAAATGGCGGTTTTATATATATATATATATATATATATATATATTACGACTCGCAGCCGACCCCTGTTAGTCGCTTAATTCTTACGATATACCTGGAAAACAGTGGGTGTATTATTGTCTCATCCCACAGGGAATGTTCAGTATCTTTAGAATTGGGGTTATGCTTGAGGTAAAGATGGGGATGCTTGAAAAGGGTGTTGTGTTGAGAGTAAATGGTTACGAATGGGTATTGTCCCATTTGTTATTTGCGGATGATGCAGTATTAATTGATTCGTAAAACTGAGGGAGAGATGCAGAATTTGAATGAAGTATATGCAAATGCTTGTAAAAAGCGGATGTTAAGTGTGAATACAAATAGGAGTTTATCATTATTGGGTTAGGTATGGTTATGAGGGATGTAGACTCGTGTGAAGTTCAGTTTGGTTAAATTGTATCAGGCTAAATAATGGCGCGCATATATATATATATATATATATATATATATATATATATATATATATAAAGAACGACGCTTGTGTAGAAGAGCGTTCCGCACAAGATGAGAAGGGAGAACGAACAAATGATAAATGACGTACCTCCCAGGAATCGAACCCGGGATCATCCAATTGCCGGTCGGATATGGTAACCGCTGCACCAAGGACCCCGATCAGTCAATACTCGTAATTCGCCTACATACGAGAGGAGAAGGTGCCCCCTCAGGGCATTTGATTCCGCTCGTATGTAGGAGAATTACGGGAGTTGACTGATCGGGGTCCTTGGTGCAGTGGTTAGCATATCCGACCGGCAATTGGATGATCCCGGGTTCGATTCCTGGGAGGTACCTCATTTATTATTTGCTCGTTCTCCCTCCTCATCTTGTGCGGAACGGTCTTCTACACAAGCGTCGTTCTTTACATTAATTATACTGTGTGTTGTTTGCAGTTAATATACAGGGTGTCCCATAAGTCCGGCATCATAGGAAAAATAATAAAAAGAGGCCAAACAAAAGCTTTTATTTACAGAACGTGATCAATATGTCCCCCATTGTTTTCAATACACAAATTCAGAAGTGATTCCCAGTCAGCAAGCAAACGGTGAATGATGTCAGGAGTAATGGTGTTACATGCCCCAACAATGCGCTGCCGCAAATGTTCAACACTCCTAATTTTCTCTGCGTATACCAGCGCTTTCAAGTGGCCCCAGAGATAAAAATCTATGAGTAGAATTATCTGGATTCGTTCTTCCTTGCTCACAGACATTATGGCCTGTAGAAAGAGAAAAATATGAATTATGGTTTGTAGAAATAGAAAAATATGAATTTCTCCTATGATACCAGACTTATGGGACACCCTGTATATATATATATATATATATATATATATATATATATATATATATATATATATATATATATATGGGGTTGAACTCAGAATGGTCCCCTGACGTTTTTCATGATACACACAGATCGTGCATGGAAAGGAACTCTTCTGGGAAAATTAAATAAGTAATGGTAAATGACAAACTCTATAGTTTTTTCTTTTTCATGATGTCACGGGTCACTCGCAAAGAGACCCCAAAAATATAGCTTCCCTCACCAGCTATCTGCAAATCAGATAGGATCTTGCGTCGGATTGAATACATCAAAGAAAAAGGGGTAACTATTGTATTTTTAGCCAAAAACTAAAACTTAAACCTCAACTGGCAAAAATTGAGCGTCCACTTTTCAAGGCACATAACATGCCCGTTTCATGATGGGATTATATCATATATATATGTAGTATATATACATACAGGGTGGGCCAAAAAACTATTACCCTAATTTTTAACAATATAATTTTACCTCTATCAAATGTTATTTCTACAATCAATATATGTGTCTTGTATAGAATTTCATGGTCTATCTCATGGTGAAGTCGGATTTTTGCTAACCTTAACCATTATTTTGTAATTCGCTGTTATACAGACACGGGCTGAAAAACTTTCTGTTTCTATACAGTTACCTAATTGAGTCCAAGATTATGCTGAATGTGCCCTCCTCATTTATCAATGCACGCTTGCAACCTTGCTCGCCAATGATCTACCTCATCAAGGATTTTTTCTTGGTAATAAACAGCAGTGATTTTGGCATTTTGATCAACAAAAACAATCTCTGACTTCCCTAATTTTGAAATAAAGATGGAAACCATGACTTTTTGAGAAAAATGCGGACGTTCCCTGCACAGTCGATCTAGACTGATAGATTTTTTGTCCTGTCTTCCATAAACTCGGTCATTTTGTGTGTTTATTGTTGAAGCAACCGTAAAGGCCTCGTCGCTGAACCATATTTTCGACATTTCTCTGTCTGGGAATCAATCTCACAGAGCACGACATTTTTCAACTCTTGCTTGCTTATTTAATGCAGAGAGCTTATGAACTTCGACTCTTTTAAAACATTTAAGACCCAGATCATCTTTTACTATCCGACGAACACTAGAGCGAGAAATACCAGTAGTTTTTGAAATTTCTTTAACGGACTTGCGGGTGTTGGGCCGTTCTTCTTGACTGCATATCATGGATGAAACCGTGTCAATATTTTCCTCAGTACGTGATGTTTTTGGCCTTCCACTGCCTTTTTTCCGTTTGGTCGACCCTGTGATATCGAGTTTCTTTGTGAGTTATTGAAGTCCAGGTATCGTTCATCGTTTATTTGGAAACTCTTTCTTCATTCGTTTTGCACCCCAGTGTTTCTCCTTACGGAGGTTCGATATCAATGCTTCATCTTCCAAAGAGTATTTCATTATGTTATAACTTGTTCACCAACTATAGCAGAATGATGGTCTGAAATGAAAAAGGAAGTAAATTAATTATTTTGTGTAAAAATTAGAAAAATTAATTATTTATGGAGAAACTGACTGTCATCTGAAAGTATCAGTTGCTGACTTTGACTGCCTTTCAATTGAGCACCATATTCTGATACCTCCCTCCAGTTGTGAGCCTGTACCTCTACTCCTGAGGCGTTGAAGCTAGGTTCAAAGCCAGCGTTTGAAAGAGTTAAAGCATGTGTACAACATACGGCCTCAGCAGTAAGATCAATATACAGGGTGAGCCACAATATTTTTTCAAAAGTTGAGTAATAGTTTTTTTTGGCCCACCTGGTATATGTATATTGTTAAAAACCATGCAGCATGACAATTAATCTTTAAATTGAAGTTACCGTTTATTAACTGAGTATTGTGGTAATACTATAACTGTAATGGTGTTGCTGAAGGAATAAACACAAAACCAAAAAAACATTTCATGCTTTTTATTTAGCCGTATTATGTGATATACAGGTGTATATATGTGAGTGTATATCTATGCATTTGTGTATCTTACATTTAAATATATGAATGTATGCTCCACTGTTTTAGTATACCTTATCTGCAAATGGGAGAATTGTGTTTTAAAGATTGGAAGATTTTTTTAGCTTCCAAACATTTTTTTTAGCTAACTTGTGTTTGTTAATGACAAATCCGACCTTCATTTTTGTGCAGATTAGTCAAAAAACATTTTTATTCATAACATAACTTAATGTACAGTATGTGTGTGTGTGTGTGTGTGTGTGTGTGTGTGTGTGTGTGTGCGTGTGTATATATATGTATATAACCATGCGACTATCGGACCTTCGGACCTTTGAAAAACGAGAACAGTGCTTTATCTGATGATCTAACAGAAGTATCTGAAATATTAAGAGTTCAGTACGAATCATCTTGCAGTATCTCAAAAACTGACAAACTGATATGCGATAGAAATGCGTTTTTTGAAGAAGAACTACAAGGGGAAAGTATAACGGACGGACAGATGATATTACACAAGCTATAGGGGAACTAAAAACACACTCAGCGGCAGGACCGGATAAATGGAATGCTACACTAATCAAAAACTGCAAGAATGCAATCGCTGAGCCCTATATTGGATATGAAGACTATCACTAGACTCGGGAGAAATACCGGGCATCCTGAAGAGCGCGAACATAGTCCCAATATATAAAGGAGGAGATCGATCCGAGGCCAAAAACTATAGGCCAGTGTCGCTTACATCTCATCTCACTAAAATATTTGAAAGAATAGTTAGACAGAAAATCTACGACGTTTTGGAAACTCAGAAAAAATTCAATGATAACCAACATGGGTTTCGGTCAGGCAGATCATGCCTATCACAACTAATGGAACACTACATTATTGATGCACTTGAAAGTAATGAAAACTATGATATAATATACACAGACTTTGCCAAAGCGTTCGACAAGTGTGACCATGGAATCATAATACATAAACTGAAGTATATGGGAATAACAGGAAAAGTAGGGAAATGGATATATAATTTCCTTAGTTAGCGGCGGCAAGTCGTTACAGTACAAGGAGTATCTTCATCAGAATCAGAGGTCCTCAGCTCAGTACCACTCTTCATTATCATGATAACTGACATAGATGAGGACGTTACAAGAGACAGCACAGTAACATCCTTTGCAGATGACACAAAGATCAGTAGCAAAATAAGAAACCCAGAAGATATAGGATCTCTACAAACCGACATGAACAGAATCTACAAGTGGACGGAAGACAACAATATGAAGTTTAACACTGAGAAATTTCAGCTGTTACGGTACGGTAAAAGAGAAGACCTAAAATCCATAGCATATTATACCCCAAATGGACAGGGAATTCAGAGAAATTCTAGAGCAAAAGATTTAGGGGTTGTAATGACTGATGATGCGAAATTTGAAACACAAAATAAGATAGCAGTAAACAGAGCAAAGAGAATAACGGGGTAGATGTTGAGAACCTTTAAACGAAGGGATAGGAATGTAATGATTCCTCTACTGAAAACACTGATCATACCCAAATTGGAATACTACTCTCGGTCCTAACATCCCCATATAAAAAAAAAGATATTAGACAGCTGGAAGGGATCCACAGAAGCTTCACAGCCAAGATCAAGGGTGCAAAGAACTAAATTACTGGGAAAGGTTACGCGAACTAAACCTATATTCATTGGAAAGGAGAAGAGAGCGATACACCATAATTTACATTTGGAAAATAATGGAGAAACTAGTCCCTAATCATACTCTGAACCCTGTAACTCCCCAAACAACGGTGGAAAGTAGAAAAGGAAGACTGTGTCGTATTCCCAAATTAAAGGCGAGACAGGGAACATCCTTAACCCTGAAAGAAAATAGTTTTGTTGTGAGAGAACCAAAACTGTTTAATCAGCTGCCCAAAGACCTAAGGAACACGAATGATGCTGCAGTAGACATCTTCAAAAGATTAGACGCCTGGCTCAGAACAATACTCGATGAGCCGGGCATACCTGGCTGTGTGAGGTGGAGAGTACAAGAAACCAACTCACTACTACACCAGGCCAACTCGAGAGGAGGGGCAACAAGCTTGACCTTCGTGAAATGAGGAACCATCGCGCGGAACCTTTGAAAGGTTGAAAGGAAAGGTGTGTATATATATGTATATATTGCGCGTTTGTCCCAGCACAAATTGGTGAGTGATAGGGATGAAACTATCAATAAATAATCATCAATAATTAGATGGAAAAATAGGGGAGGACCACGTCCCCCCCCCATCCCCCCCTATGGCGCCGCCCCTGCCCGCACCATAAAGCCGAGGGTGTCTGCAGACACAAACAAGGGAAATGATTTTGAATTTGATCACTCAATGTATTATAACAAAGCACTGCGCTTTTCATGCTTCCACTGGTGATGAAACAACTTACAGAAGCTTTGTTTGTATGTTCAACCTCTATATACTAGGCAACGATGCTGCGAGCTGCATAGACGAAACAGTGTTTTGTAAAAACTTTGAAGCGTTCGGTTTCTCTCTACGACTTAATCTACAGGGTGTCCCGTAAGTCTGGACCCATAGGGAAAAATAATAAAATTACAAAATAGTCCAAAAATTTATTTATAATATATTTTTTTATTATTTTTATTATTATTTTTATTATTTTTTTATTATGATCTTACTCCGCTGGAGTTTTATTTGTGGGGCCACTTGAAAGCCAAAGTGTACGAGGTCAAACTTCAGAACATTTTCCACCTTAAAGCACGCATTGTGGAGGCGTGTCAAGAAATTTCTGCGACTGTGATTCAGAAAGTGCTGTCGCAGTGGAGATTACGTCTTCAACTATGTGTGCGACACAACGGCGGACACTTTGAACAGATTATGTAATAAATTTTTGGACTATTTTGTAATTTTATTATTTTTCCCTATGGGTCCAGACTTACGGGACACCCTGTATGAACTTTGTGTCCAAAAATTCCTGACGAAGATAATAGGTATAATTAGATTAATATAAAAATGAGGTAATAATTTCAATATATGAATCCTCTTTAATCATATTGGCAGAAAACATCCATTAAGTAATTAAATAAATGAATATGATTGAAATGATAAATAAAAATAGATAATTTAACAAATTCTCTATCGTAAACAAATGAAGGTAGAGACGTCACAAAGATCAAAAGAGCTACTCCAGACTAGCCCAAGAGAGTACAATGAGTTACAAGGACAAGAAGTAGTTTCAAAGACCTTTCGGTCCACTCGGAGAGGTCTCGTTATTAAATTAGTGCAGTTTTTAATTATTCTAGCAGTAGTAGAAAAATGGATAGGAAAGCATAAGGCTCTCTCCCTACCCTCCGCTCTCTCCCCGCCAGAGGCGGATACGGAAAAAGGTTGAAGAAAATGCCTTGACCCTGAAAGAGAAGAATAGATAAACTAGCTTTACAGTTACGTTATGCACATATATAAATCGTACACTAGGGAGCATCGTTGTATAACTTAACATTAATAATATAATATATTTGTTCTAATCGTACGAGTATATCAACTACTTGGTATCGTCAGAAAAACCTCAAACATACGTTTTAATTTCATACAAAATATTTACAACTCTATTTACCTAGAGAGAGAGAGAAAAAGAGAGAGAGAGAGAGAGAGAGAGAGAGAGAGAGAGAGAGAGAGAGAGAGATTCGTATATGTGTAGTAGTAGTACAAGTAGTAGTAATAGTAGTAAAGGCCATAATAGAAAAGACTAATAATATTACGAATGTTTTGGGTTGTTTAACCTCTTAACCTCTTTCATAACAGCAAAGATCACGTGACGGAAGGGACCTACAATTTTACGTGGAATCCGAACCACGGATCGCTACATCATCTAAACTAAAAGGACGGTCACCCATTCAACTACTACCCAAGACCCAATGTCATTTAACTTGGTTGATCGACGGGAAGCGTTATCGCGATAATGGCCAAGACGTAGCTCGAGCGTACAAAGCAGACTGTTCTCCTTCCTCCGCCAGCCAGTGCTGACAGAAAATAGTGATGGAAGATGATTTATAGGAAAGAAGGAGAAATTATAATGAAAAGAATAGTTTTAGAGTTTATTCACATCATGCGTACACTTATCTTGTGTACCCAATTATGCATCAGAAGACAGTGAAAAATAAAGGATAGTATAAAACGCTACTCCACTTAATTTAATCTATACCATGAATTTTTGAAGAAGTAATCATTTCATCGCTGCAGCATTTTAGCGATGAAGACCGAGGATTACCGCGTGTTGCTAGGATGAATATTTAAAGTGAATTATGTAATATTCTATTCTTTAACACTTGCATGGAAAAGAGGTACTGATCCAGTAAGTCCCCCAAATTTCTGTCACAGCTCCTACAGTGCACAGTGTGTGTGTGTGTGTGTGTGTGGTGTGTGTGTGTGTGGTGTTAAGAGCTCCACGAAACAGGGTGGATGACCATCATCCCATGCGAAAAGCAGAAACATTTTAAATATTTATTTCGTGGTGCGGAACAATGAAATAATGCTCCAAATTAACTATACCACGATTTTCCTAAAAGCTACAAGAGGAGTTACTTGGTTCAAGTAACTTCCTTCAAAGTCAGTATAGGAATACCTCGAAATTCGTCGTTAATTCGTTTCGGAATAACACGACGAAATACGAAACGACGAAATTCGAGGTAGCTTATAAAATGTTCCAATGAGAAAACATTTTACTCTATTATGTTATTAAACAGATTAATTAATCAAATTCCACTCGTTTTTCGGCAAAATATACGAATAATGTATATTGCGTTGGTAAACAGTTGAATTTCGATCGTTTTTGTTCACATTTTTTCAAAAAACGACGAATCTGCGAATATGGACGACGGATTGCGAAACTATAGGTTGTGAAAGATTGACGAAGAATCTGCGAAACGACGAAATTCGAAACGACGAATTTTGAGGTATTCCTGTACGTCTATTTGGAGGTTCTGACTCCCGAAATATCCCATCAAGCTTCCCTTATATACCAATGGGATATCATCCGTATGAGAACCGTATGAGCTCATCCGTATGAGCTCTGGAACCAGACCCGGCCAGCGCTTCGTACTACATTTACGAACAAAATGGAATATTACTATACTCGTAGTCTCTCCTAACCCTCCCAATAAGCGGTTCCCCTTACCTTGACGTGTATAAAAAGAAAAAAGAACCTTCAACTTTTTCCCGTTTTTCTTGAAATTTAATTTTAGTTTTTTCAATTTTTTCAGTGTATTTTATTTTTGTTAATAAAAGCTTTCTAAGTCATGTGTTGGCCATTTTTCAAAGGCTTTATTAAAAGAGAAAAATGAATGACATTAAATCTTCGTTTCATTTACAGTAAATGCTTCTTAGATTAAATTTCGTTCGGTCTGTGTGTGTGTGTGTGTGTGTGTGTGTGTGTGTGTGTGCGTGCGCGCGCGCGTAGGTAACAGGGCATAATTGTGGTCGAGTCTGTGATAATTCACAGCTTTTTTTGCGAGGTAACAATTTCGATACCTGGGAACATTAATAATAATAATAATAATAATAAAATAATATTAATAATAATAATAATAATAATAATAATAATAATATTTATTGTAAAAGAGCACATTACATAATATACACACATCACATCCACAAAGATTTACACAATGTTGACATCAACGTTTAATTTTGTACCTTTAGTGGCAAGTAGTCTAATTACAGCATTCTTATCCGAATATGCCGTTGCGAAGCATGACAACTTTTCACACAAAAATCTTTGAGATTCATTCTGATTTTTACGAAGGAAGAAAATAAGAAATATAAATAGAATTAGTGAAAAATAAAATAAAGTTGTATTTAGTTAATTTTGTCATTACAAATGAAAATTGAGATAATCTTCGATATACTGTAATATTATAGAAAAAGAAGTGGCAAACAATACGATATAATAATAGAAATAATAGCAAAGAAAAATGGTAAACAATATTATTACAAACAATATTATTACAAATTAGAAATGATGATACAATCTTAAAGTTATAAAAATACAGATAAATGAGGCACATTATAACTATGGAGTAATATATTGGAAACTTTCAACATATAATTTATGTAATTTGTGACTGCACCCAATTTAAGATTGTAGATTTTGTATGTACAATCGGTGATTTTCTTTGTTTAGTAATATTTACAAATCGCAATATATATATATATATTATATATATATATATATATATATATATATATATATATATATATATATATATATATATATGAAAATTATTTCACGAAAGTAACACGTGAAAAATATTATGATGAATAAAACCACGAAGGAAAGGAAACACAAAACGGTGCTCAAGCGCTTTCGTCTAATGACATCCTCAGGAACACTGAAATACATAAAAGGTTCCGGCCTATATATAGGTTACAGAAATATAAATAAATAACATACATACACACAAACACATATACATATATATATATATATATATATATATATATATATATATATATATACATACATATCTACACACATACACATACATATATAATATACATATATATGCGATAAACGGAGAAGTAAAAATAAAACTTAAAAATTAAGGATTAGAGGATTAACAAAGAGGCAAATCGATTTTTAGCACAAGATCAAATGAGTTATAAAAATAATACAAATTTATACTGGAGATACGCCCGGGTTTAACACTTGCCTTCTTAGAGTCAAGTTTCGATATATATAAAAATAAATTGAAGATTAAAAGTAAATAAAGTAGCTTACAAGTTTACCAAAGATTGAGTGTCCTACCCTTTTTATCTAGGTTTATTTAGTGAGGTCCGTAGCATAATGGTAGAGCGTCCGACCGGCAATTGGAAGGCCCTGGGTTCGATTCCCAGGCGGTTCGCCTCATTTTTCATTATTTCGTTATCTCTCCTCCTCGTGTGCAGAAACGTTCCTTAATACTTATGTCGTTTCTATTCATATATATATATAATATATATATATATATTCACATACATTAATAGGAGTTAATAAAGTGTTTCTTTAGTGATTTGTGAAACGAAATTGATGATGGTGCTTGTCTGATATTTAGAGGTAGAGCGTTTCAAATATCTACTCCTTTGTAGGAGAGAGCATTTTCCGCAATTCGCATTGAATAATATGGTTTATTGATGAAATCATTGGGAACCCTTGTATTATGATTATGGTTGGTCTGATGGCGGTAATCGCCCTATGAATGGGCGAATATGTTTCTGTCTTTAGAAACTTTGTATATACTGATACCACAGTAAGTTTATACAAATCATTTAGTTTTAGAATATTTAAATTTCTGAACATAGGAGAGGTATGAGATTGCCTGTTATCATCGTTTGAGAGAGTTCGTAAGCATTTTTTATGGATTACTTCTAGCGGATATCGTATATAATTCTTTGTGCTATCCAATGCTGTGATTCCATATTATAAGTGTGTATGAATGAGTAATACAGTGGGAGGAGAGCATTTTGGGCTATTGTTTTTTTTTTTTTTTTTTTGTTTGAATAACATGTAGAAAAATCTAGACCTTTCGATTTGATACGTTGTGTTTGGCTTTTGAAATTTAATTTTTCACCTAACTTGATGTCAAGAACTTTAATTTCATTTACTTTTGCAGGAGGAGTTTTTCCTATTATTAATGGAGTGCGCGAGATTAGTTTTTTTTTTAGTTACAATCATATATGATGATTTTGTCAAGTTCAGTAAAAGCTTATTTGCGCACATCCATTTATAGACATAATCTAATTGCCTGTTCACTTCATTCATTAAGGAGTTGATCTCGTGGTGTGTAGAAGCGAGTGTTGTATCGTCTGCATACTGAATACAGTTTAATGTTGTTGATCGATAAAAATCATTTACGTGCAGTAAGAAAAGTAAGGGTCCAATGCAATGATGTAGTCGAGACCACCATGGGCGAGACCGAGACTGAGACCTAAGCACCCGAGACCGAGACCGAGACCAGAAGAAAGGTCTCGAGAGCGGTCTCGAGACCGAGATCGAAACCGAGACCATATGCAATTTTTGCGTGTATTCAGTATTGTGTAATGCCTAATTCCTGAGCTCTGTATTTCACATTTAAGAATAAAGATTCTAAAGCGGTTATCAAGTGACAACTGCAAAATTTACTTATAATTTATTCACAAATTCATAGTTTGTGACATTTTTCAGCAGTTGACTCCCTACTTAAAACAAGGTAAGTGTTCGTTGCACTTGAGGAACATCACAGTGATGTATTCAAGACCACAATGTCCGAGACCGAGACCGAGACCAGAAAAAAGGTCTCGAGTCCTACATCACTGGTCCAAAGATAGATCCTTGTGAACCCCACTTTCCAGTACAGCACATTCTGATCAAATGTCATTTACTTTTACATACTGGTGACAATTTGAGGGATGCGACTTAAACCAATTTAGCGTATTTCCCTTATGCCATAATATGTGTTTAATTTATATAGTAAGATATGTGAGAGCGTATCAAAGGCTTTCGACAGGTCAAGGAATACTAAGATTGTGTGCTTTCTATAGTTTAAGTTTTTATAGATACTTTTTAATAGCATGTTGATAGCGTCTCGTGTGGTATGGGCTTCTCTAAATCCAAATTGCGTTTTTGTAAGGATGTCATATTTAGCTAAGAATTTGATTAGTGTATTGTACATGATTCTTTTAAATACTTTACTTAAAGTTGATAATATGGAGGTTGGCCGGTAATTGAGAATCAGAGCTGCCTGATTTGAATACTGGACAAACCGTGATATCTTCAGGTAATAAGGGAATACACTTCGTACTATTGGCTCATTCATAAGTTTTGTGAGTGGAGTTTGCTGTATCATCTAATATTAGTTTACATATTTTTCCTGGAATTGAACTGATAGCAGCGCTTTATTATTAAGTTTTTCAATGTTGCTGAGGTTTCGTTTGGCAGAATTGGTTCAAAGAAGAATGTATTTGGTGTGGGTTGTGACATACTGTATATTGTTGGTAGTGAGTGTCTGATTCTGGAATGGCTGCTGCCGTGTTGCTTCCTATTTTTGAAAAGAAATTGTTTAATAAACTAGCCATACCTTTGGGATTACTGTAGGAAATTCCGTCCTGTGATAACGAAGATACGGGATTTGTCTTTTCTTTTGTGACGTTAACTAAAACCTTTAAAGTATCCCACAATCCTTTAGGATTAAATTTTTGTTCGGTAATTTTAGAATAATAAATAATGGTCCGCTTTTGCGGTTTTTATGAGCGAATTTAGTTTGTTACAATAACTTTTATACGTTTCTTCATTGATAATATCATTCTTCCATAGTTTACAGAGAGAATGTTTACGATTTATGCTTTGCTTACAATGAAGGCTGGAGTGATCCACTGGTTGTTATAATTATTTTTTGTGAAGAGTTTCGACTTTATAGAAAAATTAGCATTAAATATATGTTACTTTCAGTTATTCGCGACCAGTCAAAACTTGATATTTCTTTGATAAATTTGAATTTATTATTATAGTTGTATTGATCTATAGTCAATTTTTATTTTCTCCCGTATTGTAAATGGTTAATTAGCATTGTGTATGTGGGCAGATGGTCCACAATATACAGGGTGTACATAAAGTCAGGATCTATTTTTGTGAAGCACCTGGAAATTATATGGAATTCAATCATAAAATGATAAAGTGGTAACATTTATTAAATAATTAAGAGTAGGATTCGACGTGACGCCCATCAGTATCCCTGCACAGCTCAAATCGTTCCGCAGCATTTCTAAACACATTCTGGAGCATTTGCGGGGTTATGTTATCTGCAGCAGTTCGTATACGTGTACGTAAGTTTTCAAGACTCGTAATCTTCGTCTGATAAACGTGCGATTTGATAAAGCCCCCATGCAAAGAAATCTAAAGGGGTTAAATCTGGTGATCTCGCTGGCCAAGGTCTGTTGCTTCCGCGTCCGATCCAGCGATTTGGAAAACGTCCATTTAGATAATCCTGAACAATTTTGGCATAGTGACAAGGAGCACCATCATGTTGATAGACGACGGTACTAACAATCCTATCCCCGTCGTCTAGCAACATGATGGTGCTCCTTGCCACTATGCCAAAATTGTTCAGGATTATCTAAATGGACGTTTTCCAAATCGCTGGATCGGACGCGGAAGCAACAGACCTTGGCCAGCGAGATCACCAGATTTAACCCCTTTAGATTTCTTTGCATGGGGGCTTTATCAAATCGCACGTTTATCAGACGAAGATTACGAGTCTTGAAAACTTACGTACACGTATACGAACTGCTGCAGATAACATAACCCCGCAAATGCTCCAGAATGTGTTTAGAAATGCTGCGGAACGATTTGAGCTGTGCAGGGATACTGATGGGCGTCACGTCGAATCCTACTCTTAATTATCTAATAAATGTTACCACTTTATCATTTTATGATTGAATTCCATATAATTTCCAGGTGCTTCACAAAAATAGATCCTGACTTATGTACACCCTGTATAATAGGAGTATACTTGACGTACAGTCAAGGGAAGATCGCACCCAGATTTGATCGAATAAAGTGAGTTTTCTATAGTGCTATGTAGTCTTGTTGGCTTAGTTGTGATTAAATTAAATCCATTTGCAATGGCGAGATTGTAGAAATTAGCATTATTATGAGAGTTTATTTAGCAAGATCGATATTTAAATATTCCGCAATGTAGTTATTGTTGATGTGATTAGAAATTAAAGTGGGATCTATGCTTGTAATAAACGCTGGTAAGTTACCATTTGGTTGTCGGTAGATGCCTAATATTGAATAGGAAATGTTATTTATATACACATCAACTGCTAGAGTTTCAGAATGATCATTTATGCCTGTTAATTGTTCACACGTTTACTTTTATGATTAGTTTCTACAAAAATGCTTATTCCTCCACCAATGTTGTTGTTATATATATATATATATATATATATATATGAAAATTATTTCACGAAAGTAACACGTGAAAAATATTTATGATGAATAAAACCACCGTTTTGTGTTTCCTTTCCTTCGTGGTTTTATTCATCATATATATATATATATGGTGGTTTGTTAATATACCGTACCTGTATATTAAAAATACTTATTATTTTCATTTAACCAGGTCTCGGTTAATATAACACATGTCAATTTATATTATAACAATTTCAGATTGGCCGTCAACTCACCAAAGTGATTTGGAAAGCTTCTAATTTTAAATTCAAATAGATGTTTCCGTTATTGTATCGAAGGTATCCACTGATACATAGTTGCTATTTATTGTATTTTGAGACTCAATGATTTCATTCACGGATCTACGCAAAGTGTTATCATAGAGGAAATTATAAAAACCAATAAAACAAAAGTAGAAGTCATTAATAATACTTATGCTAATCTACAAGAGAATAAAGGAAGTAAAAAATTAAGAGGAAGAATGAATAACAGGGAAATAATATTGAAAATAAGGATAAGGAATGGGAAACTAATAAACAATGAAATATATAATAAATCAAAAACTAATATCATGTAAATAACTCAGTGGGGTTATAGTGCTATAACAATGTTTGACGGAATATACCTTGAATTACGCGGACGGTTCGGTTATTTGTATGTGTTATCGGAAATTATCGTAGTCGGATGTCCCACCGCACTTTTCCGAACATCGATCTTCCCTTCTCTCACGTAACTGGTTTTTATGAGTTTTTCTTTCTTAAGTTTTAGCACTTTGTCATATATTTCTTTTCTGTAATCACAAAACGATTCATTAATAAATACGAGGTGTGTTCAAAAAATTCCCGAACTGGTTATGGTGCGCGCGCATCACATGACGCGCATGCGCGTTATGTGATGCATGTTGGAGTGTGGCTAAGTCTGTGTCCAAAGATGGTTACCGCATGCTGATATCGTATTTTGTTCTCTCGATATTTACTGTTTTGTGAAGTAATTTTGTGTGTTTTGTCGCATTTCGTGCATTTGAATAATGGATACTGTCGCGCACTTCCATTGTGACGACTGCTGTTTTGTTTCAACGTCATACCCGTACACCCACGTCTCGCCACCAGTAACGATGTTTCTGAGAAAATTTTCATCAATTGGCACGTTGAAGGAGGTCTTGAGACACAACAACACGTTGCTCTTTCTGCTCGGCAGTCAAGAGTCGTGACACAAATTTGGCTGACACACGACGCATCCCAAAATTCTCTCTGAGTATCGTGTGGCATGATCCTATCGAAATGTCCACTTCGTCTGCGACTTCTCTGACTGTCAGTCTACGGTTCCTTCGAATCATTTCACGAACACAAGCAACAGTGTCATCAGTTCTTGAAGTGGAAGGTCGTCCCACCCTTGTATCGTCCTCCGTCAACGTTCGGTCTTCCTTAAAGCGATTGTGCCACTCAAAAGTGGTTGTCCGACTTAAGGCGTCATTGACAAATGCTGTGTTCAGCATGGCATGAGTTTCTTCAGAAGAAGCAGTCTTGCCCAGCTTAAACAAAAGTTTATGCACACGCGTTGTTCTTCAACAGTAGCCATTATTCAAATGCACAAAATGCAACAAAATATGCAAAATGACTTCACAAAACAGTAAATATCGAGAGAAAAAATATATCAACAAGCGGTAACCGTCTTTGGACACAAACTGAGTCACACTACAACATGCATCACATGACGCGCATGCGCGTCATATGATGCGCGCGCAGCATAACCAGTTCGGAAACTTTTTGAACACACCTCGTATATTGGGTTTGATTCGTTTAAGAACACTTCTAATTTCAGTCTTCGAATAAGGATCACAAAGCTTAAATTTAATTAGTCTTTTGTCACTATCATTGCTGAGT
The DNA here is from genome assembly GCA_023014485.1 of Bathynomus jamesi. NCBI lineage: Eukaryota > Metazoa > Arthropoda > Malacostraca > Isopoda > Cirolanidae > Bathynomus > Bathynomus jamesi. The sequence continues at coordinate 892,039 of JAJOZX010000699.1, read as the reverse complement.
CTTCCCATTCGATGCTCCTCGGTAATGATATTTTGAGGGATGTTCGAACGAAGTTTATCCCTTATCGCTTCTGTGACTATTATATTACGATTTTCGTTTTGGTTCTCTTTTGGGATACCGAGTCCCGCGAGGAAGAAAGTATCTTTATGGGATTCTTGTCTTTGCTCACTGTAGATTTTCTCGTTTGCATTCTTTTAATGTTCAACATATTTTTCCGGTGTGGATATTTTCTGAGTGAGGGTGGTGACCTGTTGTTTTAGGTCAGTGTCTCTTTTTTTAAGTCCTTTGTTTCGTCTTCTAACTTATTAATCTGAACGTCTTTTGAATCGAACTCCGCCATATATTCCAGAAAGAAGGAGAAATATGTATCCATGTAAGATAGAAGTTGTTTGTTTGTCACCTTACCACCTTCAGTTGTTTGGCGTCACTATCAGCAAAATTGTGTTACTCTATTAAAAAATTTATTAATATTTTTACTTGAAGGCCAACTTAAATAATAATAAATAATCCATTTTCCCAATTATTTATTTCAGGTTAAAATTACTTTAACAAAAAAAAAAGTAAAATTGTAAATAAATAAATAAAGAGTTAGTCATTATTAGTCAGTTATTCATATGTTGGGACTGATAAGGTTACGTTACGCTAGGTTAGGTTAGGTTACTTTAGACTACTTTAGCGAGTACCTCACTATTTAATGACTCAGCAGAAACCAGCCAGCCTTCAATGTAAAAAGTCTGTGAGCAAAAGCAGTATGTTTTAGCCACCAAATATCTACCAGGTTCCCATACTCATGAAATTCGCAACTGCATTGACTTCTTTATTGCAAGACTGGTCAATAGAGACGATCGTGTGCATGCAGTTGTGTACGACAATGGCCGTAATATTACGAAAGCGGTTCGCATTCTCAAAATGATTTATATTACTTGCGCGAATCATACTTTAGCACCTGCAGTTAATGAAGCCCTACTTGGCCAACGGTCTGTTCCAGATATGTGTGTAATTGCGCGCCGGATCTGTTCTCATTTTAATTATTCATCTCTAGCCTGTAACAGATTAAAGGAAATCCAGAAACAACATAATTTACCCGAAAACAAACTTGTAAGAGACATTATCACCCGGTGGAACTTTACAATCTATATGCTACAACGACTTCAACAAAAAGCTGCGGTTGTTCCATACGCCTCGGACTATGACATACCAACCCTCAATAACCATGAATAGACTCTAATTCAGCGTATTGTAAAGCTCCTTTGCCCATGTGAAAAATTAACGAATGACTTTTCTTCTGATTTGTCTTGTCTTTCTATGGTGTTTCCCGGTGTAACAGGCCTCGTGGTATTTGTGCGTAACATAACTGATGATGGAGGTATTCTGAAAAATGAGATAAGCACTATATTTGCATCATCTAACGCTAGTCCTTCACGTAATATAACTCATGGCGATGAAGCAATTGCTTTTGTTTTACGAGAAGCTCAAGAACCTTCGAAAAAGAAGCCGAAAGTTGACTTATGGAGCTACTTCGACGAGGTTGCTACGTCTTCACTCAGATGTGCCTCCACCTATCAAAAGTACCAGCAAAGTTGCCACAAAGAATTAAACATCTATTCAAAGAAGCCACGAGTCAGTCGCGACACGAACCCTCTTGATTTGTGGAGCCATAATGACGAAAGATTGCCGAAAATATTAGTACTTGCTCGCAAATATCCCATCACGCTGCCCAGTGAGTGCCCACAAGGGTACGAAGTGAACGGCTGTCCAGTTTAGCGAAAAATGTAATTACAGACGCACGTAATCGTTTAGCTCCTGATGCTGCTGAACGACTAATTCTTCTACACGATAATCTAATTGCCTTAAATTTCAATTATTAGGTTTTGTTTGTGATAATTATTATTATTATTATTGCCTGTTCATTTGTTTGTAAGATTATTACTTATTAGTATCACTCTACCAAGTTAGATTTGTTTGTAATTATTCTTTGAAAATATAAAAAAAATACATTTTAAGTTCCATTTTCTAAATCACGTTTATTTACCCTAATTACCAAATATTCAATATTTGGTTAAAAACTTGTAAAAACTATTCTGCTGAATACGGACCTTGGAGGTCCGGGTGCTGGTGTCTCTGAGAAATTGATACAATGAGAAAATGGACATAACTAACTAACTACCGAATATTGGCACATCCCTAATATATATATATATATATATATATATATATATTATATATATATATATATATATATATATATATATATATACATACACACACACACACACACACACACACTTTTGCTGGTTTAGAACAATTGCTTAGGATCGACCTGCGTTTGATATCTGTATTGCATCTCAAAGGCTTTAAAAACAATGGATTACCTGTTACAGACAAACTATACCAACACACACTGAGCCACACATTTAATAGAGATTCGTTGTTCTTGTTAAAACAAATGCCGTTAAACCAATTTTACACTTTTAATAATAGTTCTGTTCCTGTTAATTGCATTATTTAGCCTTCGTACTAACAGCCAATGTTGGGGTGATTGGCATATGACACAGAGAACCTACAGCTTAACGCAAAATCCAAACCACGGTTGGGTTACTGCATTATTTCAACGTAGAGGATGGTCACCCTTAACTCCGCTGATCTTTCGAGTTTTACGACATGGCCACGACGTCTCTCTCTGTAGTCCTGCCGGGTTGTAAGATAGGTCTTTGCAAAATTTCATTACAGAGTAGCGTAAATAAGGAATGCGTTTTGTATTCATTAAATGTTTGTACCAAAGGCATGCAACACTGGTTGGGGTTTCACTTTACGGCTTGAAATGCAACAGTAATCAAAGAGTTCACTGGAAACCGGATTTTTCTACCGTGAAATTTATGACTCCTACATGTCTTCCAAGACAATAAATTCAAGAAAGGAAAATCAACAACTTCTGCAGGATGTAAAGGGTATCCTAGAAGTCTTGGAGGGGTTTTATTTGGCAATAACTTTTTTGTTTGGGAATCAAATAAAAAATGATTTGTAATTTGAAAATATATTTATTGCGATTTTAATTACAAATTTAATATCTGGTGAAAATCTTCATTCTCATTGCGTAAATCTAAAATCGCATTAGCGTACGTTATCCGACTCTGATGATCTTGTGGTCTGATTTCTTGAGCAATTTGAATTTTGTACGGATCCTCTCTTCAAATTCGATGTGAGGAACTTCTTGAAATGTTTAACCCTTTAACGCCGAAAGTTTTTGTATGGTTAAGTCTAAATGCGTGTATTTGAAACGGTACGTATTTGACCCAGTCGGCGTTAGAGGGTTAATTCCTGGCTGCGTCGTCGGACTGATGTGGATTTTCCTCAACGCTTTCACGAACCATCTCAACCAGAGTTGGACTTCGGCTTGTCCGAAGACGCCCAGTCCGTGGTTCGTCTTCCTGACCCTTTCCCATACGAAATTTAGCGACGTATCGTCGAATAGCTCGATCAGAAGGAGCAGAACGTGTGTTGAATTTTAATCGAAAAGCTCTTTGAGCGGCAACGATGGAAGAGTTGTTTGTCAAATAAAGTTTCACAATAGCCACTTCTTTGTTGCACTGTCCAGGATTCCATTTTCATGTAGGCTACTTGCGTGAGTGTAATAAATGGAATTAATGTGATTGTTAATTAATGTAGTTTGACGTGATTTTCAATTAGAAATCTGTTTTATATTAACTGCAGAGAGAGAGAGAGAGAGAGAGAGAGAGAGAGAGAGAGAGAGAGTTACGAGGAAAAGAAGTACCTCAAAAGGCCTTGCGGCCCATACCGAGGAGGTACCAATGTCAACGAGAGAGAGAGAGAGAGAGAGAGAGAGAGAGAGAGAGAGAGAGAGAGAGAAAGAGAGTTACGAGGAAAGAAGTACCTCAAAAGGCCTTGCGGCCCATACCGAGGAGGTACCAATGTCAACGAGAGAGAGAGAGAGAGAGAGAGAGAGAGAGAGAGAGAGAGAGTTTAAATACAAATACTTTACTGTTCCCTTTTGTATGATGATCCAAAGAGCTGTCCTTTTAAATCCTTCGTCTAACATCTATGACGCGATAACCAGACGTTATATAAAAACAGATCATTAAATAAAATTCACAATAAAAGCAAACACACTCGTAAATCCAATCGATCGATTCAACTTCTCCTTAACCGAAGTAACGTCAGATATTAATTTAGTTAAAATTTGCTTCACGGCTTAAATAGTTAATCTCTTGAATATTGCGAGTCCTTCAAACGAAGTTTCTTTTCATTTTTAATACATTGAACTCTGAATGAATTATTGTTATCCATGTCAGTAGGAAGCAAATATCCAAAAATGCGAGTCGAAATTCAACTTGGATTCGTTTGTGATTTGCGTTGTAAAAAAATATGTTATTTCCAAAATTCGCTTCGGCGAAAATTTAAATTTATTCTCCACATATACGTGTCTGTCCTAAATTTCAAAATTTACTTTCGCGTTCTTGTGTATATTTATAATAGTATATTTAAAAAAAAAAAAAAAATTGTTGGGGTTTTGTATATATATATATATATTTCAGTTCAGGGATTTTTAATTTAATTTTTTCTTTTTAGAAAGAATATTTTTTGTTTAATATTTTATAATTATAATTTTATAATAATAATAATAATAATAATAATAATATAATAATAATAATAATAATTTTATATTTTATATCTAATATTTATATATTTTTTATGTATTATACAGGGTATTCATAGTCATGCAAGTGAAGTTATTTTATTTTTTAAAGAATTACATTTGCGTGACTATGAACACCCTGTATTATAGGACTATTTTTCCTTTTATATTTATTCTAAATTACATATATATATACAATTTCATTTATGAAGTTCTTAATATGTTTTAAATACAGTATATAGGATTACATTAACAATATAAACAAAGATGCTGAAAAAAGGCAACATATACCAATTAATGGCTGCAAACTCACCTTTACTGGATTGTAGCAAATAATTATTATAAATAAATAAATAAATAATTTATTCAATTAAACATGCATCTACTAAGCATTATCACGCTTACAGAGTGTATCATAAATATCAGTGAACAGGCCCTACTTGATTATATCTCGATAGCGCGACAAGCGTATAGAGCAGAAAATTTATACACTACCATATACGATATGTATCTTACACTTTATATGTATAATACCAACATTTACTAACATCTGACAAAAGGCCACGGAAAATATAACTTTTGTAGGCCCCGTAAAACGGCCTTCAAGATCGTGCGATATAACAGCTCGTCTTTTGCTACACCTCACAAAAAACTAACTCATTTTCTCGACGTGACATTTTATCGACAAGTTGTTTTACGATTAGATTAGGTTACGCTTGGTTATTATAGGTTAGGTTAAATTAAATTTATGAAATTCCTCGTCGATTAAATGTGCATAGGTCCGTAAAAGACGGAGTCGTTGCGGAGAAACCATCAAACGTTGGAGGACTTAGAAAAAACAAAAAATTCCTCGACGTCATGCAAGGAATCAGCAGGAACTTTGTGTATGACAAAAGGCAAAAAGTGCGTCGTTCCCTAAAGGTTCGTTTGCGGGTGTATATGAAAAAAAATGGGACACAAATTCTTTATTTTGTGTCAGTATCACATGAAACTAAGTAGGCTACTGTTTGTACATTAAAATAAGCTATATACTAAGTCGTGTGTTACTTAGTTTGAGAGATATACAGTACAGTATAAGCATTTGAAATATTGCATATCTTTACATTTTTTACCATTTCCAATTTATTGTTCTGTTCATATATGTATATGACATACATTTTATATATATATATATATATATATATATATATATATATATATATATATATATATATACAGGGTGTCCCGTAAGTCTGGACCCATAGGGGAAAAATAATAAAATTACAAAATAGTCCAAAAATTTATTACATAATCTGTTCAAAGTGTCCGCCGTTGTGTCGCACACATAGTTGAAGACGCAATCTCCACTGCGACAGCACTTTCTGAATCACAGTCGCAGAAATTTCTTGACACGCCTCCACAATGCGTGCTTTAAGGTGGAAAATGTTCTGAAGTTTGACCTCGTACACTTTGGCTTTCAAGTGGCCCCACAAATAAAAATCATAATAAAAAATAATAAAAAAATAATAATAATAAAATAATAATAATAACATAAAAAAAATATATTATAAATCCCTATGGGTCCAGACTTACGGGACACCCTGTATAATAAATAGTACGGTAGTTAATGTTTTCCTATTAACATCACTGTCATATTAACATATTAACATAACTTTCATAATATCCAGTTTAAAATAGCAATTTTTTAAACAAAAAAGCACATCCAGACCAGGTTATTAGGTTCCCAGATGATTTGCAGAGATTTCAGATGACAGTTTGTATATAAATAATCTTAAATAACCAAATTTAGATTTTAACTATTTGCCATAGAGCTGCCCGAAAATATTTTCCATTAAGATTCTCTGAAAAAAAAAAGAAAAGCGATGATGTCATTAGTTATTATTATTATTTTAGAGAATATGTTTGTATCTGCGATTCTAAGATCTTTCCCTTTATTTTTGGAGAGGTCGATAAGGGTGATCATATCTTTGAAAGTGACACAAGCTCGTGACTCTCAAAGGAATTTCATTCACTCACATAAATTTTTAAGCGATATATAAAAATTCTAATTTGTAGAAGTATGAAATACCACTTTTGTTTGGCTCGTGATGTTTATTACTTTTACTGGAAAAAATTAAACAGGGTGTTTCAAAAGGTATTTATGTCTAAATTTAAAAATTCATATCTTGAAGGAGATTAAAGACACCAATCGACCAGGGAAGTATTCCGGGGTGGACGTTAGGCAAAAGATAGGGAGTGCTGGAACTCCCGGTTCTCCTGTCATTGTCCTCCTCAGCTGATCTTTATCCGTGTCTCATCTACTCTGTGAGCAGTCCAGCATGCTCTCAAACACTCGCTTCTTTCCCTTTTCCTCACTACATATACATGCATCTTACACACCGTTCGTTTGTCCTTTTTCTCATTGTATCCTTTGCTCGGAGACACTGGCACCGGACCTACACACTACATAATCTTTTCAAAATTAAAAAAAAAATGGCATCAACTATAAGAGCCTCGGAGTCCCCTGGGGAGGGGACCATAAATGTTCCTACTTCTGGCTCCCCCGCTACCGATACCGAGAACGCAGACCCGGGTAGCAGGACTGGATCTGCTACCGCCCATTCGAGATGTTCTGGGCCTCTGCCTGATTCACTTTTCATTAATTTCTGCAACATTCGTGGCCTTTTCTCAAATTTTCAACCTGTTGAACACCACCTCTCTTCCTCTAAACCTCGTCTTCTTTTCCTTACTGAAACTCGGGTGTCTGAGACGACTGACAGCAATCCCTTTTCTGTTCCCTCTTACTTTATCTATACTCAATTTCACTCCAAAGGTGGATGTTGCGTATATGTACGCAATGACCTAACTTGTTCTCGTATTCTCGAACTCGAATCTTCCGAATTCTATACCCTCTGGCTACGGCTTACATGCCAATCTCAAACTAAATACATCTGCGCTGTTTACCTTTCTCCTAATTGTATAGACTATCCAAAATTCTTTGACTACCTCACTTCCAAAGTGGAATACATTCTATCCCCTCTCCCTTTGCTAAAATCTCCATTTTAGGAGATTTCAATGTTCACCACCACCTTTGACTTTCCTCCCATTTCACCAACATCCCTGGTGAAGAGCTTACAACTTTTCCATCCTAAATGACCTAGAGCACCCTACTCGTATCCCCGATCGTCTTGGAGATAGGCCCAACATTCTGGATTTATTTCTTACCTCTCATTTTTCTTCTTACTCTGTAAAACTTTTTTCTCCGTTGGGCAACTACGACCACAATCTTATATCTGTTTCCTGTCCTATCGCTCCAATCCGGCCTTTGGATCTTTGACACTTTGGCGCCGCTAATTGGGAGACCCTTAGGCAGTACTTCTGTGATTTACCATGGAACGATTACTGTTTCCGTTGCCGGGACCCTTTTGAGCTTTAGAGTGTGCTGAGCGCATCACGGAGGTAATTTTCTCGGGCATTGAGGTTACATTCCATATTCTATTTCTACTACTAACGCGAAAAAAAATAACCCCTTGGTTCAACCTTACTTGTTATAATGCTATCCGCAACAGAGAGGAGCTTTCAGAAGGTACCATCGCCATCCAACTCCTGACTCTCACTTAATTTATATACTCGGAATCGTACAAAATCTGTTCTTCGACTCCCAAAAAGTCCTTCATCAGACAGAAATGTGAAAACCTATCCATTCTAATTTTTCTCTCTCTTTCTGGCATCTAGCTAAGAACTTCTCCAACAATTTTACTTCCTCTTCTTTCCCTCCTCTTTTTTATTCCGACGGCTCACTTGCTGTCTCTTCTCCTGACAAAGTTGAACTCTTCACTCAAACTTTCACCTCGAACTCAACCATGGACGATTCCGGTACTGTTCCCTATCTCCTCCTCCACTTTATGTGGTGACCACAGCTGGCAGCAGTATTCAAGCCGAAGAAGTTTGTGTCGTACTGTACCTTTTTATTGTTATTATTATTATTACTATTATTATTATTATTATTCATCCTGTAAATGCGTTTTAAGTGCAATAACCATACTTCAATAAAATGGGAAGTGAAAAGGCAATAAAGTGTGAAACTAGGAGCTGAAATAACGCGACGCGAGTTCGAGTCTCACTTGTTCCTAGTTTCCCACTTCACTGCCTTTTTACTTTCCTACAGTATCATCCATTTTAGTTATTTACAGCACTTTTAGTTAAAGAACGTCCTTCATTCTGTAGTGGTTCGACGCTTATTGTAATGATTTTTTATGTTATATCGAACTTATTCTGCATTACAAACTCTAACAGTTTCTCCATAATGAATTTCGTTTAACTGCATAGAATGTCTGGCTGTGCGTCTGATTAGGTCTAACGTATGGGAAGCCGAAACACGAAATAACGAAATAGATTTTATTCAATTTAACTTTGAAGGTGGGGCGAATTACGAGTAAGATGACTATGACTAGACTTTGAAAGAAAGAGAGAAGTTAAGTTGACCAAAGCAGATTATAATTAACGGAATTTACATTAGAAAATATTGTGAAACACTGCGTTTTGCGAGCCAAAAACCAACGAAAATCCGTTTGAAAATGAGGCGCAGGATTGCCAACTGTAAGTTTTAAAACTAACTAGTCTCTGGGCATACTAACTGAGATTTTAAAACTAATTTCGGTGCTGGTTAAGTGTGCGGTCTACCTAGCTTTTAGTTAGCCTTATAAGGCTAACTAATGAAACTATCACGACTTAACCTAACCAATCGTTAGGTCAACTGTACGCCCTTGACGATTGGTTAGGTTAAGTCGTGATAGTTTCATTAGTTAGCCTTATTTATAAGGCTAACTAAAAGCTAGGTAGACCGCACACTTAACCAGAACCCTAATTTCTCTCTCTCTCTCTCTCTCTCTCTCTCTCTCTCTCTCTCTCTCTCTCTCTCTCTCAATGTAAAAGAACATCTGAATATAGGCATAAACAAAACTTTACAATTTTCCGGCGGCGTATTAACACAAGAATTCAAAAAACAAAATATATAGTCAAGGGGAGTCAAAGGAGCTAAAAGGTCGTAAACTTTAACTCCCCTCTGTTATATTTTGCTTGACCTTATTTCAATCTTGCATCAAGGTGTCTGATGGATCAGAAAATGTTTGCTGGCAATTTGAACTTTCTTGCGAAAACTTTTTAAAGTATTTCTTGTGACTCTACTCATGTCCGAGATAAAGGAAAACATTTCTAGTCACAAATTTCATGTTTTTTCTAACAATATTAGTTGTTACCAGGCCCTCTCAGCGGTCCAGAAAAGCCCGGGCCACTTCCACCTTTTGAGGCCCATAGCTAAACCCAATTATTACTTTCACTGCAAAACATTGTATTCAAACCTGAAAGTTTCTAAATTTGAGGCCCCCTTAAGCTTGAGGCCCAGGCCAAATGGCCCTCTTAGCCCCCCCCTCTGATATGCCCTGGTTGTTACTGTCTTTATTTGTAGAAATATGACTCCATGTTGGCATTTAAGTCATTTTATTGAGTCAAGTCATCTAAATACGTAAATCATTATTTTATAGCCAGATAAACCTAAACCAATAGGAAGGGTGGAGGCTTAGGGTTAAAAATGCATATTTTCTCAAAGTTCAAATATGTAATATAATTGGTATGTTTCAATGTCACATGCACTTGTATTACACTGCTTAAAATATCCTCATTTAAAGTGTGGATACCAAATTTGTTCTTAATAGGTTAACAATACAAAAGTTGAAAATGCACTTATAATAACATAAACCCTATTCAAACTTCACTGGAATACTTTCATACTTTCACTGGAATCATAATTTCAGAAAATTTTTAACGTTGGAATATCAAGAACATCATAAAGTCAAATTGTCACTGATCATCATCAGTATCGGAAACTTGAATTTTGTAAAATTTGGTTGTGTCCCCTCTGCATTTACATGCTATGATGCAAGACGCTGAATTTCTAGCACATGAACTTTGATTCCACAAAAGCCTTGGTGATTTAAACATCATGGCGGCAATTAACTTCCTATTGTAAATTTTACGCCTAAATTCAGTTAGTAGTAGAAGGCTGAAGCGGCTCAGGTGTGCCCGTTTGTACAAGGCCACCTGAAAAAGAGCACGTGGTTAGTGAAAATGAAATGCATCCTCTGTTGATGGCAAGGTTCAAAGATCAACTTTACCGAATGCAAAAATATGTTGTCGACATTTATCGAGGGAATTAAATCCAATTTGATCGTACAGGGTGAGAAACACCTGACGTGCATCGCGGACAAGAAGTTCAGTAACATCCAAAGTCTCATTCTCATAACCATATGCAGCTAGGGTCTGGATTTTTCCAACCAAACTGAAGCCAATTTTTTGCTGCCTTTTTCTTTCCCTGTCTGAATGGGTAGCTTACTGTATCACATACTGTAATCACATAAACCGCAAGAAGAGTGTCCACTATTTTTTTACCTCCTTTCTTATACTTGTCACTGTGTGTTTTCAACAGTTTGTGGATAGGTATATAGACGTCCATCTTCTGTACATATATTTCTTGGAGATGAGTGTTAGTGGAAAAGAAATGCATGCCTAGCATTATCACGGATGTGTCTGTTGCATGTACTACAACCCGATGACATTTAAGCTTGTTGATCCAGTACTCTATATAATCAATAACTCGAGTATCAGCTTCTTCATGATCAGTGCGAGACAACTGTGGGAGCAGGTTCATTGACGCATTTGTGAGCTGTACTGCTATCCATTTATCTACGAAGGTTCCGCCCAGTATTAGACTGAAATTATCGGGTAACTCTGTGGACCTGCTCTGACATGAACAAGATAGGAAGTTTAGTAAGCTGGCCTTGTTTCTAGGATTTTTCATAGAAGTGTGTCCAGTCTGGTATGCCAAGTGAGTCAGAAGGAATATACTCTGGAGTCACTCCAGATCCGTCTCTCCTCTGACGCTCTTCAATCTTCAAACTCATTGATGGGTCAAAATCATAACGATCACCTATTTACATCAACGATATGGACATAGGCAGTATTGCAAGAACATGAGTTTTTTTGCTATTTTTTATTTTTTTACCCTATTCAATAGAAAATCCGTTTACTAAAAAAATAAATGTATAGTTTCAACAAATTATTTTTTACATGTTGTAAGAAGCATATAAAACATTTTAAATCTATAAAAATCTATAAAATAAAATTCCTTTTAATTAAATTTAGATCTACAGACTACAGCATAAGCCTAATAACTTTTTTCAGCTTCTTTTGTATTTCAAACAAAAAATATATAGATAAGTTTATAGCCAATAAAATAATTGCTAAATGTTTTTTTAAACAAAGACAAATATCTACTGTAGCTTGTATGTAAAAATTGTAAAAGACTTTATATTAATTGATGTTCAGTCTAGGCACTAGAACGGTGTTTCTCAACCTTTTTTTGCGCTGGCGACTCCATTTTGACAAAAACAATTCATGACTCCACTTCCCTAAATAATGATGTAGCACACAACTCCCAAACTATTTCCCACGTGACGATGGAAGTCTTGGTAAGAGATGAGTACTTAATCCATTCAATGAAAGGGTGGCAAGAGTCTGCAGCACTCGCAGAAAACTTACTCGATAAACTGACTGAACGTTCTTCTGACAAGACCCTACAGTTGTCATTCCCGTCAGAAGACTTATATACAGTTTGGATAGCACGGAAAAGTGAGTATCCAGAAATGGTGTCTGAAGCGTTGAAAGTTTTAATTTCATTTGCAACCTCATATTTATGCGAATTAGATTAGGTTTCTCATCAATGGTTGCAATAAAAACAAAGCAATGAAACTGACTGTATACGAGTATATGTTACTCTGTGTTCAGGCTATTCAACCGAATATAAGAAGACCAACAAATGCAAAGAAGGCACAAGTGTCTCATTGAAAAGCCAAGAGACTAACAGTTATGAAGATTACGATTAACCAAAAATAATTTCAACTGTAAAATTATAACATTACAGAGAGTTTTTCACTTAGAAATATAATCTGTTTGAATTTATATATTTTGTAATTTTCGCTGGCAAAATAAACTTCCATTTTCCATGTAGAGTGATTTTTATTGTTGCTAAACACCGGGACCCCTCTGAGCACTTCCCGTGAGCTAAAGGTAGAGAAACTGCCCTTGAGGATATTTAATACAGTATTTTTAACTCTTCTTTTTAATAGTAAGTAGCGATCAGTCAGGGGCGTCGCAGGACGGGGCAAGATCGGGCATTTGCCCACCCCCCTGGAAAATGAGAAATATATTTTTATTTTTTATTCATTCACTATTTGTGTATGAATTAATCTGCATCAGTTTAAGAACAATCCTTCAGTACGCTGAGACGTGTCAAAACGTGAGTTCGTTCATCAATGTCTACCAAACGCTTGTCTGGCTTGTGCATGCTGAGCGTGAATCGACAAAAGGTGATAGACAGGAAGGAAGCCATCACTACAAACGTGATTGACCGCTTTGGATCGGACAAGAGCCGCCTGCAGTACTTATTTAGCCAGTGAAACTAGATATTATCATTTGTAATTTTGCATATATACCTGTTTTGAATAAATACCTGTATAGTGTATATACCTGTTTTGAATAAATTGATACCTTGTCAGGGCTTGCCTTCTTGCATCCCCCTCCTGGAAAAAATCCTGCGGACGCCCCTGCGATTAGGGACAGAAAAGTATGCCGTATTCAAAATCTCAAGCATACCATGATAGGCTATATTAAAGTACTGCTATACAATTAAATATATATGTAGGGAAATTAATTATACAGTACATGGTACCTGTACATACACACAATATGCAACAGTAATTAATGAACTTAGCTTTTTATTATTAGCAAAGTAAAAATTTCTTTTAGTGGTATGAGATAATTAAAGTAGTATGAGATAATGAGATAGTACGAGATAATTAAACAATGCTTCAAAAATAGTCATTTTTCTTATTAATTCATATCTCTACAGTATATTGTTGCTTACATTTCAAAACTGTTCAAATTTAGAACGCTTCCATATGATGATCATCAATAGTCACTACAATGTGTATCCGATACTCAAACTTCATTACAGCACGAGCAAGATGCTCTTGTAGAATGGATCCAATAACCTGCCAGTTCTGCCAGATGCTTGGGTTTGTCATGATACATAATTGTTTTAACATAATCCCATAGGTAAAAGTCTAAAGGGATTAAATCGGGTGATCGAGGTGGACTATCAGCACTGAAACACAAAAAACACAAACAAAAATTACCAAATGTTAACGTTTTGTGTGTTATGTCACGTAACTACATAATCAATCCATTTTTCTTTGACGACTGTACCGTGACTGGAGCGAATTATCGTAATATGCTGCGGACATTTTTCTTCTCCAACTAAGAGTTACTGGAGGTGACATGAGAAGTGTAATCTTTCAAAAAGATGGGGCTGTTTCTCACTAAGCCGTTGCTGTTCGCAGCTTTCTGGACGCAACTTTCCCTCAGCGCTGGATAGGCCGTGGTGGACCGATAGCATGGCCACCTCGATCACCTGACTTAATCTCTTTGGATTTTTATCTATAGGGTTATGTTAAAACACTTGTGTATTTTGACAAACCAAGTAGTCTGGCAGAACTCCGTCAAAGAAACAGAATTTACTAGATCCTGACTCTCATTCTGATTATATCTCTGCCCGAAATCATGCAAAATCTGTTCTTAGACTCGCCAAAAAAGTCCTTCATCAGACAAAAATGTGAAAACCTATCTAATTATAATTCTTCTCGTTCTTTCTAACACTTAGCTATAAACCTCTCCAACATCTTTATTTCTTTCCCTTCTTTTCCATTCTGACGGTTCAGTTGCCGTCTTTTCTTCTGATAAACCCAAACATTTCGCTCAGACCTTTGCTTTGAACTCAAAATTGGACCATTCTGGTGCTGTTCCCCCAATGTCCTCCCCCTCTAACTTAATTATCTCTAAAATTAGAATCTCTTCCAAAGATGCTTTTTCTGCCCTATCTGGGCTCAACTTTCATCCTCATTTCGGGATTTCGGTGAAACCTTCGGTATTACGCTAGATATATAAAAAGCTTTCGATAGAGTCCGGTACAAATCCTTAATTTCCAAACTACCCTCCTTCGATTTCTATCTTTCTATCTGTACCTTCATCTCTGATTTCCTTTCCGGATGATCTATAGCTGCGGTTGTAGATGACCAGTGTTCTTCTACTAAAGCTATTAAAGCCATTATCCACTCTTTTATTTCCTGTCCTATCCACTCCTACGCCGATGATTCTACTCCTCACTTCCCCACCGGCTTCACAGTCACTCCATGCATCGCAATATTTTTACTATCTCTGATTGGGGCAGAGAAAACCCCAAAAACCCAGTTCCTTCATCTGTCTACTCGTTATAATCTTCCACATGACTATCCCTTCTCTTCAACAATACACAACTCAATCCCTCCTCTTCTCTTAACATGTTTAGTGTTTCCTTTTCTTGTGAACTTTCTTGCAAAGATCACATATATTCTTTTTCCAAAACAGCTTCTAAGAGTTTAAGTGTGTTCTACCAGCTCCGCAGTTTCTTCATCTCCACTTAGGTGCCATAGCCATTCCATACAGGATACAAACTTTGGACACATTCTCATACCTTTTCTGTCCGACTCTCTAATACAAGGATTAATCGGTATTCTCACTTTCATCTACTCAACCGGTCAAATTTGGAACAACCTTTCTCAATCCACCTTTCCTCCTGTTTATGACCTTCAAACTTTCAAACGCAGATTGTCCAAGCATCTCGAAAATTTTAGATTTTGATTTCGGCTTTCTTCTTTCTTTCTATTGGGTGGGGGAGGAGCGTTAGCCCTTGGCCCCTCCTTCCTGCCTATAAAATTCCACAAGAGCATTTTTTTGATGTTCAAATGGAGTTCAAACCTCGAATACACATTGTAGCGACAAATGATAGTAATTTTGTAAAAATATTCTAAATTTGCACAGTTGGAAAATGTAAACAGACATATATATTGTATACATACTGATTAATGAGAAATATGACCAGTTAGGGGGGAGGGGGTTAGCCCCAAGTTGCATAAAGGGGGTGAGGGGTTTTGGGGGGATATCTTATCTATTATATATTTTCGCCTTTCTGTTTGTTTGTTTGTTTGTCTGTCCTTTATGCAAGCGCAAACCGTTTGACTTAGAGCTACCAAATTTGGCAAGGGGAACCTCTTATGGGATGAAGAATGTCAACACAGAATCGGTCAGCCTGTCTGTTTGTCTGTTAGCGGAACGACCTGGCGTTGCCGGGGTGAATGTTGAACGCTATAAGCTAACGAAAATATCACGACTTAACCTAACCAATCGTCAAGGAACCTAACCGGGCATTCAGTTGACCTAACCTGGGCAATCAAATAACCCGGGAAACGCCGGATACCTCACCAAGTATATATATATATAAATGTATTTTTTCTCTCTAGGAGACATGCCTGGAACTTCTTCCGCCACGGCTACTCAATCCATTAAGGTCGCGTTTTCCAAATCCATTCCATACGCTCATAATGACCGAAAGAAGATTGATCTTGACCGGAAGGTGGCAGAGATGATCTGCATCGACCGTCAACCTTTCGCATGTGTCGAACGGGTAGGATTTAGGTGACTACTTCAGGCTGCCGATCCGAAGTACACGATTCCTTCTGAGAAGTTTTTCAGGACGAACCTTATTCCAGACATGGCAGGCAAGATGAAGGGCAAGATCGAGGAATTGATGTCACAAATGAAGGAAGAGAAGAGGAAATTCTCCTTCACCACGGACATATGGAACAGTCGAGCAAGTGACTCATATATAAGCTTGACCTGTCACTTCGTCGGCCCAAACTTCGTGCGCAAAAACATCATGTTGAATGTCTCTGTCTTCAACGAGGATCATACAGCAGAACAAATTTCCGCCAACGTTCAAGAAATGATTCAAAGTTGGGGATTGTCCGAAGAAGACACTTTTATGATCATGAGAGATAATGCAACTAACATGCGAGCCGCTTTCAGACAAACAGGAATGGACAGTTTCGGTTGTTTGGCTCATACACTCCAACTGGTGATAAAGGATGGCTGCTTGAACCTTCCGAGTGTGGCTAATCTTTTGACAAACGGCTCGGAAAATCGTCGGTCATTTTCGCCACTGTCCGCAAGCGACGCAGCGCCTACATCAAATTCAAAGAAGACTTAACTTGCCTCAACTGAAGCCGATTGAAGATGTACCAACCAGATGGAATTACACGCTGGAAATGTTGCAGTGACTCCTTTTCCAAAAGCAAGCTATCATTAAATATGACGTCGATTGGTCCCTGGAAAATACGTTGACTTCAACGCAATGGAAGCTTATGGTCAAGCTTATTGACGTGCTTGCTGTCTTCAAAACTGCAACGCTCAAAATCAGTGAGGAAAACTCGCTTTTATCAGAAGTTTTACCTACAGTCAAATCTCTGTCAAAGGGAATCTGTGCAGCGTGCTCAGTGAATGATGCTGGTGTCAAGATTCTGAAGAGCAGCTGGGCGATTCTCTCGAACAGAGATTTCGAGAGCATAATTCAAATGAGAAACTGCTGCTAGCCACAGCAGTTGATCCCCAATTCAAAGGAGCTGGGCTGATAGACGACGACATGCGAGAAAAGACCAAAGAATTGTTGAGACAAGAGATACGCAGTCACATGGAGGGGGCCCAACGAAAGCGTATTGGAGGTGCAACTGTCGTGAAACGCCGCCGAAGTGGTCCGGTTTCTCCGTCCAAGAAAATCGCTCTTTGAGAAAAGCTTTCCGATTCAGAAGGTAGTGATCTCGACGATCACGTTCGTCCTATTCTAGTTGAAGAACCCCAAACGAAGGATAGGACACGAGGTTCACTGTCCCAGACGCACGAGTGGAAGCAGCCCTGGACGCCTATTGGTTGCAACTTCGGATCGCTGGGGATAGGGATCCATTCATTTTCTGGCGAGAACATTCTGCTGATTTCCCGGAGATTGCCAAAGTTGCTGAGAAGTGCATGAGCTGCCCCTCTGGATCAGTTGACTCTGAACGGCTTTTCTCAACGGCTGGAGATGTTATCAATACGAAACGAGCCAACATCACCCCAATCAACGCCGAGGAACAAATCATCCTCTCCAAAAATCTGAAGTTCCTCAATTTTGATTTTTGAGTGAACTGTTATAGTGAGTTACACTTTTTTAATTACAATTTTTGAATTACAAATTGTTTCCATTACATGACTTATTTTGTGAATTCCACTTCTTCAAATATATGTTTTGAATTACAGTACATGTGTCGAATTACATCCTTTGAATCCTATTTTGATATTTTGGACAGATATCGGTATCGGCCGATACTTTGCTCTAACTATCGGTATCGGTACCGATACTTTGAGAATACTATCAGTCGGCCCCTAAATTATTAAGCACTACTTCAAAATTTGCTTGCGACACCAAGTTAGATTCTTATATAGGCAGTGTGAAAGGTGTCCTGAAAATTCAGAAAGACTTAGGCTCGCTGAGTCGTCGACCATTCTGCATTTGTCTTCGTTCAAACTTTGGGTTGAAATTGAAAAGAAGTGTAATAAAATATTGGGCTATATCAAAAGACAATTCTCGTACCGTAGCAAAATCGTTATTCTCCCTCTCTACAGTGCGTTGGTCAGGTACCACCTCGAATATGCTATGCAAGTTCCAGTCTCCACCCTTTAGAAAAGATATAGATAAACTTGAAAATGTTCAAGCCAGCGGGACTAAATTAATTCTGTCTGTCCTTCCTAAACCATACAATCGTAGACTCTCTGATTTTAATTTATATTCCTTAGAGAAACGTATAGGCTCACAGACATAACTTACTAATCCAAGTCTATGCACTTCTAAATAGGATAGACAACAGTGATTGCTCAAATTTTTACACTGAACGCAAACCCGACTCGAAACAACGGCTGGAAACGCGAAGCAAAACTGAACAATACAGATATTTGTCGACATCTTTACGTCCAAGGTCATCAATTACTGGAATAAGGTTCTTCCTGAAGCCGTTTCTAACATCTCCGTCAATATGTTTAAAAATAATCTTACCCAGTTGTTGGACGATCACTTTGAGTAAATCTTCTTTCTTACTGATTATTACGACGATCATTGATTTGTTCACCGACGTATAGTAGTACTCGTGTATGAATGAATGAATGATAATTATGTGTATATTATCAATTCCCAATTCTTCTAGAAAATTTATTGACAATGTCTTCCTTTGCGAATTGTTGAGTATTTTCTTCTTTCCAAACCTACCCATTTTGGGCGGGGTGGAAGAAAAGGAGGGGGCAGAGCCTTTTTGTTTTTCTGTGGTTTTTCTTCTATATGTGAGTTTGTTTGTGGCTGTATGAAAGATATGGGTGCCACCTCGAGCCGGCTATAAAGCTGTTGTGGCCCCTTCTCTCTCTCTCTCTCTCTCTCTCTCTCTCTCTCTCTCTCTCTCTCTCTCTCTATATATATATATATATATATATATATATATATATATTCCCTTCAACTCTGGACAATCGCCAGCTGCATCTTATCCGCGACGAACGCCGTATCCGATCGCACCCTTCATCCGTCATCCACAGGCACACGGGCAAACATTCCCTGCGCGATGCCCGTCCCAGGCGCGGATGACGGGGCACGATACCCGATAAAGTCGTTTCCCGGCATAAATTAAGCTTGGGTCATGCAGCGACTGGGACGAGGGCATGACGAACGAGACGCGACGGAAGGCTATCAAAACACTTCGATCGATCCGAGCGAGCTGGCGTCGCTCAAGGCAAGGATTTGTGCCCAATTTATTTGGGAGTCATTTCTTTCAATGTCCGTCGTAAAGTGGCGTCGTTTCTAAATTCGGATGACTCCAAAATAACGTTAGCTCGTAAGCGAGGATCGTCTTCGACCTATTAAATAAGACGTCATGCACGCATACAGACACGCATTTGTTTTTCATTCCTCGTATAATAAATGTCATGAACGATGAATAGAGTTAAAAGGTTATTTAAGGTCATACAATGTGTTCACTTCAAATTTATTGCAAAAGCTTCCACAGACGAAGATAAATGATTCCATATATATATATATATATATATATATATATATATATATATATATATGAGAGAGAGAGAGAGAGAGAGTTATATAAAGGATTATGAGAAAAAGTGGAAAAAAGGAAATAATCCGAATTGAAGTTGTCTTTGTTTGAAATAAATATATTGAAGTGAAAAAACTCTGTTTTTCTTTAAGAATTTTATTTAAACTTTAATGGGAACGTCAAAAACAAACAAACGCACACACACGTATACACACGCACACACACACCCAATATATACTTATATATACACACGTATGTGTGTGTGTGTGTGTGTGTGTGTGTGTGTGTGTGTTAGAAAATATCGTAGATGAATAGATTGGGTTTGGAGTTTCCTGTAATCGTAAATATTCATTACGTTACTGGAGTAATACAAGTTAATTGCACACTCTGTGTCTGTCTCGATAAGAAATAAAATATTTATTTTCATACAACACCAATAGCTTCAACTTAAAAGTTTGGCGTTATATATATATATATATATATAGAGAGAGAGAGAGAGAGAGAGAGAGGAGAATTTTAAAATATTATTTTTGTACTTGTAAATTAAAATTAATATATTGCATGTAAGGAGTCGGCAGAAAATTTTATGAATTAAAGTAGAGATTAAAAACTCTCTCTCTCTCTCATCTGGAGGGCCAAGCCGGGTATGAAGGGTGTGCTGATTTACCCCCCCCCCCCTACTGACACCCTCCCCCCACCGTGCATTCCCCTTTGGAACGATGTTGCCGAGATCAAAAAAAGGTTAAAGAGACGAGCACAAAAAGGATAAAACTGACTCCCATTCATTTTCATTCTTCTTCTTTTTAATCTTCCTTCACCTCTTCCTCCACCTCTTCCTACTCCTCTTTCTCTTCTTCGTATCAGAGATGCACTCCATTTCACCCTTTTATTTAGTTTCAGATTAAAACAACGGATTATTTTTGTTGCGAAGTCACTCTGCAAATTGTTTAATTGTGGATTTCAACTTTGTAAAGTTTCGTTCGATACTTTTTCCAAATATTGAATCAATTTCGATAGAAATTGATCAATTTTTTACCAATTGATCAATACAGTGATATTACAAAAATAGTGTTGCAATAAAATTTTAATATTTCAAACAAAGAAAATATGCAAATGTAAAAATGTTTTGTCTTTAATATTCTTAAGTCAAAAACTTTTTCCTCTCTCTCTCTCTCTCATATATATGTATATATATATATATATATATATATATATATATCTTTCTTTTCTTTTCACTTTGTGTTATTTTGACATTTGTGCATGACTGTCAGTTCTCTGGGCGTATTCCTTCTCCGCTGACCTGACCTGCGTAACCTTCTGCCCCGATGAAAACTATTATGCCTTAGGTTAAATTAGCGTCTGAAACTTACATAAGTCGCTACATAAATGCAGGAATTACTTCTTAGACACCATATCATATACATACTGTACAATACGCACTATTAGTAGTTTTATATGTGTGTGTGTGTGTGTGTGTGTGTGTGTGTGTGTGTGTGTGTAAAAAGAGAGAGAGGAGAGTATATAATTAAAGTTATCTTTTTTGTAACTATTTATGGCTGAACCATTCCCCTTATAACTCCGACAAAGCTATGTACAGAAGAGTCACTATATTTTCTATAAAATAAAACAAGTTTATTTTCATTTTGACCTGACTCGGTCACCGGAATAAGAGAAGAGTCATTCCTCCGTTTTATATATCTTGGTATAACTCTATCGTTTATTAATTAAATAAGTTACCGTAAAACTAAAAGGAACTCAGCAGTATCTTAACGCCGAAACGAAAAATTGGTTGGTTATTAAATTAAGCCTTCAGTGCAGCCTCACCACACCGACCAGTCACAGAGGGTACCTTACGAACCTTAACATTGGAATTGGAACCATACACGAACAATCAATTAACCAAAGACAACCTTGACAAATTACTATCTGAATCGTCGAAATCTGAAGTTATACAAGAGTTCTAACCGGGATTCGGATTCGCGACCTTCAGAACTACACAACTTTAACTATTAGTCTCTACTGTGGTTGACCTGACCGGTGAAATGACCTTCAAGAACTGGATTACTGGGTGGGAAAGATTTCGTCGTAAACTCTTCACTCATTTGGAAAAAGACAGAAATGCATATGTATGTTACAGAGAATCTGTAATATATGAAATCCCTGAACATTTTTCCCTGTAACATATAGTATATACCCTATGATCCACACCTGATTCGATCATACCTGTCTCGAAACCATATTGAAATTGAGAGAGAAAAGAAAAATTGGTACTTTCCTGTTAACGGGAATACCCTAAACAAAGTTTTATTGTTTGTTATGTATTTTTGCTCTCGTCATTTTCGTTTAAACTAACGAAAATATCACAACTTAACCTAACCAATCATCAAGGGCGTACAGTTGCCCTAACTGGGCATTCAATTGACCTAACCGGGCATTGAATTAACCTAACAGGTTAATATAACGGAAAATGCCCGGTTAGGTCAACTGTACACCTTTGATAATTAATTGGTTAGGTTAAGTTGTGATATTTTCGTTAGTTTAAACGAAAATGACGAGAGCAAAAATACATAACAAACAGTTTGGTAGTCCCGATAATACCTAAGTACCGAATTTATTAATCATGTAAATGAAAATAGTTAATATGTAAGCGATAATCAGTTAGTAGGGGGCCAAAATGTCTTTGTGTCATCTAAAATCGCAGGAAAAACGTCGCTGCTTTCGGTACGTTGTCGCCATATGAATTCCGCAAGATATGAGTCCAGATGATGGCTGGCGGTTCCATTGTGCCTCTTGTTACGCCATTTGGCGCTGCCCCACATCCTTTCAATGTTTTGAGGATGGACTCCACTAGTGGGATCCACGAAGTTGAAATGATGATTAACCTTGAAGTGCTCAAAACCAGCACGGGTCAACTGAATGCCCGGTTAGGTCAATTGAATGCCCGGTTAGGTCAACTGTACTCCCTTGATAATTGGTTAGGTTAAGTTGTGATATTTTTTTAGGGTATTCCCGTTAACAGGAAAGTACCGAAAAATTATATGTCTCATACGAAAAAAAGAAAACAAAAAAGGAATCAGTGTCTCTCCTTGAAAAACAACAGGGACCTTTTCCAGTTTGTGTACCGTTTTTCATATAATTAATTTTTGCTTCTTTTCAGATCAAAAATGAGTGATCAAAAATGAGTTCTTGATAACCTAACCTAACCTAACGTAACCTAACGTAACCTAACCTAACCCACATTATAACTTTCGTCAACTCATTTTTGATCACTCATTTTTGATCTGAAAAGAAGCAAAAATAAATTATATGAAAAACGGTACATAAACTGGAAAACGTCCAACAACAGTTCTGGCTTTAAAATCTACACCTCTTTTAAAGAGGTACAAAATGAAATACGGAATATAACTCGTATCGATGCGGGTATTCGAGATGAGTCGGTTGTTAATTAATAATAATAATGATAATGTTTATGGTTGTTTAAGCTGATTCGAAATAGTAATTTTGTTTAATTGGTTTGTTTAACCTTCGCAACATCCGAGTTCATATGACGGGGAGGGGGGAGGAGGGAATACGGCTTTACGTGGGGTCCAAACCTCGGGTTGCTACATAATCTGGAAACAGAGGACGGTCACCCATCCAACTATTTCCTAGACCCATTGTCGCTTAACTTCGCTGCTCTAACAGGAAGCGGTCTTGCGACGTGACCACAACGTAGCAAACCGGCTGTAACTGTATCCAACTGTGGCTATTTACGAAGAAGAGCTAGGTACGGAAAGCAAATTTCTCCTTCGCCAACTATACTTAATAAAAAAAAACCCTCGACTTCAAGGAAAGCCAAAACAAGCACAAAACCTTAAAAAGGCTTAAGAATATTAAAAAAAAATCGAACCCCATGTGTAATATTTATATTCATTCAGTAAACGTTTAAACTGGTGGCCCTGAAACCGGATTCTTTGCTTCAACCTATATATATATATATATATATAGATAGATATATAGTGCAAATAAAATACATTATTAATTTCATTCTATAATTTAAGGGATATATTTATTACTTTTGTTTTTACTTCAAACGAATGGTAATTTTAAACATTATTTCATTTAAAGCTTTCTTTGATGTTTGACAACGAGATTGTTACAAGGGAAACTACTTTAAAAAAGAATAATTCAATTGCTTATTCTTTGATGTCAAATATGCATTTTAAAAATATTTTATAAACTCGTTTTATGAAACAAACTGAACCGTAATTTTATATTAATTAATTAATTAGTTAATTAATTAATTAATTATGACCCCTATATTTTAAAATTAAGTGAATGAGAAAATATTTACTTGTATCACGTTGTCATATATATATATATATATATATATATATATATTCAGAAGAAGACTCGACACCGAGCTCAGGATAGTACTGGATGAACCGGATATGCCTGTTTATGTGTGATGGAGAGAGAGAGAGAACAATTCTTTCCTCCACCAGGCCTTGAGTGAGGCCGCCAGGTTGACCTTTGTATAAAGAGAGACCGAGGCATGGAACAGTTACAGTTATAATATATATATATATATATATATATATAACCTTTGGTTAGCTTTCGCCCTAATTGTTCATTCTGACGAAGGTCAAGCTTTTCACTCCACCTTAGACCTACAGTTTAACGTAGAATCCGAACAAGGCCCCACCAGCAGCCCAGCGTCTTAACCACTAGGCCACCCAGGGTACCCATTTATCTACCAACCACTTTCTTTTTATTGCGCGGAGGGATGAACAGCTGGGGTTTGCCGCCTGTCGTCATCGGGTCTCGATCCCGGGACTGATGGATTCGTAGTCAGCGACGCTAACCACTACACCACTGAGGTGTATGCAGGAAGGACGGGGCTAAGGGCGAATACCCACAAAAACGCTCCGTTTTGGCTGTCTTCCACAGAGGAAGACAGCTAGATGAAGGTCCAAGGTTTTCGAGATGCCTGGACACTGCGTTTGAAAGACTGAAGGTCATAGGCAAGGGGAAAGATGGATTGAAGAAGATTATTCCAGAGTTCACCAGTTGAGTAGATGAAATTGAAAATACCGATTAACCCTCTTGCGTTAGAGAATTGGATAGAAAAGGAATGAGAATGTAGGAAGCATGTAGTTAGAAAGTTCAGAAAAACAGTAGCCGTTATAATAGCGATAGTATAGAGAAAGTGAGGCAACATTGCGACAAACAGAGAGAGAGAGAGAGAGAGAGAGAGAGAGAGAGAGAGAGAGAGAGAGATTGAAGACAGTCAGTAAGAGGCGGGGAGATGATGAGACGATTCCACCCGGTCAAGTAGAGCTGTGTGGATTGAGCCACCCCACACATGAGAAACGTACAAGACTCCTGTACAGAGACAGCAACTGAGTTGGGGTGAAGAGACTGCGGAGACGGTACAGCACAGCTGTTTTAGAAAGAAAGTGTATGTGATCTTTCCAGGAAAGATCATGAGAAAAGTAAGAGTCAAGAATGTTAAGAGAAGAGGAAGGATTGAGTTGTGTATTGTTGAAGGCAAGGGGATAATCGTGTGAAAGATTGTGACAAGTAGATAGATGAAGGAACTGACTTTTTGAGGCACTGAACATCACAAGGTTTTCTCTACCCCAGTCAGAGATAGTAGAAAGATCAGACGTCAGGTGTATCATAGCCGTCCCACGCAAAGCATGAGTGTCTGTTGAGAGGGACGCTTTGTGAAGCAAGTGGAGAAGTGAAGAGTGGCATTAACGGTCTTGGAGTGGATAGGACAGGAAGTGTGACTTAATAGATCATTAATAAATAAAAGGAAAAGAGTGGGTGACAGGACAGAACCCTGAGGAACACGACGATTAATAGATTTAGGCGAAGAACAGTGGCCATCTAATAACTGCAGCTATAGAGTGTCCAGAAAGGAAATCAAAGATGAAGGCAAAGATAGAAGAATAGAAATCGAAGGAGAACAGTTTGGAAATTAAGGCTTTATGCCAGTCTCTATCAAAAGCTTTTGATATGTCTAGCACAATAGCAAAGGTTTCACCGAAATCCCGAAAGGAGGATAACCAAGAGTCTGAGAGATATGCAAGAAGATCGCCAGTAGAGCGTCCCTTGCGGAACTCATACTGACGATCTGAAAGAAGATTGTGAGAAGAGAGTTGTTTAAGAATCTTCCTATTAAGGAGAGATTCAAAAACTTTAGAAAGGCAAGAAATCAAAGCAATTGGACAATAGCTGGAGGGTTGAGAGCGGTCACCCTTCTTTGGGAAAGGCTGAATGAAAGCGAACTTCCAGCAGGAAGGAAAAGTGCCAGATGAAAGACAAAGACGAAAGAGTTTGCCTAGGCAGGGTGTCAGCACATCCATCGGAAGCACAGTTCTTGAGAACAAGAGGAGGAACACCATCAAGACCGTACGCCTTCCTAGAGTTGAGCCCAGATAGGGCGGAAAAAGTATTTTTGGAAGAGATTCTAATTTTAGACATAATTAAGTCGGACGGAGGAGGAGATGGAGGAACAGCACGGAAATCATCTAGGGTTGAGTTGGACGTGAAAGTTTGAGCGAAGCGTTCATCTTTATCAGGAAAAGAAACGGAACTGAGCCATCGGAATAGTAAAGAAGAAGGAAAAAAGAGGAAGTAAAGTTGTTGGAGAGATTCTTAGCTAGATGCCAGAAAGAGAGAGAAGAATTACAGTTGGATGGGTTTTCGCATTTTTGTCTGATGAAGGAGTTTTTGGCGAGTCGAAGAACAGATTTTGTACGATTGCGGGCAGAAACATAAACTAAGTGAGAGTCAGGAGTTGGATGGCGGTGATATCTTATGAAAGATTCCTCTCTGTTGCGGATAGCATTAGAACAAGTAAGGTTAAACCAAGTTTTTTTCTTTTGCATTAGTAGTAGAAATAGAATATGGAATGTACGCCTCCATGCCAGAGACACTCGATTCCGTGATGCGCTCAGCGCACTCGAAGGAACCCCGGCCACGGAAGCAGTAATCATTTCATAGGAAATCAGAAGAGTACTGCCTAAAGGCCTCCCAGTCAGCGGCGCCAAAGTGCCAAAAGCGTATACTTTTGCGAGGATCCAAAGGCCGAATTGGAGCGAGAGGACAGGAAACAGATATAAGATTGTGGTCAGAGGAGCCCAACGGAGAAAAAAATTTGCTAGAATAAGAAGGATGAGTGGTGATATATATATATATAGTGTGTGTGTGTGTGTGTGTGAACCACAGGAAGGAAAATAATCTTAAAAATTATAGTATTTTACAGTATTTAAGCAATGCTTTGGGTGATGAATTTCTTCGGTTCTGCGACTGATTGATTTACATTTTTTTTGAATACTTCTCTCTAAAGAAGGCGACGAATCTGATGGTTTAGGACAGCGTTTCCCAAACTTTTCTTATCCAACGTCCTCTTCCAACTAAACCGAATCCTTTACATCCCTCTCATTTCAACTGCAAATGGCATTCAATGGCGTGTAATATATTGGTACCATAATCAGTGTGACGTAGCATTAAAAATTAATGTTTCATTTATTGATGTACAAGAAAGAGTATATAGCATGTTTTCTAACACAGTTTAGGAAAAGTTATTCTTGGAAGTCATGGAAATCCTTCTGTGACTACATGATAAGGCTATTAGTACTCGGAAACCAATTCAGACATTCATCAGACGTGTGCAGGAATGGGATGTGGCCCCATGATGGTGAAACCATGCGCGTTTGGAAGTGTCAAACTCTAACCCAAAAGTAAGAGATTAGCACATGTACTGTAGGTGCGTCCATGATGTTACAGTGTTACTCTTTTCGAGTCTTGAAAAAAATAAACGAATGAATAAATATCGTAAATTCTTAAAAAGGATGAATTTAAACCACTCCCCAACTGTCATTTCGGCAGAATGTGAAGGAACTTCTTCACGTTCCTCTAGGTTTTCCAGTCTTCAGAACTTACAGTCTTGGCCGTGTATCATTCTGTTCTTGTATATACATCGCAGAGAAAGCTAATTTATTCATTTCCACCTCTTCATTTTCAAACAATTCGAACAAATAATTGCGAAATTGGCATTATCTTGTTTTATCATTTTCATTGAGGGAATGCAACAGTTGAATTTCATATAGCACAAAAGATTCATAATTTTTATCTTTTGGTACTTTTGGAAATTAAGTCTCTCTCTCTCTCTCTCTCTCTCTCTCTCTCTCTCTCTCTCATAAAACGGTCTTCTGTGTGTGTTCTACCTCGATCTTTTTTAATGAGACAAACATCCGAGAACCTCAAAAAATGACACAACTGAAATAATTCTATACCGTCAATTTAGGTTCAATTTACGAGTCTTTCACAGCTTAAAAAGCGCCAATGAAGGCGATTAGGTTAAGGAAATCGCCTTTTAGATACGCCTTTTAAACCCACATATTTTATCCACTGTAAAAGAAGTTTTTGTGTAGTTCCACAAGAACTTCTTTAAGCTATCTGCTTTTTCTATACTCACTTCTATAGAAATTGTTTCCGATATATTTGCCTTTCCCTGGGTAGTTTTTTTACGTTTTTCGCGTGTGTGTGTATATATATATATATATATATATATATATATATATATATATATATATATATATCTATATATATATATATATATATATATATATATATTATATTATATATATATATACTCAGGTAGCACACGTATTGATATAATGATAATTATAAATGAATCAACCTTTTATTGTTGAAATGATAGTGACCTGGCAATTCGAAATACAGTGAAATAACGTAAACGGTAATGCAAATTTCGATACCGGCATCAATTTCGAAATGGGGTTGAAACTGAGTACTGATGTATACTCATTAGTCAGTAAGTATAGAGACAACATTATAGTCTCACCGTTAGGAAAATATATTTTGGAACTGCTGATTGCATTTCATTTTATAGATATATTGTTGCATCAACACTACATTAATATTAATTTGAGAGAGAGAGAAGAGAGAGAGAGAATTCTGTCTCAAGTGAGTTCATATTATTAACCCTACTAACAGCTAATCCAGAGTACCTAATTCAAATTGTGATGTGAAATTGAGATCCCCAACCAATTAAAATTTTCACACTGTATAAATAACTTTACAGTGAACTTAGATACACTCGGTCAAGGTATACAGAAAACAGATAATGAATGCAAAGTGCGTATTAAGGAATAGATTAACTTTGCTTTCATCTTCTCTTCCTCAATTCAAGATGGCGAAAATTTGTGGAAAAAGTGAAGAAAAATAAAGAAAAATTGAATGTTTGAAGATCATTAAAACCTCAAATTTACGCTTTATTTCTCGACAAATAACCCCAATTTTATCCCTCCTAAATTGACTGATTTTTCCAGCTCTTCTCTATCCCACCGTTCCCCCCTTCCATTGTGGTTCCATTCACTCACAAAGAGGTATATTAACTAACCACCTAATACCCTGGGTAATAAACGAAATTACCACCTTTATGGGTACGCACATTTAAGACGCGAAAGATGAGAAATGAGGGTGATGTAGTATAAAATACTGCATTTTGAGCGCTTCCCGTATACATCATTCAAGTATAATGGCATTATTATTATTATTATTATTATTATTATTGTGTGCCATTTTATGTATTTAGTGCCAGACCTTTATTATTTTCTTTATAAAAGAGGAAAAGGTTCTCTCCATGCGTTAATGGAACACCAAAAAGTAATTTGAATTAAATTTTGAAATATTTATGGAAAGATTTATAGGATAGATTGATTTAAAATTAGAGCCATTCAAAACGAAGGATTTGGGTCAGAGATTGCTCGTTATACAGGGTGTCCCATAAGTCCGACATCATAGGAAAAATAATAAAAGGCAAAACAAAAGCTTTTATTTACAGAACGTGCTCAATATGTCCACCATTGTTTTCAATACGCAAATTCAGACGTGATACCCAGTCAGCAAGCACACGGTGAATGATGTCAGGAGTAATGGTGTTACATGCCCCAATAATGCGCTGCCGCAAATGTTCAACACTCCTAATTTTCTCTGCGTATACCAGCGCTTTCAAGTGGCCCCAGAGATAAAAATCTAGTGGCGTGAGATCCGGGCTTCTAGCTGGCCATTCCACAGCCCCTCGACGTCCTATCCAGTGACCAGGGAATTGTTGGTACAGGTATTCCCTTACTCGGGTGCTGTAATGTGCAGGAGCGCCGTCTTGCTGGAACCATGTTGGGAAATTTCCTTCTTCGTTCAAGACACTGGGAAATGCTTCTTCCTTGAGCATGCGTAGGTAGGTGCCTCCAGTGACATGTTCATCGAAAAAGAGGGGGCCTATGATGCGATCCTTCCAAATGCCACACCATACCATCACCCGAGATGCACCTTGTTCCTTTGAAGAGGTATACCAGTGAGGGTTGTTTTGAGACCAGTAGCGGATGTTCTGTCGATTTACCTCACCATTTCCATAAAAAACAGCCTCGTCACTGAACAGAATGGTGGACGGGAAATTGGCATCCCGAGCATAAAAAAAATATGAATTATGGTTTGTAGAAATAGAAAAATATGAATTTCTCCTATGATGCCGGACTTATGGGACACCCTATATATAGATTTCCTTGTTTGATATATTCTGGAGCGGGGATGGGGGCGTTTGAAGAGTTACGTATACAGCAATTATACTACAGAACTGAAATTCAAATTAACTTTAGGTAAAATACTTGATTATTTTTAGACAAAAAAAAGACGAGGGAAAATTGTAAATGTTTAATTAATTTCGAGCAAATTCCGTTTTTGGGCTACAAATCGCCCAATCGGTTTCCAATTTTCTCTCAAGTCGATGATAATAATAAAGTGATGAGCGACGATTGAACCCAACTGACTAGATAGATGTTTGTGAAGTCTGTGAGCGTGCATGATTGTCAGTCATAGGAACGATAATAGGAAATCGTTGATGAATTGAAGTCCTCTGTCAATGAAATATTCAAATGAAACAAATACCAATTATCGACGAAAGGATTTGGGCCTATTTAGATAGACATAAATTTATATTATACTTGGCTAAATACCGACTAAATTTAGGACAGTTCCACACCGCTTACGCACGCGACATGCACTTAATTCCGTCCGGTTAATGAGGCCACTTCGATTCCGGAAGCATTGTCATTAATTGAAATAAATTATTTTAATGAATACATTCATTAGGTTCAGCGTTTGAGTTCTTGCGTTCACATTCGCGGGAAAGGAGGGGAATAAAGTAACGTAAATATTCGCTTTTCTGTAATTAGTGAACGTCATTTGTGTCATGTATCGAATTTTAAGATGAAATTTCATTATTAATAATAATAATTAATGATTATTTTAAGTGGAATTACGTATAATGTGTATTGTAAACGGAACTGTCGCTGTAGCTAACCAACTGTAAGTCTAAGAGACATTAAAAATGCCCCGTTCAGGCAGTTTTTCTCACGGGATTGTTAACGAGAGGATGTGTTCGTTGTTAAAATGCAAGTTTTTTTCGTGAAATAAATTTGTTCAGTTAACTAGTTCTCTCTCTCTCTCTCTCTCTCTCTCTCTCTCTCTCAACGATATATTGTTAAACCATGTATTCACGCTTGTTTTTTATCTTTATTATCTTTGTGGTAATTAAATAAACAAAAGTTGAATAGAAAAAGAAATTGTCGTTATTCAAATTCCTCCCAGTTTGTTTTAGAATGTCTCGCCATACGTGTCACGTGTTTCAAATTATCTCGGTCACGCCTACAGAACTGACATTATTATATACAGTTCAAAATGTCAAGTGTAAAAGACGTAGATTAAACATTTAAATGTTTAAAATAACGTAGATTAAATAAAATTAAAGAATAAGTTAAATAAATCACGACATTTGACATTAAAATCAGTATCTCTGCGGAAGGATGCAGTGAATTTTCTTTCTAAATTTTATTACTGCAAATTCGCAATGTGCTCAATAGATGCTTTGATGTGCATAGAGGACAGATGCAGGTATGAAAAGGACATATCATACAGGATTTCTACAAATGTTCTTCGTGACTTTAATAAGTTTTACTAAGCTGTATTTCATCATGTAAAAGAAATAAAATAATGCACTATATTTAAAGTAAATCACAATACCTATAAGTTCAAATCACTCTGATGCACATGTGTAATATTAATACTCGCTTGCACTGGACTAACGCGCGACGATAAGTGTCATGGCAACCCTATCAAGAGAAAGCACAATGCGTATTGTGGTTAGCTGAATTTAAGTAAAATGTCACTATTCAACGTAACTTTCGGCGTGTGTACGTGGGAAGGTACCTCCAATTGATGAAACATTCAGAAAGTGTCAAAAACAGTTCGAGGAAACAAAGAAAGCATTGGGTAGATCACGCATATCAGATGAAGATATCGAACCAATAGGACAATCATTTCTGTGAAACCCAAAAAGTCGATTCCAAAATGTAGCTGCGAACTGGCCATTCCTAAATGAACAATTAACAAAGTTCCGCATAAACACCATCGTTTACGCGATTGTGCCATAAATTAAACCTGATAATACCAAAGCGTGTGGAGTTTTCTACTTAGATGAAAATCAGAATTTTCTGAATCGCATTCATTTCACCGATGAGACAACGTTTCCCGAAAGTACAAAGGTAAATCGTTACAACTATAGAGTTTGAGGCTCAGGATACCTACATTCTACCATCGAACACGTGCGTGACAGCGCAAAAGTGAATGTGTGGTGTGGGTTAATGCATGACAGGGCTCTCGGTCCTTTCTTCAAATAAAGGCGGTTACGGGTACAGCTTATCTGGATATGTTTGGAAACTTTACCATTTTTCAAGTTTAAGAAAAAACTGGACATAATCTTTCAAGACGATGGAGCAGTACTACATCACAGTAGCATTGTGCGTACTGTTTTGGACAAAAAATTCTGTACAAACCGTTAGATCGGACGGACAGACCGAATCGTTTGGTGTCAAGGTCGCCGGATTTAAACGCGACTCAGTTTTTTCCTTTGGGGTACGTGAAATACCTTATTTATTCAAAAAATGTGGACAATTTGCGATCACTGAAATAGAAGATTACAGCAGCCATCAACATAAAGTCGATCTAGATGTTAGCTGGGTGTAGGTTGAAATTGAGTGTCAATTAGATCAGGGATCATCAATAGGCGGACCACCGACAGATTTGATACGGACCACCAGGAATAAACTCATACACTAATTACAGGGTTTACTTTAAAATATTGGCTAACTTTTGACATTTCAAAATAGTAAAATAATACTTTTTCTATTCTTTTGGTGAAGTTTAAATTTAGATTTCATTCGGGAGATTAATAATAATAATAATCTTTATTCAGAAAGAATATATTACATAAGATATACATCACATCCATATTAGGTTTACACAATATAGCACTAACGCTCAATTTTGTTTGTCTGGTGACAAAGTGGTTTAATTACAATATTCTTATCTGAATATGCCGTTGGGAAGCACGACAGCTTTTCACGCAAAAATCTTTGAGATTCATTTCGATTTTTATGAAGGAAAATAAGAAATATAAATAGAATTAGTAAAAATTATAATGAAGTTGCATTTAGTTAATTCTGTCATTACAAATTAAAATTGAAATAATCTTCGAAATAATAGAAAAAGAAGTGGTAAACAATACGGTATAATAATAGAAATAATAATAGAAATAATAGATAAGAAGGAATGGTAAACAATACATAAACTGAACATGTTGAAATAACAAAATAAGTAATTTCTATTATTAGAAGTTAGAAATGATGATACAATCTTAAAGTTATAAAAAATACAGATGAATGAGACACATTATAACTATGGCGTAATATAATGGAAACTTTTGACATATAATTTATATAACTTGGGACTGCACCCAATTTAAGATTGTGAATTTTGCATATATAATAGGTGACTTTCTTTGTTTAGTAATATTTGCAAGTTGCAATATATATATATATATATATATATATATATATATATATACACACACACATACATAAATAGGAGCTAATAAAGTGTTTCTTTAGTGATTTATGAAACGAAATTAATGCTAGTGCGTGTCTGACATTAATAGGTAAAGCGTTCCAGATATTTGCCCCTTTGTAGGAGAGAACATTTCCTGCAATTCGCATTGACTAATTTGGTTTATGTATGAAATTATTGGGAACCCTTGTATTATGATTATGGTTGGTCTGATGGGGGA
Organism: Bathynomus jamesi; assembly: GCA_023014485.1. Lineage (NCBI taxonomy): Eukaryota > Metazoa > Arthropoda > Malacostraca > Isopoda > Cirolanidae > Bathynomus > Bathynomus jamesi. The sequence goes on along the minus strand of JAJOZX010000699.1, from coordinate 858,102 downwards.
TAATCGCCCTGTGAATGGGCGAAGTATAGGTTCTGTTATTAGCAACTTCGGACATATTGATACCGACAGTAAGTTTATACAAGTCATTTAGTTTTAGAATATTTAAATTTTTGAACATACGAGAGGTATGAGGTTGCCTGTTATCATTGTTTGAGAGAGTTCGTAAGCATTTTTTATGGATTACTTCTAGCGGATATCGTATATAATTCTTCGTACTACCCATGCTGTAAATCCATATTGTAAGTGTGGATGAATAAATGAGTAATACAGTGTGAGGAGGCATTTTGGGGAATTGTTTTTTGAGTTTGAATATTATGTAGAAAAATGTAGATATTTTTTATTTAAATTGTTGTGTGGCTTTTGCAATTTAATTTTTCATCTAACTTGATGCCAGGAACTTTAACTTCATTACTTTTGCAAGAGGAGTGTTTCCAAATTATTAGTGGAGTGTGCGCGATTACAGTTTTTTTTAGTTATAATCATATATGATTTTGTCAAGTTTAGCGAAAGCTTATTTGCACACATCCATTTATAGACATGATCTAATTGCCTGTTCACTTCGTTCATTAGAAGTTGATATCGTGGTGTATAGAAACGAGTGTTGTATCGTCTGCATACTGAATACAGTTTAATGCTGTTGATCGATAAAATCATTTATATACATTAAGAAAAGTAAGGGTCCAAGGATAGATCCTTGAGGAACCCCACTTTCCAATACAGCGTATTCTGGTGAAATGTAATTTACTTTAACATACTCACTACTGGTGACGATTAGAGAGATATAACAAACAAATTTAGCATATTTCCCCTTTATACCATGTGTTTAATTTATCTAGTAAGATATCATGTGAGATTGTATGAAAGGCTTTCGACAGGTGAAGGAAAACTAAGATTGTGTGTCTTTTATAGTTTAGGTTTTTTAGGTATTTTCTAATAGCATGTTAATAGCGTCTTCTATGGTGTGGCCTTCTCTAAATCTGAATTGCGTTTATGCTAGGATGTCGTATTTAGTTAAGAATTTGATTAGTCATTTGTATACGATTCTTTCAAATACTTTATTTAAAGTTGGTAAGATGGAGATTGGCCGGTAATTGGGGAGAGAATCAGAGTTGCCTGATTTGAATACTGGACAAACCGTGGCTATCTTCAGGTAATAAGGGAATACACCCTGTACTATTGACTCATTCATAAGTCTTGTGAGTGGGGTTGCCATATCATCTGATATTAGTTTATATATTTGTATTGGTATTGAACTGATAGCAGCGCTTATGTTTTTAAAGTTTTTCAATGTAGCTGAAATTTCGTTTGGCAGAATTAAGAATAATGATTTCGATAAAATAATGTCGACTACATTACGAAAAAAAATGTGGGTAGCAGACCTTGGTAAGCGTTGCAGAAACATCAATGCACCAGCAGAGAAAATTATTTGGTAACCCCTAGATTAGATGTTCGCGGAGCCATCGACAAAGAACACGTAGAGATTTTTAAACTTAGGGTTTTGTGCTTTATTTTAAAACATACTGGATTACTTTATATCTTCTACATCATGAAATATAGTTTTGCTAAAATCACGGAGAGTATTTGTGGAAACCCTGTATATTCTCGTAGTAGAAAATCAATAATGAAGAGATTAGAACACATTTTTACGCATTTTTATCCGTCTACATTTACGCAGGTTTAAACATTTTACGAAATCGTATATGGATTTTTATGCGTTTTATGTATTTCACCGACATGCAAAGTATACTACAACGCTACGGCTCCTGTTAAGACAATTTTATTGATAGAAATTTGTGTCCAAGATACTACAGGAAACTGTATACATACTATAAATACTTTTAAACTTAAAAGGGATACTTAGTAAAACCGAAAAGTTTTTACAAATACACAATACATTCAATATAACAGCTATTCCGAAAAGGAGAATTATATATATATACAGGGCGTCCCAAAAAATGTATACACACTTTAACAGCTGATAGCTCAATTGATGTTTCTTTCTTTCCAAGTTAAACCCATTAGAATTAATAATGGCAGTCAGACTAAGCTTTGAACAAAGGAAATTCATTCTAAAATGCTACTGGAAGTGTGAAAACGCAGTTGAAGTGCAAAGACAGTTTAGGAGGGAGTTTCAAACAGATCCACCAACGCGACTTACCATCACTCGAATTAGAGATAAGTTTGAAGCCGATGGAACTGTTCAGAATGTCCACAAGAAGCGTTCCGGAAGACCACGGACATCGACAAGCCCCACAAGCAAGAAAGAGTACTGGAAACGTATCACCAAAGTCCAAGAAAATCTGTGCGGCAAGCGAGTCGTGAGGTAGGAATTTCAGAATCGTCTGTCCAACGCATTTTGAAGCGCTGTCAATGGAAAAGTTACATTCCAAGATTAGTCCATGCTATTATGAAGATGATGATGATCCGGACCGAAGAGTGGAGTATTGCGAGTGGTACTTGGCACGATGTGGATGTGGATTGGACGAAGGGGTTTCGTAGAATACCCTCCGCGTTCACCAGACCTCACACCACTAGACTTTTTTTATGGGATACTTAAAAGACAAAGTCTACGCTATAAAACCTGCAACAGTCGCTGAATTGAGAGCAGCCATTGAACGAGAATGCACACAAATACCAACGAAATGTTTCGTGATGTTTGCGATTCCATTGCTTCGCGTTATCAGCAGTGCCTGGACCAGAACGGACGTCAGTTTGAAAACAGGCGTTGACAAAACAATTAAATAATGTCTGTAGATTCTATTACATTTTGAAAATGAAATGTATTTTAATAAACACTGCCTTTATAATTATTTAAAGTGTGTATACATTTTTTTGGGACGCCCTATATATATATATGTTTTACTACATACGTTGGAATAGATATAATTTCCTTGTTTGAAGCGTGTCATTAGAGTTTGCATTTTATATTTCATCCGGTACTGCGGGGCATTTTTGGCTCGCATTTGAATGACAAATTGAAGACAGTGGGTGAAAGCGGTTACGGTTAAACGGGCTAAGGGGTTTAAGAGAGGGTTTGAACCCTTCCAGCATCCGCCTTCCTAGTAGTTCTTGAACTCAAACGCGTAAAAGGACTCCTCATCCGTCAAATTATTTTTCAATTACGACGAAATAAAATGGGAAAAAAGAACGTAATCCTTCCTATTTTAGTGTTATTTTATTTGATTAAAAAACAAAATAATGTCCGTCTATTTGTATTCTAGTCTGTTCTTAATTTTTTTTGTTTTTTGTTTTTTAACTAACTTAACCGAGAAAATAGACTGACTGTCACGACGATAGATGCAACTTGTTTTTTGTTTTTTTCACTTTTAGCTATAAATAAATGGGTGCATGTCATTCAGTACAACTACAGAGTCAGTTTAATACAATACTCTCTCTCTCTCTCTCTTGCTCTCTCTCTCTCTCTCTCTCTCTCTATTACATACATATAAATGTTAATTGAATTCAATCCACTATATCTACCCTGTACCAACTTCTCCCTAATATATATATATATATATATATATATATATATATATATATATATATATATATATATATATATATATATTTTTTTTTTTATTTATTTTTTTTTTTGAAAAGAGAAAAAATTACATTTAACTTCCCATAAAAGGTTCTACGTGTTTTGCAGTACATTAAATTCTCTACTGAAAAGGCTTTGCAGATACGTATATATAAATCGGTGTAACAGTTTCAGAATAAATACAACTCGCGATGGCCAAAAAGTGTATAATCATACATATAGTATGTTTCGGTATCAAAACAACGTATCAGGTGACTTTCGGCCGATAGTTTCCTCCCATCATCATTTCTGTCCTTAGTTACTTTAGGTGATTTTTGAGACTTGCATATATGAGATTTCCGAATTAGTATGGAATATCGTGCATGGATCCGCACGACTTTTTATAATGAAAAAACCGCCCCCACTAGGGTTCGAACCCGAACCCACACACACACACACACACACATATATATATATTATATATATATATATATCTGTGTGTGTGTGTGTGTGTGCTGAGTTAAACGTTGCATTGTGGGACTGGTGAAAAGAAGAAAAATAAATAATAATGAACAGGGAAGAATTTTCTAATTTCAGAACATTGCAATTTCTCTCCTTATTTGAGGCGTCAGATCTCATGCAAAGATTTCCCAATGGAAGGTTTCGAACCACGAATTAGGAAAGATTGAATTTATTGGTAGTGAATTAAAGAGCTCTTTTTCAGTAAGCAATTTAATAAAGCCCATCTATGAGATTGCTATACCCACGGATTGAGAAAAATCTTCCCGTAAATAAGAATTTTTACTTATTCATTTATTTAGGGACTTATCCGAAAAAAGTACAGTATTAAAATATTCAGATTTAATGCAGTGACCAACCGTCTTCTGCTTTGTGCGATTGTTCATAATTTAATGCAAATAATAAAATTATGCGCGACAAACAAGTAAATTAATGCAACATAAACGTTTTTTTTGTTCGTTCGTTCACAATTTCTATACATGCGTTTGATTCAATATTCAGATTTCGTAAGGAAATCTGGTCCTCAAAATACGATTAAGGAGGACAAAACAAAACTATTTGCTTATACCGCCCACATTCTGCGGTCGCCCGTGGGCGTGTAACTTTTAACTATGCCGTTTCCAAGGGCGTTAGAATCGTTTGTGAAGGAGATTTTTTGGTGAGTGTCACGTGATGAAGGTATTAATGGAAGGCAAAAGGGGATTTAAGAACGACAAATCGACGTAAACAATTTCCACGTAGGAAGGAAAAATCCGCCCATGCATTTATTATTTCTTTAATTTTTGTATTTAATGTCTATCGAATACTTCTTATTTTTAATAAGAATAAACGTTTCGCTAATTCTTATTTTCTAAATAGTTTCAATATATTAAAATGGCTATCATCTATTGGAATTTGCTTTTCTACACCAGTTTTATACCTACTCTGCTCGTAGCCAGTATCATTCCCTTGGTTCGCTTTATTTCACTTTGAAAATAAAAGATTACGAAGTACGAAGAAACATTGCCATTGGCCTATGTACGACCCAAGCCTTGGCCAATAAGGAGGAAGCCGTGCGTTCGTACATCTGTTTTGTTACGTTTCCTCTCGATAAAGAAAAAGGGGGTAGCAACTTTGAAAAGTTTCTACGTAGCAAGTATAGCAGTCTACCCAAAAGAAGTCGAACAGAATAGTTTAGCTACTCTCGCTGTGGAAGCATTTCCAAACAAATTGGATGCCGACTATAATTTTTGCTTTCAAATTATGATGAATTAATATTTAGTTCTGAAACAAATTACCCTCAAAACATAAAATTTCCCCGCCCCAAATGCATTTTAGGGAAATCGCGATAAACACAATTTCAGATTAGATACTGTATTAATAAAATAGATTACGAAAGAATCAATCATAATTTCCGAAATTATGACTCATTCTTGGTTGACAAAAATTTTATTGAAAAATCGGTTTTTTTTCAGTATCATAAAAATACCATAAAATAAAGGAAAATAATCCCATTTCAAAGTTTTACAAAGTTATTTTGAATGTTTCTCGAAATGGTTCAGTTTCAGCTAGTTAATAAAACCTCAAAAACAACATTAAAATATGATTAACCTCGAGATTGAAGGATGGAGAGAGAGAGAGAGAGATATATATATTCTCGTCCGCAAAAATGACTTTTAGACTGTTATTGTTAAATAATATTATCTGTATACATGAAACCTGCTTCACACGTGATCCAAATATCTATATGAATACGTCATATCCACGTCGCAACAACGCTCCCTGTGAAATGTTGCGAAATTAAGAGGCGTTGGACCTGGGTAGTATTTTTTTTACGAAGGAAGGATGGGCCAAGGGCGAATATCCGCAAAAATGCGTCCTCCGCGTTTTTCAGATGATGCGCCAGCGACCCTTCGTTCGCATTCCACGTTAAGCTGTAGGGCCCCTCTCTCGTACGACCTCCCCTCCAGCTGTTAGTACGGAGGTTAAATCACGTAATTAACAACGTTTACCGTAACATACAGTTAACCCTTCGTAGTAAAGTTTCCCTTGGTTAAAGACGTGTTATTAACACACAAAAAAAAAGAAGATTCACAGCTCAGTCAGTGAACTTCATATACATGCGCGTATCATTCTCTAACTGACGTTCATATATATATATATATATATATATATATATATATATATATAGAGAGAGAGAGAGAGAGAGAGAGAGAGAGAGAGAGAGAGAGAGTTATTCGTTATTTTCATGTTGGCATTTAAGGTTTCAATGAAAACAAAGTCTGATGAAGCCTTTTCCCATTAACATTTTTAAATTAGTAAAACTAATTGAATGATGTTTGAACGGCGGTTGAATACTTTAAAATGTCGTGTGTGTGTGTGTGTGTGTGTGTGTGTGTGTGGTCCGCTCAATCAATTCTATAGAAAACCAATCTCGTTTACAACAATTTATTCTCTCTGACGCAGTTTCATAAAGTTTTATATTCGTTTTTATATAAAAATATATTATCATCATTTTATTACGAAGTTATACGTTAGAAAACATTTTTTTTTGTTATTTGTTAACGTTTAAAAACGTTACACGTAAACGTAATTAAAGGAAAATGCAACGTTTTATTGGAAGAAAGCAATTTCCAGACTACGAATAGTCGTAACTAAAATTGAACTAATAAACAAAACTAAAAAATCATAGTTTCGAACGCTACAAACGGATATTTTCATGTCATGAAGCCCAAAGGACTGATGAATAGCTTGGATAATTGGATTATCTGAGTATTGAGCACGTATAACTCCGGGAGGCTCAATACATTGTGGTTAGCAAACATTTGCGAAGCTGAGCATCTTGGAAGTAACCTATACAACATTCTAAAGGATCTGTTACAAGTAAATTTAGGGTTCTTACAGAACCTTTTATATAATTAGCCCAAAGCTGCAATCCATAAATATTATTGCAAAAAGTATATACGCAAGAATGCTTTTAGCTTCACTCGTGCAGAATCCGAAGTTTACCTCAGACCTTTAACGAAAGGGCTAAAGTAATTAAAGTAATTAAAGCGAAGTAATTAAGTCAACAATATATGCATAACGGACAGAGGAGAGAGCGCAGAGCCTTGTTTAACTCCGCAATGAGATCCAAACAACTTCGAAAACACATTAACCTATCTAACTGTATCACTGTTTATATATAATTTCCTTCGATACAATAATACATAAATCTGTTGAATGAGATCTGTTAAGACCAAATTAATTAGATATCTATAAATAATCATTTAGCCGACAGAACAAAGATTTTAATGTAATTTTGGGAAGCAGGAGGGAACAGCAATAGGTCTGTAATTATTGGTAGGTAGAATGTCTCCAAATTTATTTTTGACAAGGGTCATAATACATATATATATATATGATATAAAACCACGAAGGAAAAAGAAACACAAAGGGGTGCTCAAGCGCTTTCGTCTAATGACATCCTCAGCAATATGCTGAGGAATATAACTGAGGAATATAACTGAGGTTAGGCTGAGAAAAGCAAGGAGATATGAAGATCCACTACATCACTGGCACATTGACAAATCACCTATACATGGAAAAAGGTGTCTTTAACTCTTAATCAGACTCTTATATAATTCCAGGTACTGAAGTCCACTCCAAATATTTTCATTTGCCCCGTCCAAGGGTGATCCATTACAGATACGTTAAGATTAATCCGAGCCACGCTAATAAGACTATTTAAAACGTATGTTTTCGACAAATCTACAATTTCAGCTTCCCCAAATACCCCATCGATTATTGTTGGGAGGCCATTTTTGGCACCTGTTTCCTTCTTAACAAATTTCCAAAAAAATTTCATTATTTAAGTTAGACTCGCGAGCTTTTAAGGATTGAATAGAAGTTTGCTCCGCCTTATGGCTGCTTTATAATCAGTTCTAATTTTACTCATTTTCCCATAAACTGGTCCTATTCTCGGCTTTTACAGGGAAGAAATAAAATCATTCCATCCAGAAATAATCTCAGTATGATAATTAGGATTTAAGTAATCATTGGGTTTCCCACTTCCCTTAATATGGATACTATATTGCTAGAATACCTCTCTATGAGTTTATAATGAGAATTATTTGAACAGTGTATTCCATTTTTTATATTAACATTAGAGCAGTTGAGATGCTTTATTATTATTTCGTGTTTCATACAAGCTGGTAAAATTATTAATTCAAAAGGTTTATTATGATGATCGGGAAGCAGGAAATCATACAAAATGTGAACATTGATAATTTGCTCCTTTAATATATTAGTATTGAGACAATGATGAGTCTATCAATAATACTATTGATGTCACTATAATATACAGTATATAAGCAAACTTATTGCTGGTTATATACCTAACAATTCTACACCACTTCATTTAGTAGTCCCACACATATCTAATTCTATAAAAAATTGCCGAATTCACATCGGCATTAAAACCCCATTACGATATATTAAGAATATTTTGGGTTATTAGATAATGACGTAAATTTATGCAAAAACTCGATATATGCATCTACTGTCGGCTACTGTCATTATTGTACACTCCTAAAAATTTTAAATAAGTTACGCATCAGTTGTAAATTTTACCGTAACCTTTATGTAATATTGAAGTCAGTGTGTAAATTTAGATTAACTTTCCTGGCTTTAACAAGAGTAAGAACCTTTTCCGTTATTTTTTCCGTAACTTTTATCGTTTGCTTTTTATTCCTCTTAACTGCGTAACTTAGGCGCAACGCTTTAAACACAACGAAGAGAATTTTTTCATATAAATATCTATCAAATCCCATAATTCGCATGAAGCCATAATATGGGTATTACAAAAGTGACATTCTAATTAAAATAAAATAACTGTAAAGATGTTTTGATGTCCATGGGTTACGATTAAATATAATTATAGACATGTTTTACTTACGTGTTACATCATTTTTATTTCTATAGTAAAAGGTTGGAGCTGCTTCGCTTAAGACAAAAATAATGAATTATAAAAAGAATGTACGAAGAATATTTTTTGAATATTCATTACGTGGTATAATTCTTTTCCTAAATGGAGCATCTGTATTAGGGTTTTTTACTGTAAATGAAAATATTTTGGGTTTATTTATTTATTTATTATTATTGCTTTTATCTTATACTTAATCGGAGAGCCCAGTTAAACCTAAAATTTAAGGGCCAATTACGCAGGTAGAACTAAATAAATACGTTCTGTTAAAAAAATAATGTAATATCGTAAATTGCAGTATTGTAATATTTATTTTTACCAATAAAGATTTTATTGTTAGGATTATTATACAGGGTGGGCCATAAGTCGATTTACTGAAGTGAGTTTAACGAAACTCACTTCGGTAGAGCGACTGATGCCCCACTGTGTATATTTCTGAAAAACTTAAAATTAATATATATATATATATATATATAATATATATATTATATATATATATATATATATATATATATATATATATATATATATATACACACTTAAATAGGTACCTATTTTTATTTATTAAATACAACAAGCTTGTACAACTTTCCAGCTGAAACTTATATGGAACATTTACAGTAATGTTTTGAAGATTTGTTTAGTACTCAACATGTCCACCTTCTCTTTCAATATACATCTGGAGACACTGAACGAAATTTAAACTTTTTCTTTCAGGAAATCCCCCCCCCCCCCCAATCACACCGAGTCAGGTCCGTGAATCTTGGTGGGGGTGGGGGGTGGGGGGGCAAGATTATATGTAGGTCATAATGTGACATTACCTAACTTGTTAAATCTCTAAAGCTGTTCAGAAGTAAATAGCAAAAAAAAAAAAAAAAAAAAGTAGCCATGGAAGTGTTTAAAAAGTGGGGACAAAAATGTGTTTAGACGAGCGTTTTAATTTTCAACCCCAATATATAAGATTTATTCTTCAGGATTGTACGTATCTGCAGGTCATATAATTTGCTCTGGTTTTTACCATGTTTATATTTTGGGTTTTATTATTTTTATATTTTTAAGTATCTTATTGTCGTAAAAGATTTTATTAAAATTTTTAATTACTAATTTGTGTTTCAGTTTTTTTTTCGAAATTTTAATTTTTATTTGAAATACGAGAAAGTTTTCCAAATGCAAAAGTTACGTGGAAGTTACCAATAAAAAGAAATTTTGAAATCATTTTACGAGGCAAATTTGCGTTGTTATAAATGACGTCAAGAGCTACTGACAAAAATTACAGAATTGTAATGCAGGAGTTACACGTAACAAATGTATTTGTACACTAATTAGAGTGTATGGTAAAGAGCAGTTTACAATTAAAATGCGTTCGTTGTTTATATGAAATTCAGTTCTAAACAACCTTTCTTTATCGCCTGGTAGAAAGCTAATATACAGGGTGGCCCATAATTCTTGTACTTTCTAATAATGTTTTTTTTCTTTATTTTATTTTTGATGAAAAAAATCGAGTGGAATGATATCTGGTGACCTGGGTGGTCATTCGACAGGACCTCTTTGATCAATCCATCTGTTGGGGAACGTTTTATTAAAGTATTTGCGAACTTGCATGGCAAAATGAGATGCACCGTCTTGCTGAAAAAAACATGCCACGTCGTTTGTTTATCGGTACGTCATCCAGGTAATTCATCAAAAGAAAATAAAGAAAAAAACATTATTAGAAAGTACAAGAATTATTAGGAATAAAATACAATTATTCCTATGGTTCCTGAATTATGGGCCACCCGGTATTTTATCTATTTTTTCTTATTAAACCAACTCCACCAAAGAGCCTACCATATAACAGATGGATAGATATGCCTACTGCTGAGGAAGTAGGGTATATAGGTCATCATAAATCTTAAAAAGAAAATTTAATTCCTCTTTAGATAAAATAGCATTCTTGCACGAGGAACAGATCTGAATTATTGCAAATTTCACATCTCTAGACGAGATTGTGATTAGTCTTACGACTTACAGTATATGAAACCAATCTCACACCATTAATCGACATGAATATGTGGTAAGAGAAATAATAATAATAATAATAATAATAATAACACATTTAGCTCTATTTTTATACTCTTAGGTTTAAAGTACAAACAACGAAGTTTTTGGAGCGTGTACATGGAGAGAGGACAGAGTATATAGCCATGGAATACACTAAATACACACGTGTATATGTACAGATCCTCCATTATCCAGATTCGTGTATTCATTGACGGGGTTCATCCACCAATTTTCCAGTTCCTGAAAGTTTGAAACAAAATCAAGCAGAAGTTTGAGTCAAAATGAAAAGTGACGATCCAAAAGAAGAAGAAGAAGAAGAAGACTTTAAGAAAGAAGACGGCTCAGACAGGCAAGTAGAGGTACTAAACGTACGACATTGTTTTTTGATATTTTTAAAACGAATACAGATTGAAATTTTGTTTTTACGAAAGTTGAATGTTCCATAATGTCGAAAGAACGAAAGAAATGAGAAAAGAACGAGGAAACAGAATCCAGTATAAAAAAGACCATACAAAATCTCTCTCTGTCTCTCTCTCTCTCTGTCTCTGTTTCTCTCTCATTTTTATGTCAACATCTTATTAGCGGAAATGAAATGTGGCAAAATGAGTTCGTATCTCAAAAAGAAAAATCTAATAATACTCCATCATTTTATTAATAAGATGCTCATACGTGAGAAATCTTGTATTAATAATAATAATAACAATAAATTATTATTATTATTAATATTATTATTATTATTATTATTATTATTATAATGTAATGGTGGGAATTATTGCAAAAATAACTAAAATTACCTTTGCATACACCAATGTATGCATTATGTATGTATGTATTGGTGTATTCTAATGCACATGTAAACCCCTATGTATAATAATAATAATATAGTGTATGTATGTCCCAAATAAAGTGGCCACCTTTTTCACCACTGCCAACAAAACCACAATTCCACTGATCATTAAATGAAACATAAATCCTATTAAATCCATTATAGTGTCCTTAAAATGAGAGGTAGTTTATTTAAATCGGATGAGTGGTCTTTTTAGAAATACAACTTGAACGATAATTGCTAAAAAATAAAAGTTAACAAAAAGGGTAAGTACAGACTTAGCTGAACATTAATGAAGTTTACAATAAACAAAGAAACTGGATAAAACATTAACGCAGCAAATGTTCAATGTGTCCTCCATTATTATTAATGACCAATTGTAGCTTTGTACGCCATTGGTGAACTGCAGCCTCTAAAAATGGTGTCTTGATCGAGCTTATTCCATCCATGCTTTTAAAGTGCACTCTGGAAGTTGATTAACATTTTGAGAATTTTGTTCGTAAACTTTCCCCAGTGGTGCACAAGGGTATAATTGGTCATTGATAACAATGGAGAATACATTGAACGCTTGTTGCGTTAAATGCTTTAATATATATATATATATATATATATATATATATATATATATATATATATATATATATTATATATATATATATATATACACACACACACACACACACACCCTTTTTCGTCTACCTTTCGTATATCCTCTTCCTTATTCCTTCCTTAATCCTCTTTTTCCTCCGTGCCTCTCTCCATTATTCTCATTTTCTCCAATAAATAAAAAGGGGGTTAACAGTGACCATAATAATAAAAACTTTTAGAACTCAGACCTAACTAACTCTGAAGCTCGGAAAACTTTCGTCATTTTAGGAAAATTAGCCTCACTTAAAGTTGGGTTTTAGCATTCCACAATTTTATTGGTGTTATTTATTTATCAAGAAATTTTGCCAACACTTTTTGGCACTAAGTGAAAAGTTTCAGACGCAGCGGTAAATAAAGAATAATTTTTGGTGCTACACACTTTCATTCTATAATGGAGCACTCCTGAAAGTTAGATGTCGTGTCTTATGTACAAAGTATGGCAGAGATATTGGGAAACTATATATATATATATATATATATATATATATATATATATACATATATATATATATTCGTTGATATAATTGTTTTTATAGCATTTGTTCGTGACATTATTCCATCAATGAATTTACATCAAAAGTACCCTTAATTTATAACACAAAATTATTGAGATGTAGGCAAACACACACACACACACACACACACACATACATACATACATATATATATATATATATATATATATATATATATATATATATATATATATATATATATATATATATATACACACAGTATATAAGAAAAATTCACTAGAGAAACTAAATGTTGTTAATAAAAAAATTACTGCTAATTCTTCTATTGTAGACTCTTTAAATAACTATTTTACATCAATAGCTGATAAGCTTCCCTCACAGTTACTAAATAATGATCACTCACCGTTAGAATATATATGTTGTCACCCAACCCACTAAATTCATTTTCTTTTGTTCCTGCTACCTCTACTGAGGTCCAGAATATTATTAGTAAATTAAAAAATACAAAAAAAACATTGTTAAAGATAAGATATCTGTAACTTTGGCTAAAATTATCAATCAAATTATTTCCAAAGGAATATTCTCATCAATGCTAAAAATTACAGGCCAGCGTGTTTATTATCTGGGATAATCTTAAGGAGATGTCATCGCCTGAATTTTGGAAAAAATAACTCTATGGCCGTAATCTACATAACAATATAACACTTTTTCAAGAGTACTGTTTTTTGTGCAAATACGTTATAAGCAAGTTATTATGAAATATAATATTTCGTTGCTATTCATTCATATGTTCGACCAATCGTGTGACATCGTGTGACATCATGTATTTCCACTGTAGCTGCGAGGCAGTTATTCAGTTTTGTTTGAGTTATGGAGTGGTAAGTTTGTGGTAAGAGTAGAAAATCGTTCCGCAGAAACTCTCATTCCACTGATCAAAGAATTTGTTAGGCCACAGTCACTAATTTATTCCGATTGCTGGAAAGCATACAACTCTATAAAAGAACTTCCACAGAACTATACTCATAAGACGATCAACCATTCAGAAAATTTCGTGCATCCAACTGTACTTTACATACTACACAGAATATAGAGCGCTTGTGGAAGGACGTTAAATCCCGGGCTTTACGCTCTGGTAAACGTAATTACCACTACGAGCAGTATTTCGCCAGATACCTTTTCTTGGCAAACAACACTGACCATCAAACAGTCCTCCATACATTTTTAATGATAATAGCTGAAGTTTACCTCCGACTGAACAATACTGAGGTAAGATTTATGTTATTAGGTTAGGTTAGGTTTACCAAAATGCTTTTTTAAAGTAGTATTTGATGTGATTTACTCAAATCTTATATTTACTTACTGAGCAATTGAGCCGAAACATCATCATTTTCAACTTCGAATAAAGTGGGTTTCGGCTCATTTACAAAGCAAATGAATATCAGATTTGAATAAATTACATCAAATACTACTAGAAAAAAAGCATTTTGGTATGATTTTGCGGTTGATGACATTTCCTTAAGATTTACCATTATCTATGGTCAGCAAAGTTTTTGAAAAAATTGTAAAAAGTAGAATGCAGCGATATGTAGAATCTTACAATTTATTATCTCCAAATCAATATGGCTTCCGTAATAATAAAACAACGGAAATGGCTATTTTAAATCTTATGGAAAATGCAAATATAGCTAAAGAGAACAAAGAAATAATGATATCATTATTTATGGATTTCAGTAAGCGTTTGATGTAACAGACCATAATATTCTACTTAACAAATTATACTGTTACGGCTTTAGAGAAGTAATCATTGATTGGTTTAAGTTACCTGTCCAATAGATATAATGTTGTATCAGTAAATAAGGTCTGCTCAACTAAAACACTTGTCAAACATGGTGTACCACAGGTCTCAGTCTTGGGCCCACTGTTATTTTTATTATATGTATATAAATGACCTTCCACGTTCATCTGATATGCTTAACTTCATAATGTTTGCAGATGATACAACTGTATCTTTTTCTTGCAAAGATGTTAATTCAGCCGAGAATATACTTAAATCAGAATTTATCAATGTAATGAAATGGTTGAACACCAATAAACACTTTCTAAATACCAATAAAACAAATTTCATGATTTTTCTTAATAAACGAAATGTGTGTGTAATGCTAGACAAGAATTTGTAGTGGAGTGATCATGTAAATTATATCTCAAAAATTTTTTTTAAGAAGCGTTGCTATAATGTTTAAACTTAGAAATGTAGTCCCTAAACAGGTTTTATTAACTCTGTATCATACTCTTGTTCTTCCTTATATAACGTAGCCAACTGCAGCTTTGTATTGGGAAATTCCGCTAATGACGCTTCAAACAGTATCTTTGTCATCCAAAAACGAGCAATAAGGTTATTATCTGATGCTGATTTCCATAATTCTTAGATCCACTCTAAGTTAGCCCGAGAGAAAGAAGAAAGTAGGGGGTTAAAAGAAGAGAATAAGGGGTTAAGTAAGTAGCAAAACCTATCATTCGTGGGTTAACATTCATTCAGAAAAAGAGAGAGAAAGACTCACTATCATCATCCGCCGGCCACTGCCGACAAGTCGGAAAAATAGTCGAAGAGAATAGGAAAGGGGTGAAAGATGAAAAGAAGTAAAATAAGAACGCTTACAAACCATGCAAACACTGTCATACCATGCAGACTACAAACATGCAAGTAAAGAGAGGATAATAAAAGAGAGAAAAAAAACATTTAAGAAGATTATAACAAAAAGTGGGTTAGTTTACGCTACGAGCTACATCTAAGTTCGTATTAGTCAAAGATGTGATCAAACTGGCACATTTTATTTTTATTTACGAGTGTAAGAACAAAATCATTAACTTACAATGGATAAATAAATATTTTGTAACTCATCGAGAAATCCATTCGTATCAGACCAGAATTAGATCAAAACTTGTTTTCCCTCAATTTAGATTGTCTTCATCTCAAAAATTATCCATTTTTATTGGACTGAAACTAAGGAACGATTTAAATGCTGATATAAAAAATATTGTGAATGTAAATTTGTTTAAAACCAAGTTGAAATCGCGATTAATAATGGAATACTAATGAAAATCTAGGATTAAATATACATTACTTTATTACTTATTCATTTCTCGTGTGTAATCTAGGATTAAATGTACATTACTCATTATTGTTCATCTCTCGTGTCTAATATTGATTTCTTTGTGTAGTATTGGTATTATACCTTCAATAATGACTTTGTATTTGTTTTATACTTATAATAATAATAACTTAACATTAATATATACTGTAATTAATAATTCTTGTTCAGGATTTATATATTATTAATAATAATTTTATTTTTAATTAAGAGTGCAGTAAAGCCTAACGTTTAAGAGTCAAATTAAATAACATAAATAGTGTAATTTCACAATTATTATGTTAAAAGACGAACAAAAATTGTAAAATTGTATTTATTATATCAACTCTCGCGTGCGAGTATATATATATACACAGTATATATATAGTTACACTAAAAGTTATGTATATTCATAACAGTATTAATATACAAGTAGAAAATATCGTAATGAATGTAAAATAATGTAAAAGGAATGGCTTATCCCATTTACATTTATTCTTTTCGTTTCTCTTTGGCTTTGGACGGTTAGAAGAAGGTTGAAAAAAATTTATGATCCTCATTTCGACTTTGCTTCGATAATAAAGAAGTGGAAGAGGATTGGCGTCATCGCGCAATTTTGCCTGGAAAGGAAGAACAAAAACTCTCCTTGACAGCGCCATCCGAAAAATTATACGTGAAGTCTGCCGATAATGCCAAATCGACAGCTCCAAGTATTCAGTGGGATTTATTAACCTCATCGGAACATTATGTTTCAGTCGCCACAATTTGTCGCACACTGAACGATCCTGGCTTACATGGTATGGCTTTTCGAAAGAAGTGATTCTTGAAGTGGCAACATAAAGTGAAGAGGTTGTAGTTTGCCAAGACCACAGCTTAATGATCCAAAAGATTACTGGAGTCGGATATTATGGACCGATGAGAGGAAGATAAGATTCTTTGCGAGGGAGGATCAACGCTGTATTTAACGAAAAGAGAATGAAACCTTCACCATAAAAACATGGTTCTGATCATGAAGTAGGGTCTAGGCTCATTTATATTTTGGAGGTTGTTTTTTTTCCTCTTTCTGCAATGGAAATATCGTGCAAATCGACGGCAATATGGATTCTGCAAAATATCGACAGATCCTCTATATGCAGGGCTGGCCCCGATCTTAATCCAATAGAACATCTCTGGTGAGAGCTGAAAAATGATGCTCACTAGCAAAAGCTTTCAAACTTGAAGGAACTAGAACAAATATTGTCAAGAAGAATGGTCAAATTAAGTATCCTCAGTTACCAGATGCCAAACAATAGTAAAAACGACTTCTTGCAGTCATAAAGGCGAATATAGTCAAGTTCTTAAACATAGGGGTGTAAATAATTTTGCAGTGATACTATTAAAAAAATATATGCAATATACAGGGTGATCATAAATTCCCGTTATGGTTTTTCAATGTAAATAAAAAAGAAATCTTGAATATATCCAAACTAAAGAAATTAAGCGTGACTATTTAGAATAAACTTCTTAATTTTAGTCTACGGCAGTCGTGAAAGAATTACGCCAATGCTAAAATGCCACGAAAACATTTATGGCCCATATTTTTCAGTGACCCATCCGTCACTGGTACTCATATTTGAAGGTACTTAAGATTTTCTTCTTTCCAAGTGTAGATCGAAACCTTTTGGTCAACTTGATCTTCCAGCAGGACGTAGCCCCACCTCATTATGCTGTCAATGTTCAGATCTTCCTCATCGAGACTTTTCGGGAAAGATGGATTAGACGCTGTGAACTCGTTGCATGGGTTCCCTAGTCATCCGATCTTACACCATCCTTTGCGAAAGGATTAAAACTAAAACTGCGAAACTAAACCTCAAGATTTAGAAGACATTAATAAAGAATTAAGCAATGAAGATGTAATCACAAAGTTTGAAAAAATATTAAAACATTGCCTAGATCAAGGGTGGGGAACCTTTATTGCGTGGCAGGCAAATTTCAACTAAAAACTCTCACTAGCGGACAAATTGCAGTTTTAAAAATAGTTTGGGACATGATTAAGATGTAAATACTGTACGACTTAAATAATCAAACTGTTCGCGGACAATTAAATTACACTAATTTAATTACACACTATGCCCGCGAGCAGCAGGTTCCCCAGCAGGTTCCACAGCAGGTTCCCCAGCCCAACGTAGATCAGTGGTCCGCAACCTTTTTCTCACTTGTGAACCCATAGAAGAATATGGATTATTTTTTAGGACCCCTTAGCAAAAAATAATTTGTATATTCTAATTTTGTGTGAATTGGAATATACCCCTTGTCTTCTACGGACCACTGGTCTAGATACTGATTGACGACATGTTGAAACTTGACATCTTGAATGTGTTATTTCTTTATGCTTTTAATAAATTTTCATTTTAAGTATAGTCAACATTTTTTTTATTTACATTAAAAACCGTACTAGGACTTTATAGACACCCTGTACTACGAAACGTATAACAACTTTCTTTGACCTTCAAATGCCTTTCAAGGATAAAATCAAAAAAACTGAATAACCAATGTCCGTTTCATTTTTACACTAGCGGAGCGACCCGGCGTTGCCGGGGTGGATGTTGAACGCTATAATCTAACGAAAATATCACGACTTAACCTAAACCAATCGTCAAGGGCGTACAATTAACCTAACCGGGCATTCAATTAACGTACCCGGGTATTCAATTAATCTAATCGGGCATTCAGTTGACCTAACCGGGCATTTAATTAACCTAATCGGCATTCAGTTGACCTAACCGGGCATTCAATTAACGTAACCGTGCATTCAATTAACCTAACTGGGCATTCAGTTAACCTAACCGGGCATATACTGTATATATATATATATATATATACACACACACCGTTCACATCCACCCCGGCAACGCCCGGTCGCTCCGCTATTTTTAATTATATGTGAAGCTCAAGATTTTCATGACTGTGTTCTTTTCTATAGTTTTATTGACCAAATAATTAGTCATGAAAATCTTAAGATTCACAAATCTTGACACAATGTGAAGCTCAAAATTTTCACGGCTGCGTTCTTTTCTGTAGTTTAATCGCGGTGCTGGGGTCTTCGGGCCTAGCAATTTTAATTATTTAATTTATTAACACCCAGGTGCACAACCTGGGGACCTAATCAATATGTGTGTGAAGTTTTATGTTTGTAATTGCTTCCATTTTGGAGTTATGGCTGGAACACACACACACACACACACACACACACACACACACACACACACACGTACGTCCTTATTATATTATAAATTTATTACGACATTTGAGACATTATGTAGTTATTATCATTATAACGAAATAGCTGTAGCTTCCCTCTGTCATATGACCCCTCCTTCGTCGTTAGAACGAAGAAAATATCGCGCAATTAACAAAACAATACCCGTTATTAATCTGATCATATAAATGAAACACACAAAAAAATAATAATAATTTCTCTCTCAAAAAAAAAAAAAAAAAAAAAAAACCCGAAATCAAGAAATTACAAATTAGTCGAGCCGATTTTTGCTGCAAATAAATTCCTGAAACCAATAATCATGCACCTGTAATTTGCTAATTAAACTCACTCCTGGAATCGAATTCCTATATACGGATTTTACTTATTGAAAATAATAGTTGAATATGGATTATCTGATATTATTTTTAAAAGTAATTAAATTCAATAAACTAATTGGGTCCGTGAAAATACAGGCCTAGAACGACATTAGAGCATGCAATAGTCCAAGTGAAACTTGGACCACACACACAGGCATATATATATATATATATTATGAGCCGAGTGTGCCTGGCTATGTGCTATGGCGATCGCGAAAGAGGAACTCGCTCCCCCCACCAGGCCAAGCTTAATAGAGGTGGGTCTACCAGCTTGACCTTCGTGTGAAGAAACCAACGCACGGAACTGCTACGAGATTACGAGGTGTATAAATGGGAGGGGTTTTTATAGTTTAGTTTTATTTGGAGATCTGTTTCAATTACAGGGAGAAGTTTTATACTAATATCATGACACTTAACTATAAATTCTGTATATTTTATCATGGAAATTTACATAGTTTTTATATTAAATTTATACGTCGGAAATTTGTTACAAAGTTAACGTAAATATTCGTTAAAATGCTTTTGTTTTGCTGCAGAAGACAATGATTTTAAGTTATAAATAAGGTCGAAAAGGGCACTTCTTTTATCGTGGGCTCGAACACTATACTTGCCCGCTTATATTTTAAATCAAATGTCTTTACCGTTTGGCTAACATTGATTTCGCCGTAATTGTTACGAAGAATAGGTCATATATACACAATGCCTTTATTTGTATTTGTGTTACGCTTAACTGAAAAAACTTTAAGGCTCTTATCTTACGGTTAATTTAATAATATAAACTTAGCGATAAAGATCAGAAGACATTATAAAAGTTCAAGAGTTTAGGCGAAGTTTTAGTTTTACAGAACATTTTTAACATCCTCTATAGACGATGCTCGAGAATGGATGGCCTCAGGGTAGCAATGACGTCGATCACTTGTATAAAGAAATTCAGCTCCGTCATCGATAAATTCTGGATCGTGATGATGAAAGACCTTAATTAAGAAATACTCTTATAACAAGAGATTTTTCACTATAAAAATAATGTATACACGTGGAATAAAGCACAATAAGTTCATAGATTTATTAGATGAAAATGCAAGGTCCGGTGCTAATGTCTCCGAGAAACTGATACAATGAGTAAACGGATCTATCTATTCTAAAGTTTGGGTGATGATGGCCCAAAGTTTGTGCTTTTGTATAAATCCATTACTTAATATACTGTATGTTCTCGAACGAATTCAATTTCTCGCAACCGCAAATATTCACATAACAAATGCATACATACGCGTGTAGTTTCATTCGTAGGTTTTCTGTATATACTTTAAACCTCATTTCATAACTATCCAATCAAAAGTGTATATTTACAAGCAAAAGGTAATTAATTTTTTTTTTTTTTTTAAATTTTCCATTACGAAATCAATGGCGAGCGGGATCTGATTCATTTTCGGGAGATAATCCGTACCTAGTGTTATTAAGATCTTCATCGGACCATAAACAAAAATGTCATCGGCGTATCGAAGAAATTTTTTAGAGTTGGCAAAAGTGGAACCAATAAATGTCTTTCATAAACTTCCACGTATAGGTTGCTAATCAGAGAAGGAAAATGGGTTTCTATTGAAACTTCGCCCACTAAAAAATTGGAAAGAGAAATTAATTTGGAACTTAAATTTATACTCTCAATAAAAGAATGCGCTCTTCAGCCACGTGAAGAACGCCGAATTGATTGGAAAGAACACATTTTTGTACGTAAAAGTAATGACATAAGGAACAGACGCATTTTCTTTTGCGGGGGAAAATAGGTAGAATTTTAACGAATATTTACGTTAACTTTAAAACAAACGCCCGAAGTGTAAATTTAATTTAAAAACAATATAAATTGCCATAATAAAATGTACAGTTAATTTACTGAGTCGATGTCATGACGTTGTTGGTAATACAGTATATTGGAATTTACTGTTCTAGTTCTCCATGGTAACTGTTTTAAATATTGCCTTTTTTCTACATGGTCGGAACAGTAAAGTTAATATGTATTTCTCGAAATTATTAAGAGGTTGTCTGGCCGTGCATAAAAACTACATTGAAATCTTTCAACATAATCTAAAATACAGAGTGTTCCTAAATTATCTTTCCTATTTTGAATGTAAATTAGAGAATAACTAATAGACATACAAGCATGTAGTTTGCACTACCTTGTAGCCCAATTCAGAGTTTTTATTTATGATGTTTCTTTCCAGGTGTCTCCCAGTGAGTACAGTAGAGTAACCCCGAAAAACGAAAAATGGCGACTTTGCAAGAGAAGGCTCAATGCGTCGCGTAGTGTGGCTTGCAGAGACCAAGTTAGTGACTGTGGTGCAGCGTAATTACTAACATGGCAAGGAAAACTCTTTGCGTTGGGTTACAAGATGGTGCAAACTGCATGCTCGTATGTCTATTAGTTATTCTATAATTTACATTCAAAAGAGGAAAGGTAATTTAGGAACACCCTGTACTTTCAGTAATAAATTTTTCCAGATAACTAAAACAGACTTCTTCCGAACACTAAGAAGAAGAACAATTCCACGGAGGACATGCACAATACACAATTACGAACACAGTTAGGTAGACCAGCCATGAGTGGATCCTAGGGTCTTTGTTGGTCTGAAACATTAAACATGTAACATATATATTTATATATATATATATATATATATATATATATCAGTGGCGTGCAGTCAGAGTAAGCGGTTAAAAATCAAATTACAAAGTCAGTATATTACTACAGTAATCGAAAACTAATATATATATATATATATATATATATATATATATATATATATATATATATAATATATTCTTTAATTTTGTTACGACTTTAAAATTTAAATTAAAAAGTAAAATGTTAAACATCAATTTTGTTTGTGGAGGGAAAAAAATCAGAGGGAAAAAACGTAAAATAAATATCTTTGATATCATCGCTGTCACAATTAGAATCTTTATCGTGGCACTATTGGTGCCATTTAACGAAGCAAATGGCCTTATTATCGCGCCCTTTTTGTTTCTAACACAACGTTTCGCATCCATCGCGCAACGTTGACGGATAAGACCCGTAATAAATTCAACGCATAAGAAACAAGAGACAAGAATTTGAGAATTAAGGCGTCATTTTTTCCGGCGAATTGGTTTTTATTCCTTGTTAAGAATTTCTTATCGCGGTTTTAATTAAAGTAATTAAATACTGTGTTTTTTATTGTCTATGTGTTGTTTGGATTTGGTAAGTATCAAGATTGCATTAGACCACTTTGTTTCTTCTCTAATGGAGAGAGAGAGAGAGAGAGAGAGAGAGAGAGAGAGATGGAGAGTTGCAAGGACAAGAGGAAGTCTCAAAGACCTTTTAGTCCACTCGGAGAGATTCCTGTTATTAAACTGGTTCATTTTTTAACTATTCTAGCAGTAGTAGAAAACTGGATGGAAAAGCATAAGGTTCTCTCCCTATCGTCCGCTCCCTCCCGCCAGAGGCGGGTACGGAAAAAGGTTGAAAAAATGCTTTGACCATGCAAAAGTAGCTAACGAAATTTTACAGGAAAGAGGAGAATACATAAGCTAGCGCTACAATTACGCTATGCACACATAGATACCGTATACTCGATAGCACTGCTGTATAAACTAACCAATAATATACTTATGGCGATCGCACATCAATCACTTGGTATCGTCACAAAAACCTCGAACATATGGTTTTAATTTTATACAAAATATTTACAGTTCTATTTACCGAGGTATCAGTCCAACAAGGCCCCCATGACACTTCAGGCTAGCCCCATAAAGATTAAGAGAGCAGTAAAGGTTAAACTCTCCATGTCTACACCCATGTACGCACAAAGCCACCACGTCGGCAAAGTGATGAAATGCTTCTACAGGAAAAGGGTGGAAACAGGAATTAAGAAGAGAAATCGGATTTTCCACACCATGTCCTCACTCGTCACGTGCATCCAGCCACCCAAGAGAAAGATGAGAGAAAGAAATCGTGACGGTAGAAACGCATTGCTACCTCACCTACTCATCCATGCTATGCATTTTTTTAGTTTTTTTGTTCGTTATGAAATTGTGTGTGTGAGAGAGAGAGAGAGAGAGAGAGAGAGAGAGAGAGAGAGAGAGAGAGAGAGAGAGAGAGAGAGAATGTATTAAAAGTAAGGTACATAAATCATATGATTAACTGTAATTCTGATAGATAACAGTGATATTAACCCCCGTAAATGTCTTTCAGCATTTTGAATGAGTATCCATGATCCCATTGAATGTCACTCCCATTTCATTCCAAACCTAAGAATGAGAATTTCGTGAGTAAGAATCTCAAAGGAAGCAATTCTCAAACTGATCTACTCCCATTTTATATCATTCTCATTCTCATCCACGGTTTTCTCACATTGAGCCAGGTTAGGTTAAGTTACTTGCAGTTAGGTTAGGTAATATTAGCCATTCTCATTTTGCGTCTTCACCGCGAATTGGAATGACATTCTTTGGCAAATGTGAATTTTTCACTTTGTACATTCTCACTTGCAAAGCGGGAATCTTCTTCTTCCGCAGCTTATTATCCCATCTTTACATGGGGTCGCTGTTTTTGGTTCGTCTTCTCCACTCTCCTCTGTCGTATACCGCGTCCTCCTCCAAGTTCTTCTCCCTGATGTCCGCCACCACACAGTCCCTCCATCTTCTCGTCTTCGGTCTTCCTCTTCTTCTCCGTCCCGGCAACTCCATCTCCAGCACTCTGCGCCCCACATGCTCCTCCTCTCTTCTCCTGACGTGTCCATACCACCTCAGCCTGGCCTCCTGCACCTTCTTAGATGCTTCCGCCAAAGCGGAAAGGAAAGCGGGAACAGGAATGAGAATAACCGTGAATGGGAATTGATCGTGTAAAGTATATCAAAATGGATGTTATAATAATAATCAATTACTTTGTAGAGTATTCGAGGGAAACAGGACAAAACATGGTTTATATAATGACCATAATCGGAATGATATTAAATTGTTATGGAATAACTATACAGCAGATAGATAGAAAGATAGAGAGAAAGAGATACAGTCGATTCAGAGGGTCTTGTGATGAAACTTCATGTTTCTTATAAATATCGATAAGAAATGAAGTTTTTAGGTAGGACATTTTTAGTCGACTGTAATTCTCTCTCTCTCTCTTCTCTCCTCTCTCTCTCTCTCTCTCTCTCTCTCTCTCTCTCTCTCTACGAATCGTATTCAAATTTTAAGACTAATATTTAGATAGGATTTTTTTTTATATAATTTTTACAGGATATGAACAGCTCGCAGTATCATTGCCAAGTATGAATAAAGAGGGTCTACGCGCAATAAAGTCTTTAGTACTTGATCAACAGCAACAATAACCTTCTTACCACATTCAAAATAGTTTTCCCGTCGTTAATAAGTTTGTCGTTAGTTTTCATTATAGGCATTCCTGATATTATAAGGTCCAGAGTCCAGGGTGCATGATTCATCAGGAACTAGATGCACCGCAAGTTTTAATTTCCCCCTCGAGAGGCCACATAAATGCACTTTCTTTGATACATTAAATCACAAATGCATTCATACAGCCTCACTCCGGTAAATTATTTTATATACTCATATATATATATATATATATATATATATATATATATATATATATATATATATCTATATATATATATATATATATATAATATAATATATATATATGAGGGGTCGCGCGTCTTAAGATACCTAAGCACCACCACAGGCGAAAACCTGTTTTTGATGGATATCACTATTTTCACCCTTCCTCTATCGCGTGGTTTGGGTTATAATGACCTTACGACACTAGAAGTATGGTTGAAAACCTTATGAAGCGAACTACTTTTTTCACCTCTATCGCCAGCCAAAAGTTCACCCAAAGTTCGGCATAATAAGAAAATCAAAAAATTAAAAAAAATATATATAAAATATAAAATATGAAAATCTATTCCAAAAACTCATCAACATCTTCATTAGCATACTTAGAACTCTAATTTAGCCAAAAATGAACGTTCTAGCTCAATTAATAACAGAGATACTATTGCGAGAATATTGCTGAACTTTGGAGGCGATTTCTGACGAATTTTAATTTTGACGCTTAGGTACCGTAAGACGCGGGACCCCTCATATAATATATGATGAAAATAACCACGAAGGAAAAAGAAAACACAGACACCATTCTGTGTTTCCTTTTTCCTTCGTGGTTTTCATCATAAATATTATTCACGTGTTACTTTCGTGAAATAATTTTCATATCTATCTATAATAATAAAAGGGCGCGCGCGCGCGCGCGCGCGCGCGTGTATGTGTGTGTGTGTGTTCCAGCCATAACTCCAAAATGGAAGCAGTTACAAACATGAAACTTCACACACATATTGATTAGGTCCCCAGGTTGTGCACCTGGGTGTTAATAAATTAAATAATTAAAATTACTGGCCCAGAAGGCCCCAGCACCACGATAAAACTACAGAAAAGAACGCAGCCGTGAAAATCTTGAACTTTACATTGTGTCAAGATTTGTGAATCTTAAGATTTTCATGACTATAGTTTTACTGACCAAATAATTGAACCCCCCCCAATTACTGTCGGTTCAATTATTTGGTCAATAAAACTATAGAAAAGAACGCAGTCATGAAAATCTTGAGCTTCACATTGCCACCCATAATACTTAAATGACGTCATCAAGATCATTACGTCATTACGTATATATATAATAATATATATATATATATATATATATATATATACACACACATCGAAACCTATGGTAAAATTATTTAATACCCGGTTAGGTGAACTGTACGCTCTTGACGATTAGTTAGGTTAAGTCGTGATATTTTTGCTACCCGCACGAAGGGCGGGTTCTCTGCTAGCTATATATATATATATATATATATATATATAAATATAAGTCCTCGGTGTAAGAGGATAGAAAAATACTGAAAATGACGTACAGAACAAGAGAAAAAAATTAATTAAATTTGCATATATAATAAGACAAGTTGAATGTGTTCTGGCACACAACAAATACTGAATTACAACTGGGTGTTTTTCTCCATATCAATTATACACAGACAGGTGATTTGCACTAATCTTTACTGCCGAACCTTATCAGCGTTCATAATTAAAGGATTTGCTCTGAAAAGCGACGTAAAAATGAGTTAAAAAGAAAGAAATCCCTTGATTAATTAAGAGAATGATCAGGTGGATAATGCAGTGTAACAAGTTCACTTTTAGGAAAAGTTAATTAATGAATCATTTTTAGAAGGCTTCTAAACAAAGTGATCTGGAATACCAGATGGAAGGTAGTTTATCTACGAGTATGTACCTATCTATTTATCTATTTATATACTATATCTATCTATTTATCTGTAAACTTGAAAAGTAGATAATGTTTTTTGATAAACTGTGTGTGTGTGTGTGTGTGTGTGTGTGTGTGTTGTTCCGGATCGGCTTGCCCCTTTGCCGAATCCCACCTCATTTGGGAGATTTGATGAAAGTGATAATTGCTTTCTACTCTCATCCTATCATCACAGTCACTATCTATGTATGTGTGGTCAGGGACTTTACGCAGGAACCTGTCGCATAATTCTCGAAATTACTGAAGTTGGTGTGCTGAGGGTTCCTCAGTTCTTTTGTCAGCACATGAAACAGTTTTGAAGTTTGTTTCTAAAGGTACTTTACATCTTCCTGTTCATGGCCGTACACCTGTCCCACCGCTGCTGGGATAGTACAGAATCTACCTGTTCTCTCTTTCAAGTGCATTTTTATTTCATTTCTAAAGTTTTGGACATACCCCTTAACTATTTTCCATATGTTTATAATGTACTACGTGTCGTTCGCGTCTTCTTTCCAAGGAGAAGAGTTTCAGGGATTGTATTCGTGACCAGAAGTCTTCATCTTTCGTTTCCCCTATTAGATCCTTAGGTTCTGAAGGTCCTTTATACGCCTTCTGTGTTTACAATATTTCCTTTCTTGTATAATGTTTGTTAGTATACTGAGCAATACTAAATTCTCAATTCTTAATGCTCTTCTATATTTTTAGCATGGTGTTTGATTTTCTCCTATGGAAGCTGCCATGTAGATAACTTTTTTTTTAACAGTGTTCTGTGAATTTTGCAGCCGATGACATTATCACTACAAGATCCCTGACTTATGGTGTCATGTTATCCGTTTGGCTTGCAGTGTTTTGTATCTTTTATTCTGTTGTTCCTCGTTATCATATCTCATGAGTTGAAATTTTTCTTCGTTGAACTTCATATTGTTGTCTTCCACCCATTTGAATCATGCTTCAATGTCACTTTGTAATTTATCTGTGTCACTTTCGCTTGCTATTTCATTACATATTTTCGTGTTGTCCGCGAAACATGATGCGATACTTATCTTTAAAATATGTATATTCTCCGTCTGCAGCCATTATAATAAACAGCAAGGGAGCAAATACTGCATACCTTGTGGAGCAAAACTGACAACTTCTGAAACTTCAGATTTAATTCCACTCACCACAACTCTTTGTGTATTTGAGTAAAAAATATTCGTCGTCCCCGCCTTCCAATAATTCCCATTTTCTTTAGTTTGTATGCTATAACGTCATGATCACATTTATCAAAGGTTTTCGTTCGAGACATAATGCTTTTAGCATCTTACCTTGGTGATGAAACAGTTGTGAAAGGTCTCTGACCGTCCAGAGTTAAATCATTGCTGGTTCGCTATTAAATCATTCTTTTCTCGTGAGTAAATAGTGTAAGCAATTTTGTCTCTAATAATAATTATACGTTCAAACTACATCATAAAGTGGGAGGTGAGTAGTATCGATAAATAATTATTAGGTAATGCCTGTTACTTCGTTCGTAAAAGGGAGCAGCAATATTCGCATTTTTTTAATGGGATTTGTCCTTTATCGAGTGGTGACCTTCTCCATAATAAGTGTTGTGGTTATGATATACTCTTCGTTCATTCCTTTAGAAATATAACAACACTACATGCGTCAGACTCTGGTGCCGAGTTTTCTTGTATTTCTGATACAGTATCAAATTACAACCTTTCCCAAAAGCTTAAAATCTTGTACTATAATCGTGCCCATAATTTTTCTTGAATTACTTGTATGTACAGTACATTGAAAAAGTCATCCGCGTTTTAATTTTTTTCTTCTTCTTCCCTGACATATATATATATATAATATATATATATATATAATATATATATATATATATAATTATATATATATATGAAAACTTTTTTCTTTTGCTATTCTGACAGGAAAGAACAGCGTTACTGTTTCCTTTGAAAAGCTTTTTCACAAAAAAAACTTTTTTTTTAATTTGAATAAAATATTTTCCATCTAAAACTTATTTTTACAGTTTCATTTTAAATATTGAAATTTATTTAGTTTTTAATATTATTTAATTTAATCGAAACTTTAGTCTTGTATCGAAAATGAAATTACTCCATTTAACTCAAAAAATTTTAAAATCACATTGTGTGTGTGTGTGTGTATATATATATATATATATATATATATATATATATATATATATATAATTATATATATAATCTTACAACCTTACAAAGGTTTCGCGCGATGATTCCTCATTTCGCGAAGGTCAAGCTTGTCGCCCCTCCTCTCGAGTTGGCCTGGTGAAGTAGTGAATTGGTTTCTTGTACTCTCCACCTCACACAGTCAGGTACGCCCGGCTCATCGGGGATTGTTCTGAGCCAGGCGTCTAGTCTTCTTTTGAAGATGTCCACTGCAACTCCCTTCGTGTTTCTTAGGTCTTTGGGCAACTGATTAAACAGTTTTGGCCCTCTCACTAAAAACTATTTTCTTTCAGGGTTAAGGATGTTCCCTGTCTCGCCTTCAATTTGGGAATACGACACAGTCTACCGTTTCTACCTTCCACCGTTGTTTGGGGAGTTATAGGGTTCAGAGTAAGATTAGGGACTAGTTTCTCCATTATTTTCCAAGTGTAAATAATGGTGTATCTTTCTCTTCTTTCCAGTGAATATAGGTCTAGTTCTCGTAACCTTCCCCAGTAATTTAGTTCTTTGCACCCGTTGAGCTTGGCTGTGAAGCTTCTCTGGATCCCTTCCAGCTGTCTAATATCGTCTTTTTTATATGGGGATGTTAGGACCGAGCAGTATTCCAATTTGGGTATGATCAGGGTTTTCAGTAGAGGAATCATTACATTCCTATCCCTTCGTTTAAAGGTTCTCAATACCTGTCTCGTTATTCTCTTTGCTCTGTTTACTGCTCTTATTTTGTATTTCAAATTTCGCATCATCTGTCATTACAACCCCTAAATCTTTTGCTCTAGAATTTCTCTGAATTTCCTGTCTATTTGGGGTATAATATTCCATGGATTTTAGGTCTTCTCTTTTTCCGTACCGTAATAGCTGAAAGTTCTTGGTGTTAAACTTCATATTGTTGTCTTCCGTCCACTTGTAGATTCTGTTTATGTCGGTTTGTAGAGATCCTATATCTTCTGGGTTTCTTATGTTTCTACTGATCTTTGTGTCATCCGCAAAGGATGTTACTGTGCTGTCTCTGGTAACGTCCTCATCTATGTCAGTTAGCATGATTATGAAGAGTAGTGGAGCTAATACTGTTCCTTGTGGTACTGAGCTGAGGACCTCTGATTCTGATGAAGATACTCCTTGTACTGTAACGACTTGCCACCGCTCATTAAGGAAATTATATATCCATTTCCCTACTTTTCCTGTTATTCCCATATATTTCAGTTTATGTATTATGATTCCATGGTCACAATTGTCGAACGCTTTAGCAAAGTCTGTGTATAGTACATCATAGTTTTCATTACTTTCCAGTGCATCAATAATGTTGTTGTAGTGTTCCATTAGTTGTGATAGGCATGATCTGCCTGACCGAAAC
>JAJOZX010000699.1:747500-825000 GCA_023014485.1 Bathynomus jamesi | reverse complement strand
TTCCAGGAGGAAATGAATCTGTTGCCGATGATCCAAAGAGTGGATGTCCGTTAAAATGTTAATTTAAGGGCATGAAAAACACACAAACTAAGCGGTAGGACAACTAGTTCAGACAGCATGATGCAATAGTAAAGTTAGCACAGCCACGTGGCTGGTAATCACCTGATCCTGCGCATCGAGTGATTACCGCCTAATCGGGCTAGGTCCCTATCGCCGCATGACCTTTGCTGTTCCCTTACGAAGGAGGTTAAACAACCCCATAACCTCCAAATCATCATTGCAAACTAATGGTGGCATGTGAATTAATATGCTCATATTAAATTTTTTGTTGTATACCTTTCTTTTCAGATGTTTCGTGCGATGATTCCTCATTTCACGGAGGTCAGGCTTGTTGCCCCTACTCTTGAGTATATTATATAGGGTGATTCAAAAATGTTAACACTTGTATGGGGTGTTAAATTTTTTAAGTGTTAACATTTTTTTAATCACCCTGTATATCACCGAAGTGGGAGCCAACCTTGCTTCTAAGATACCAGCCACGATGTGGTCTTTCGATACGTACCCTAGGCCCCCCCCCCCCGTCACCACACTCTTTCTATCTCCGACGACGGTTCACGATCTAATGATAGCCATAAAACTGTAGTAATGCCTAGTTAAGAATATTAATTTTTGTTTAATTAAGATAATGTTTAATGTAAATCATTTACTAATAATTATGAAATTACGAAAAAGTATGTTCGTTAGATTTAAATTGTTTAAAATGGGTAGAGTTGGCAATCCTGAATAGAGGCCGAGAGAGCAGACTACCCCACAAAGCGAGTAAGTCTTCAGGCGGCGCGTTAAGCGTGAGGTTGGCGTCATGTAACGTAAAATTTAATTAATTGTTTGTGTTCCTCTCCGACGTAAATTATTATAATAGAAATTCCGTACTCGCATCCCCCTAAATTACTTAAACCATTTTCGGAATTAAATAAAATATTAACAAGTGTTAAAAGAGTGTTAATGAACCCCCCCTTTGTTTTGTAACGGTTCATAGTCTCGGCGTGGCTACCATGAATATAATTGTAAAGTAGTGTTGAAATGAGTAGAGAAAGCAAGTGATAAAGGAAATAAAGAGACGATAGTAGAGTAAATAATGAGAAGAGAAAGTAAAATAATAAAGAGGTGATCACTATATTTGGTGGCAGCGTGGGATTACATCATATTTTGTATGAGGCTTACCCACGTGACTAGTATTTCGGTTAAAATTCTTCCAACCCGGTATATTAGCCAATAGCGTTAATGGATATTTTATTTCGATTATTAAAATATCTAAATGCAAAGTTTATCCCGTTTGCAGGCAAATTTCGATTTCCATTCCTTAAAATTCATTGTGAATGTAATTTCAAAATGGCGCATCGCCTTCAACATCCTGATAGCGTCCCTTACAAACTTCGCGCCTAAAAATTTAATTTTTTTCTTTCTTTTCGTGGGAGTTCGTTGATTCTGAAATGTTCGTTTGTTCCATTTTTATCGTACGGTTTCGTTACTTTTCGTAGTCTAGTGACTCAAAATTTCTTTTAGTCGTGGTGCAGAGTCGGTAGAAAAACTTGTCTGACTCAATATTGCGAGTCATTATTACGTTAAATTTCGTTCATTAGGTCGGAGAGGACATAGTTTTGAAAATTTATCGTGCTGCCTGAGGACTCAATTTTTCTTTTTCGTCACTTTTTCTCCTGTCAGCTTACCTTTGTTACTTTTTGTGTTTAAACTTTTGGAATAGTGAAATTATGATAATAATAATAATAAGAATAATGATTAATAAATAAATTTTATACGGTCCTGTCAAAATGTTTCAGCGAAAATTTGTACCGCATTTCTAGGTATATATACATATATAGTATTGTAAAACATTTCATGAACATGAAAAATTTTCTGGGTTTCATTAGCAGATTTTTGATTATATTTCGATTGTTGTATAAATAATAGGATTATTTTATTGTTTATGTAGTTTACGGGCTTTTTGCTTGCTTCGCTTCGCGCTAATAGGATTAAGTTACATTTTAAGGGACAGTCGAAAAATAATCTTAAACATAATAATTGTCAGATTATAGGCTGGCCGTATAGGATTGTGTTAGACTTCAAAATAAGCTAAATTCGTTTAACTGAAATAGAGAAATTGTGTTGTGAAATTTTCTATAAATTTTTGTTGGATTTTTTTATATACTCATTAATTATATACACTTACATATTAACTTATACGTATATATTAGTTATATATATAATTATATATATTTATATACTCAAAATTTGGTAGGTAGGCTGATTATCTATTTTTTTTCTCTCCGTTCCTTTCGTTCATTTTCACGACAATTCCGACATATTTTGTAAAATGGCTATTGTATTGTACTAAAGAAAGATTTCTTGTAGGCCTATCGTTAAATATTGTTCGGAGATTAACCGTTACTACGGTATATGTCTATTGAGTAGTAAATTCTTAGTTATTTAACAAAATTTTAATTGGTTTAACATAAATAATCATAGGATTTTTCTTTAATAAGCACAAATGTTATGCATTAAATTCTAAATTGTGCTTTCCACGCGTAACATTGAATTTATTAATTATAGGTCTAAAAGTGCGGCAGTAAATTTTATTTTTATTTGGCGGCCTATGTGAGTTACGGTACACATTTTACGAAAATCTGGATATTATTATAATTGAATTACAGAAATTGGTGTAGAAATTTTTCATATAGTTTCTTTACGTTTTATAAATGCATTCAATTTTATTTTATAGGTAGGCCGATTTTTATTTTCTTTCTTCCAGTTCAATGACAATGGTAAAATTTTTATTTGGAATTTAGATTGTATTCTAAAAAGGATGTTTTGATTTGATATTTTAATTTGGGTATTAGAAATGAAAAATGTCCTTTTTTTTTAGTTCGAGCGTTTGCATAGAAAAAATTACAAAATTGTCAGGATATAATGCAGTTTCATTCGGTTAGGGATATTTGTATAGAGGTTCGCTTACAAACAAAGCGACCGCTCTCAATTATGCAATGTTTTGTGTTTGTTTACAGTAGGTTGCGTGTATTTTTGAGTGCATATTATCTATTCTTATTTAGTATAACTATGCAAATTTGTAGTTTCACTTGGAAACGATAAATTACTGGGATTTTTGTGATTTGCAAACCATACTGGGGTTTCTGTTGAAGGAGAGAGTTGTCTCTCAGATGTAATTTGCGAATTGCGAGTTCAATTCATATGAAATTTAGAGTTTCAAGTTGGAATTACTGTATTAAAATAATTTTTGGTAGTAATATTTAATTTTTTTACTTTTTAATAACTGTTTTGGAAAATTATTATTGTTTAAACCTTCAGTCGGGGTTAACTAATGCATTTGAAACATTGGCTCAAGTGTACACTCGGAAATGGAGCCTTCTAGATAGCCAGTAACGTTTTTGTGGCGTCTTTGTGTGCTCCTCCTCAAAGGGCAAGAGGGTTCATGATTGTCAGAGAAGGATGACATGAAGTTTCTGGGGTTCATTTTTGTCTTTTGTATTTAAAAGTATTGATGTGATTTCTGACGGTAGTTTGAACAATAATAGTTCTTAAATTATACTAACAGTTACTATGTATGGGCGCTTTTATATTTATACTGTACAATTTTTTTCGTACGTTTTATGACTTTTTTTTATCTTCGCTGTAACTGCCATAAGTGACCTTATTGGTAGCTAGATTTGATTAAATTTTTGCGAAATTTGAGATTGTTTTTTTTTTTCCGTGAATTTGGCCAGAGCAAATGTGTAGTTAGTATTTCGAAGTGAACTGTCGAGAAAATTCGATAAATTAAATATAAATGATAAGCAGTACAGAAACACGTTTCGAATAAACTTTTTTTTCAAAATTTCAAAAGGCTCGGTTTGGAGGCAACCAAGTTGAATCCGAGTTCCATCCAGTGAGTTTAGTCGACCGGATAGGTGATCGATCACCAATGATGAGAGAGAAGAGAAACCAACTGCGCAGGGACTTGGCGCAGGATGGTTTCGGAAGAGAAGAGATAGAAGAGAGGAACCGAATGCGCAGGGACTTGGCGCAGGACAGTTTCGGAAGAGAAGAGAAATTTACGTGTGCAGGGTCTTGGCACACGAAAGTTTCGATCGAAGATGGTCTACTGGTATTTTTCGGGCAGTAGCTGGTCACGCTGCTCGAATGCTTCGCTAAATATGTGTCGTAGCACGCGGTAGGCAAGCCACGTGAGCTTGAACGGGTGTTTACGACTGTACTGTCCATACAGACATACAGTAGGTTCGTTGGGAAACGGCCTACGGCGGAGTGATCGTTTGATTGTTGCCAGTAGAAGAGTCTTTCAGCTGGACGTAGGAAGAGCAGCGTTCACCGACAAAAGTGGAGATGAGACAAGGCGAGTTTCTTCATCGACTTCTAGAATTGCAAATTCCGTCCAATTCCAGCGCGTGGTCCCGCTTTCAGTATATCTCCCCCCCTGATCCTTTTAGAATTGGACGTCTCTCTTGTTTTTTTTTTCGCCATTGGAGAGAGAGCGGAACCATTATAGCGTGCTGCCCTGTTGCATGTTGATTGATGCAATCCCTTGCATTCTAGCGAAGTGAGCAGGAGAGCTGCGATTGAAAATTGAAGTCCGTTGTCAGCGTGCGGATTGTGATCTAAACGTCCAGCAAATTAATGTACTGATTATTATGTAATGAAATTATAAGTGAAAGGGTGCGATTATTGCCCATATTGTTGTGTTTTTCGTGAAATAGTATGTGCGCTCTTGGTCAGTATTTTATGTAAACTTTTTCTTATTTTTTTCTATGTGCCCTGATAGTAACTGTATAACTATACAAATAACTGTTTCAAATGTAAAGCGATCGTTGATGAGGAATCGCGGGAATAGATTGTGAACTTGAATTTGTGTACCATGTAAGAAAATTTTCCGTTATTTTTTTTGGCATGTATAGATTAGTTACAGGTTGTAATTTAATTATTAGTGTGAAATGTTATTTTATGCAAATGTGAAAATTATAAAGTTTTCGTTTTTAATATGATACAAAAATATGTGTGGAATTTGTCATTCTAATTATTTCTTGTCTATCAACTTTGAATTGTTAAAGAAAAAAAAAAAAAAATTGCAAAATATATAAATTTGTTGAATAAATTTATTAAATTTGTTAAACGATATTAATAAGTTTTCCTAATGAAAAACTTATTTTCAAGGGGGTGATGCGAGTGTAGTAATGCCTAGTTAAGAATATTAATTTTTGTTTAATTAAGATAATGTTTAATGTAAATCATTTACTAATAATTATGAAATTACGAAAAAGTATGTTTGTTAGATTTAAATTGTTTAAAATGGGTAGAGTTGGCAGTCCTGAACAGAGGCCAGAGAGCAGACTACCCCAAAGGAGTCAGTCTTAGGCGGCGCGTTAAGCGTGAGGTTGGCGTCATGTAACGTAAAATTTAATTAATTGTTTGTGCCCCTCTCCGACGTAAATTATTATATAAAATTCCGTACTCGCATCCCCCTAAATTACTTAAACCATTTTCGGAAGTAAATAAAATATTAACAAGTGTTAAAAGAGTGTTAATGAACCCCCCCTTTGTTTTGTAACGGCTTTCATAGTCTCGGCGTGGCTACCATGAATATAATTGTAAAGTAGTGTGAAATGAGTAGAGAAAGCAAGATAAATGAAATAAAGAGCCGATAGTAGAGTAAATAATGAGAAGAGAAAGTAAAATAATAGAGTGATCACTATAAACATTTAAAAGATAAAAGTTGTACGCTAGACACAATCCCAGAGAGAATTTACAAATAGTGCACAAACGTAAACGACTCGACGCTTTCAAAGCTCATAAACCTATCCATTCAAAATGGTGGTTTCCAGACGGCCTAAAAAAGGCTAGAGTATGCCCAGTTAGGCCTGTTCAAAAATCAACTTTTTCTTATTTTCATAGGTTTCTGTACATTTTCCCATGCTTTTTGACCTGAAAAAGCCGAAAATCACAACTATTTTGACCTAGGATGTTGGGAAGCATTGCCGCATGGAGCTTTAAATTTTCTGCCTTGAAATCGGCCAAAGCGCCAATTCCGGGGTCCCTTGAATTATGTTTTGCACTTTAACTTTTGATCTAAACAAGATAGAGCAACAAATTAGGTATCAAATGAAAGAGCATAAAATTAATAAATAATAATAATAATAATAATACTACTAAAAAATAATAATAAATAAATAATAATTAATAATAATAATAATAATAATAATAATTATCTATAATTTTTCAGGAAACAACAGAAACTCAGAATCTAGAAAACCATCTACAAGTTACAACTTCACAATGGCATTAAGCAAGGAGCTGAGGGAGCTCCGTGGGCGCACAGTTGATATCTCAGAACCTCCACGTACTGTCCACAGGCAGGTGTCAACTGGGCCATCTACCAGATCTCTCACTGAAACTTTCCTGGTTGGATACCCTTCAGCTTTTATCAGTGGTTCCCAGCTTCCCACCAACAGACAGGCGTTCCAGTATTTCCTTAATCTTCAGAATTTACCGGAAAATGCAGGGAGGCCCATGGTTCAAGACCTTGCATATGAAACAGTTGAATCTATCATCCCATTCTGGCAGATGGCTAGGATCAAGACAATGACCAAGTACAACGCAATGAAGCTCTTCATGAAACTACATGAGAAACATCGTGCTCTGGTGAAAAGCAAAGGAAGAGAAAGTAACCCTGGAGGAAAAAGAGGAGCATTTGTGCTGGAATTAGACAGCCTGTTCGATATAGGAGCTCCAGATGCAATCCAGGAAATACAGAACAACAGACTGTTATCCAGAGAGAAGAAAGATGAGGATATCAGGTTCTACGAAGACCAAAAGACTGAGAGGAAAGGTCATATGTCTGGTCATGACAAGATTTTTGAGACAAGATCCCTGCAGCAAGCAGCGAGGAATGAAAGACTGCAGCATAGACAAGAACAAGGTAAAACTAATTACTTTGAACGTTACAAAAAGTTTTAAGTTTTACTCCATTGCGATATTTAGCATGTACTTAACAATTACTGTCTTAACATGTTGTACTATTTTACAGCTGCAGCAGAACAAGAGGCAGTTGTTCATGTGGATGACATTACCTGGGGTGACTCAACTGACAACGACGCTAACACAGAGGACATGGATTACCATCAGCCTCGTCCTGGATGTTCTCACCATCAAGACACTGTGACTAGTGTGACTTTGACGTTTCCAAGAAAGGTCATGGAATGTGATATCATCTGCAGTACAGCTGATCGTCTTGGTTTATCAGACAATCAAGTTACTGCCATGGCTTCTGCCACCTTGAAAGCTGGAGGGGCTGATCTGGATAACTTCGTCATCTCAACCTCAACAACACGTCGCAACAGAATGCTGTCCAGGTATAATATCAGCCAGAGTCACATGTCCAAGTTTTGTGAAAACCCCCCACAGTACGCTGCCTTACACTGGGATGGAAAGTTGCTCAAAGATGTCTTGGGCAGTGAACCTGGAAGTACCTCAGAGACTTTAGCTGTGCTAGTGTCTGGTCCACCTTCATACACTGAAGGAAAGTTATTGGGAGTACCTGTCATCGACAATTCTTCTGGCACAGCTCAGGCTGAGGCTTCAATGGATTTACTGGGGACATGGGAACTTACGGATAATGTTACTGCCCTTGTTTTTGACACTACATCCAGTAACAGTGGAGTTCACAGAGGAGCTGCCAAACTGCTAGAGAAAATGCTGAACAAAAAGGTGTTTTATCTGGCCTGTCGACATCACATCCTGGAAATCCTAGTAGGAGCAGTTTGGGAGAAGCTGTTTGGGAAGGTGAAGGGGACAGATAATCCCTGGTTTGAGCATCTGAAGGATGTTTGGACGGACTTGTCCAAGGAAAACCCAAAGATGCTGGCTATCAACAGCAAATGGCTGAAGGAAAAGAAGAAGAACAGTGAAGAAATACTCCAAGACATTCTAACAGCAGAAAGGCTTCCAAGAGCCGACTACATGGAAATGGCTGAACTGACAGTCATTGTTCTTGGAGGAACGCCTCCTCGAGGTATTCACTGGAGTCGACCAGGCGCCATTCATCAGGCCAGATGGATGGCCAGAAACCTGTACTCCATGAAAATGCTGATGTTTGCAGATCAACTTGAGTACGACGAAGACACTGTATCAAAGCTGGAAAGACTCAACACCTTCCTTGCGCTGTTCTACACTCCTGTATGGATGATGTCAATGTCTGCTGCAGATGCTCCCCTGAATGATCTAAGTCTAATCCAGGACATGTTGAAGTACAAGAAAACTGACCCAGAGCTTGCTGATGCAGTACTTAATAAGATGGAAAACCACAAATGGTACCTGACGCAGGAAGTCGTGCCATTTGCCCTGTTCAGCAGTAGATTGAGTGACACATTGAAGCACGACATTGCTGCCCAGTTACATGCCACTGAGAAGCCAGACAGCTTCAGAACAGGAAAGCCTCTATTCCAGAGAGTCACAGCTAAGACCACCCTGGTTGATCTCATTGGCCCAGAATCACATTTCCTGCCGGACACACTGAACATTGGATCCGAGTGGCTTCTGGAACCTGTCACGTCTTGGCCACAGAATGAGGACTACAGAAAAGCGTTGGACTATGTTAAGAATCTGAAAGCGGTGAATGACATTGCTGAACGTGGTGTCAAGATGATGAGCGACTTTGCAAATGTCATAACAACAGATGCCAAGCAAAGGGACTATCTCCTTCAAGCTGTGGAGTTCAACAGACGCCGCTTTGACAGCTTCAAGAAACAAACTCTCAACAACTGACTGTGTAAATGTCATTATGAAATTAATCATCATGTAATGCTTTCACTTCTTGATCGATTAGACTTGTGACAAAATGTTAATCTCAAATTTGTGTCATGAATAAGGCGCCTTGTCTGCCTTGAGTGTGAGAAAACGAATTTTGTGATATTTCTGAAATCTTTGTATGTACCAATGTGCCATTTCTTGTTCCAAGACTATCATAATTGTATAAGTTAGAAAGAGGATTAAAAACACTTTAATTTGGTGCCTATTTTGTTGCTCTATCTTGTTTAGATAAAAAGTTATAGTGCAAAACATGATTCAAGGGACCCCGGAACTGGTGCTTTTGGCCGATTTCAAGGCAGAAAACTTAAAGCTCCATGCGGCAATGCTTCCCAACAACCTAGGTCAAAATGGTTGTGATTTTCGGCCTTTCCAGGTCAAAAAGCATGGGAAAAAGTACAGAAACCTATGAAAATAAGAAAAAGTTGATTTTTGAACAGGGCTAGTATGCCCTATCTATAAATCGGGTGATAAAACTTCCCTCTCAAACTACAGATCTATTTCCATCCCCCCACTCGTCAGTAAACTGCGCGAAAGAGGTTTTTCTTTTTATGCAGGGAGGAGAAGCCAAGGGCGAATGCCCGCAAAAACGCTTCCTACCCACCTAAATAAACGAAGAACAGAGCCAAAATCAAGGTCCAGGGTTTTCGAGATGCATGGACACTACGTTTGAAAGATTGGAGATCATAGACATGGGGAAATATGGATTGAAGAAAATTGTTTCAGAGTTAACCAGTTGAGTAGATGAAAGATTAAACACACCGATTAACCCTTGCATGAGAGAAGTGGATAGAAAAGGAATAAGAATGTGTCAAAAGCCTGGTACTGCGTGCTCTCCTTAAAGGAGGAGGTATGAAGTTATAGAGTTCAGAAGAGCAGTGTCCGTTATAACAGCGCTAGTAAAGAGAGAGCAAGGCAACACTGCGGCGAAGAGAGAGGGATTGAAGACAGTAAGAGGTGGGTCACACTGGTGATTGTCTGAGACATCAAAAATTTCCTGGAGTATTACGGATCATTTCGCAATTGTCTCGAACTCGTTGCCACAATTTTCCCTCTTTAACTATCTTTCCTCTATCCTATTTTG
This sequence comes from Bathynomus jamesi, assembly GCA_023014485.1. Classification (NCBI taxonomy): domain Eukaryota; kingdom Metazoa; phylum Arthropoda; class Malacostraca; order Isopoda; family Cirolanidae; genus Bathynomus; species Bathynomus jamesi. The sequence continues at coordinate 815,051 of JAJOZX010000699.1, read as the reverse complement.
CGACGTGCTGAGGCATGCATTCAAGAAGTAGGAACGAACTTGGAACATTTACTTTAATAAAGCAAATGTATCACACTGTGTATTGACATAAAATGAAAAAAATCTTTAGGAGTTTCATTTTCTCGACCTATGTTTATATGGTCTTTTTTCTTTACTTTTGCATCACCCTGTATATCTTTGGAGTTAATGTACATAACTTCGCTACTCTACATTATCTATCAAGGTTTACCATACAATTTTATTCTGCCAATAAAGCATAAAATTTGCTTGTTAATGGCAGTTCTTTGCTGTTTAAATTTATGAAGGCATTACCGTCCCGTTTGTCCGAGTGTATAATAGGCATGTGTGTATAATCTGTATATGTATCGTATTTATAGATATACATGCATGTACCTGCATATGTGTGTGTGCGCGCGTCTATATGTATGTATGGACATATGTATGTCTATGTGTGCATGCGTATAACCTTTAACCGTTGGTTAACTTCCGCCCGAATTGTTCATTCTAACGAAGGTCAAGCTTTTCACTCCACCTTAGACCTACAGTTTAACGTGGAATCCGAACCACGCCCCATCAGCAGCCCAGCGTCTTAACCACTAGGCCACCTAGGGTACCCATTTATCTACCAACCACTTTCTTTATTGTGTGGAAGGATGAACAGCTGGGTTTTGCTGCGCGCCGGCTGCCGTCGGGTCTCGAACCAGGGGCCGATGGATTCGTAGTCAGCGACGCTAACCACTACACCACCGAGGCGCTTACACATACAGTGTATATATACACACACACACACACATATATATATATATATGTGTGTGTGTGTGTGTGTGTGCGCGCGCGCTTCCTGTAGGAACTGATATGCACCATCAACTCATATAAAAACAAAAATAAACTGTAATATTGATATTATTATTGTTATTATTATTATTGTTGTTGTTTTTGCTGTTACTATTGTTTTCTATTGTCTATTCTACTACGCTACATATGCTTAGGAATGGATTAACTGTCGCACTATCATATCTATATATAGATGCGTATTATATGTTACTCCCTCTATATCTTTCGTATGTCTTATGTATGTACTCGTAGCAAAGAAAAATAAACATTTTATTATTATATTATTATTATTATTATATTTGTATTATTATTTAATCATCGATGCATTTATAGTAAATTTAAGTGGAAAAAAAAAATAAAAAAAAAAAAAAATATATATATATATATATATATATATATATGACCAAGGAACATGGAACAAGGAACTCTTCTGGGAAAATCAAATCCACTATAGTCCGAATAAAGTAATGGTAAATGGCAAACACTATAGTTTTTTCTTTTTCATGATGTTAGCCCGACGTGGGCAACGGGTCACTTGTTCCATGCACGGCCTGCGTGTATCATGAAAAAACCTCAGGGGACTATTCTGAGTTCAATCCCATATAATATATATATATATATATATATATATATATATATATATATATATTGTGTGCATCCCATTTGGGTTTTCACTCTTCTGAACTCGAATTATGACATCAACGAAAACAGTGAAAAATTAATTACCAATTTTGGGCCATTCACGTCAACATGTATTAAATTATACGCATTTTACAGCGTATAATTTCGGCCCCGAAGAAGTAGGGGAGTGCTGACCTAATTGGGGTAGTGGGGGTAGCTGAATGCTGATGGGGGTGGGGGAACGTGTTATTACGGTGTGACTTCTTGGTGGAACGATGTACTAACTTATCGTCATTCTTATAGCGAATTAAGGTCTAATTGTATTTTATAAGGGGGGGGGGGGTTATAATTTAATAAATTTAGATTAGTTTGCGTTCGTAATTTCTATTTCATTTTCGTTCTTTGTTATTTTAATTAATGGGGGTCTGTACTTATTTATAACAGGTTAGAAAAATACATGTCGGTATGTGCTGTATCCAACTTAATTTCAAAATTAGTTCTTTAATTGGACAGAAGGTTATGATGGATAGCAAATTAATTATTAAAAAACACGTTTACGATTGCGTGCCCGACAACGAGGAAGCATAGATACTTTGTCGACGGGGAATTTCATAGACGCTAAGAACCTAACCTAACGTAAAACTAATTTAATCTAATCCTAAAAACCGTTGATAAAATGTCACGTGGACGAAATATTGGTTGGCCCAGCCTGACAAGGCCATATATATAACAACAATTCGTCTATATCTACTGAACTTTTTATAAATGTGCCAGTGGATTCAGAGAGAGAGAGAGAGAGAGAGAGAGAGAGAGAGAGAGAGAACAAGTTACAAAGAGTTACAAAGCCAAGAGGAAGCCTCAAAGACCACTTGGGCAGGTTCCTGTTATTAAACTAGTTAATTTTTACAATTCTAGCAGTAGTAGAAAACTGGATAAAAAAGCATAAAGCTTCCTTCCAACCCTCCGCTACTTCCCCGCCGGAGGCGGATACGGAAAAAGGTTGAAGAAAATACCTTGACCCTGAAAAAGTAGCCAATGAAATTTTACAGGAAAGAGGAGAATATATAAGCTAGTGCTACAATTACACTATGCTCAAGGAAATCGTACACTACAGGGTGGGCAAAAAGTGTGGGCACCCCTCTAATATAAAAATTAGATATGTAAATACTTTGAAGTGGTGCCCAGATTTTTTCTACCCTATAGATAACACCGTTGTATAAATTAACTAATAATATATTTGTGCAGATCTTATATCAACTACTAGATATCGTCATAAAAACCTCGAACATGTGGTTTTGATTTTATACAAAATATTTACAGTTCTATTTACCGAGGTATCGGTCCAAAAAGGACCCCATGATCCACTTCAGGCTAGCCCCAAAAGGATTAAGAGAGAGGTAAAGGTTAAACTCTCCATGTCTACACTCATGTACGCGCAAAACCATCACGCCGGCAAAGTGATGAAACACTTCTACAGGAAAGGGGTGGAAACAGGAATTAAGAAGAGAAATCATATTTTCCACACTATGCCCTCACCCGTCACGTGCACCAAACCACCGAAGAGAAAGAAGAGAAAAAATAAATCGTGATGGCAGAAACGCAACTCTATTCAATAATCCATGCCATGCATTTTTTAAAAGTTTTTTTCGTTAAGAAATTATGTGTTTCTTCAACCCGAGAGAGAGAGAGAGAGAGAGAGAGAATACAGTATATTGTTTTTCCGCTGATTCAGAATCTTATAAAATCCAGCTGAAGAGACTGAAGAAGAACAGAAAACAATTTCCAAAGAAATTCGACAAATGATTTGTAACCAATAATCCATAAAGCAAACGACAGTTCGAGGAAATTGGGAGATGGTTTTAAATCTTTCTGAGAACTGGAAAAATACTTGAAAATATCTTAAAAACCAGCCTCAGAAATAACAACTACCTCATTCGAAAACTATCTTTAAGTAAATATACAGTTAAATTCTAACCTTATTTACAGCAAGTGGCCAAAAGAATATTACTGGAGAGGAACATTAGAGAGAAATCGAAGTAATTTCCTATACAAACTCGATGTTATAACAAAGTCTATCCGTATCTATTAAGTCAGGCCACCATCTTCTTATAACGTTCAAATGCAAAACATTTTCAAAGAGAAAATTTAAGTCAGTAAAACCTTAACATTTCCTTTGAGCTCACGAGGAACTTGTATTTTAAACGCAGCTTTATAAATACTTGACACGCTGGCTTCAAATGTGAAGCTAAAAATTTTGATGGATGTTGTCTTTTGTAAATTTTTGATCGACTCGCTTTCTTCTGTTTCATGAAAGTGTAGGAAATTTCGTAAAAGAACAACAGAGGGACTATTTCATTCAACATAAAAGAAAAACAAAATTCAGACTACTGCACTTCACTTGAACTGCGAAATTAATTAATTATTATTATTATTATTATTATATTATTATTATTAATAATGAATATATATATATATACACGTTCTCGTCAAACAAATATAAAAACTGCTACATATTATTTTTCCCAAAACTCTTAATTAAAATTAAAAATTTCCATCAAAACTTCGAACTGGGGCAATTAATTACTCCAATGCTCATCGGCTCCCCCCCCAAAAAAAATATGTGAGGGAGAAAGATACGAGCCTTTCTGAACCTCTCCACCAACCTTCCTTATTCTCTGCCAACCCCGGATGCGAATAAATTACGGCAAACTTTCTTCTCTTTCATTCATATTAAAATAAAAGCCAAGTTTATCTCGGCCGACTTCTTTTTCAATCCAGTAATGATATTAAACGACTCCATAATTACTTCTTAATCTGACTTTTTTAATTATGCGCAACACGAAATAAAACTTAAATTAAACTTTTGGAAAAAAACTTCACCTAAATATATAATTTAGAACTTCACCGCCCTAGACGCCATTTTTCAATCAAGGATCACAATACGCTCATTTTAAAGTTCGTATCGGCGGTGCAAAGAGGAGATAAAGAATAGTCCATCTATTTATCTATTTATTTAGATAGATAAATAGATAGGTGTATAGGTAGATAGATGGATAGATAAGTAGATAGATGGATAGATACGCGTGTGTGTGTGTGTGTGTAACAAAAATTCATACATTGTTCTAAAGAGATATAAAAGTGACAAGGAAGACTAAATAACAATGAAACAACGAACCGAATTGAAAAATTTTTTGGAAAATTTTCGTAGAAGAAACAAAAGAAAAGATAAAAAAGGAGAAGAAAGTAAATAAAGAGACGTGAAAGGCCTTAAAAAAGAGGCTCGTTGGAGCGTCTTACGAACGGAAGGCGAGGAAAAGCTCTTCATAAAACGGAATTTGTAATTCCGCGTGAAAGTCTTCGGACACGATCGACAACGGCTGAAGGGAGGAGGAAGAGGGACTGTTTCCAAGGGCGGCGCGCCCCTCCCTATCCCTATAAGAAACCAGGGAATAGGATTCCCCCTCCTTCCTTTCTCTTAATCCCCACTCAATACCCCTAAAACACACACACACACACACACACACACACACACACACACACCTCTGCCGTTATTTAAGCTTCCATCTTCAACATTAATGAAGTGAAATAACGAAGAAGAAAGAATTTCGGAAGAAAATAAAGACCAAATTCATTTTTCTTCAACTTTTTCTCTCTTCTTCTTCTAATGATTAATTATAGGGTGAATCCTTCCTTATATCGTTTCTTCATCCCATACGCAAATTAGGAGAGGGGGATTTATTTGCACACACACACACACACACACACACACACACTTAAAACGAGTATACATGTGTGTGTGTGTGTGTGTACTACTACTACTATAAAGGTGTACGTACATACAGTACTGGTAAAAAGTTTGGAAACACGTGTACAATTTATGTAATTTCTCCTTATCAACCAATAAAGTTATTTCAGTCTGTTCCTATAAATAGACTATTGTTCTAAATGTACAAAATTTAGTAATTTGGGTTATTTAACCCAATCATATCTCGTTATTTTGTTATATTAATCAGGTTTTTATTTTCTATTTTAGGACTAAAACCTGATTAATATAACAAAATAACGAAATATGATTGGGTTAAATAATCTAAATTACTAAATTTTGCACATTTAGAGCAACAGTCTATTTATAGGAACAGACATTAGTCTACTAAAATAACTATATTGGTTAATAAGGAGAAATTACGCAAATTGTACACGTGTTTCCAAATTTTTTACCAGTAATGTATAAGCATATATTGAAAAAATTTTAGTTTTCTGATATTAAAACGGTGATTTAATATTTTAAATTGAAAACAAAGGAGTTCCCTGCAAACATTTTTGGATTCTCATGAATAATTATAATTGAAACGGCTCTCTACCGCTCCTAACTCAACTCGCTCTACTTTATATATATATATATATATATATATATATATATATATATTATAGAAAGCTAATAAAGGCCATAAACCCTCCATCCCCCAATATAATGATCTGCGGAGACTTTAACTTCCCATTTGTAAAATACAAAAAGGTGGATAAGAATATAGTATATATATATATACAACAGGACAAAAGGGGCACAAGAGAAGACCAGGAGCAAGCAAAAATGTTAATGGCTCTCACAAATGAGTTTATGCTGATACAGGAGATAACAGAAAATACCAGAAAAAATAACTGCCTAGATCTGGTATTCACGAATAACACGAACTTGATTGCTGATATAAAAATAACCCCAACCATTATCTCAGACCACAACTTAATCGAGATATCAACAAATATAACGACAACATTAAAAAGACAATACACATATTGAGGAAAGAAGCAAATTTGTGGCCTTTAACTTAAACTCCAAGACTATAAATTGGGAAGCAATCAGATCGCACATGGCCCAAATAGAGTGGAGAACAGTTTTAGAGAATAAAACAACTGAAGAAATGCCAACAACCTTGGAAGGAAAAAAGCTGAGAATTTTAGAAAAATATGCTCCGAAATCACAGCCAAAAGGAAAGAGGAACTGGCAAAAGAGAAGAATATTAAGTAAAAGAGAGTGTAGGCGAAGTTAGTCAACTGCCGAGATAATGTCAGGAAAGTAATACAAGAAAAACTGGAGGATATCGATAGGGAAATAGAAGCCCTGATTAAGGACCATGCAGAGAGGGAAGAGGAAAAGGCGGTAGAAGCAATAAAGGAAAATCCAAAATATTTCTATAGCTATGCGAAAAGGAAAACAAAAACGCGCCTCGCTATTGGGCCCTTAAGGAAGAGAAACAATGAACTAAACGATGATCCAAAAGAAATATCTGAAACATTGAGAGCCCAGTATGAATCAGTTTTCAGTACCCCAAAACGTGACAAAGCGATACCTGACATAGATGCATTCTTTGAAGAGAAATTGCAAGGAGAGTGTATAACAGACTTTGATTTTACCCCAGAAGATGTAGCGAGAGCTATGGGACAAATGAAACTACATTCAGCTGCAGGTCCAGACAAGTGGAACGCATTATTAATTAAAAACTGTGAAAATGAAATAGCTACACCTTTATACTGGATATGGAGAAGATCCCTAGACACTGGGGAAATACCAAGCATCTTGAAAAGACCAAACATTGTCCCTATATATAAAGGAGGGGACAGATCTCAAGCAAAGAACTATAGACCAGTGTCATTGACGTCCCACCTCACCAAAGTATTTGAAAGAATAGTTAGAGAGAAAATTTATGATTTCTTGGAGACACTGGAAAGATTCAACGAAAATTAGCATGGATTCCGATCAGGTAGATCATGACTATCACAGCTAATAGAACACTACAACAATATCCTAGATGCACTGGAAGGCAATGACAACTACGATGTCATATACACAGATTTTTGCTAAAGCTTTCGACAAATGTGATCACGATATAATAGCACATAAAATGAAATATATGGGAATAACAGGCAAAGTGGGAAAATGGATCTACAACTTCCTCAGAGAACGTCTACAGGTCGTCAAATTTCAAGGTATATCATCATCAGAATCGGAAGTACGCAGCTCACTACCACAAGGGACAGTACTGACCCCACTCCTGTTCATTATCATGCTAACAGACATAGACAGCGGAGTAAACAGCACCAGTATAGTAACATCCTTTGCAGATGATACAAAGATCAGCAGAAAAATCAGCGCTGCTAAAACTAAACCCAATTATCATTCAAACAACACTGGAAAATAGGAAAGGCAGAATGTGTAGTGTTCCCAAATTAAAGGCCCGAAAAGGGACCTCCTCAACACTGAAGGAAAATAGCTTGGTTGTCAGGGGGCCAAGACTTTTCAACCAGCTTCCAAAGGACCTCAGAAACGTTACAGGGGTCAAAGATGAAGTCTTCAAAAGAAGACTAGATGCCTGGCTCAGGACGGTACCAGATGAGCCGGGTGTACCTGGCTATGTACGGTGGAGAGCGCAAGAAAGCAACTCGCTCCTCCACCAAGCCAGACCTAGAGGCGGGCCACCAGCTTGACCTCCGTGTGAAGAAAGACCATCGCACGAAACAACAACAAAGTTAACAAGGTGTGCATATATATATATATATATATATATATATATATATATATATGCACTAAAATCACAGAATAACACGTGATCTTATTAATAAGCAAACAATCACAGGGAAAAGGAAACACGAAATCCGAGCGCTTTCGTGATATATTCACATTATCAAGGAGAATATATCACGAAAGCGCTCGGACTTCGTGTTTCCTTTTCCCTGTGGTTGTTTGCTTATATATATATATATATATATATATATATATATATATATATAATATGTTAAATATTCTACTTCATTGAAAATTCATTATATACAAGAGTGTACTTACTGTATAAAAAAAAACAGATATATATATATATATATATAATATATATATATATATATATTATTATATATATAAATAAATAAATTAATTTGCTGGGCACTTGCTTTTTTTTGCGCGTTTTTTTGCGGTACTGCGGTACTGCGGTACTACTACCGCACTACCAAACCGGTACCGCATAACGCAGTACCGCAAAGGATCGCTGAAAGTACAGCAGTACCGCTACCGCATTCAAATTTCCCGCGGTACTTTCCGCGGTACCGACCAACACGGTAGTACCGCAGTACCGCAGTACCGCAAAAAAAAACGCAAGTGCCCAGCTCTATATATATAATATATATATATATATATATATATGCTGCAAACCCACAAGGAAAAAGAAAAACGATTCCAAGGCCTTTCGTGTATTCAAAGCTACACCTCGTCAGGGAAAGGCCTTGGAATCGGTTTTCTTTTCCCTTGTGGGTTTGCAGCATTCATTCATTTCATGTGTTTTATTGTGAAATTCATCCCATATATATATATATATATAAATATATATATATATATATATATATATATATAAATGGGATTAATCCAGAAACATTAAGAAGCATCAACTCCACCTTATCCTGTGCATTCAGAACCATCACTAGCAGTTTATACCGTCTAATTCTAATCTGATACAAAAGTGAAAATGTGTAACTTCCAATGTGTATCATAAATAACCCATGTCACGGGACTTTGGGACATTCATAGATTACACACACACACACACACACACATATTAAAATATATATATATAGTTTGCAAGCTGGTCGGGGCCGGAAGATGATTTTGGCACAACAATATTCCAAACTATTATTGTCGGACAGAACTTGAGAAGAGAGACAAAAATATTTCATGATTTTTTAAGTAATGACAAAAGTTGAGAAAAGTTCCGACAGTGGCAAATTATCGTTGTCATTTCTTAACGAGAAATAGCTCTGTTTCTTCCTCTACCGGAACCTATTTTTAGATTCATAGGTATACACACGTATCTAACGGTGTTCATGTACGCGCGGGTGTGTGTGTGTGTGGGTGTGCGTGTTTATTTAAACGAAGGATATGGTTAATTGGTGAGGCACTGAATGCGTACAGGCCGTTGTTTGGAAAATACATTTTTTTTATATTAACTGTAACGTTATAACTGTATGTTGCGGATGTTTATCTTCATTTATTTTACCATCAAACGAGTAAACTTACACTGTCTAATTTTACAGTAATTTATAAAGAGAGTGACGTCTAAAAAAGACAGACCCATAATAAAGTCTTGTTAATTTTTCTCAATTGAAGTCGAAAGTACTTTTTCTTTAACCAAACGAGTATAATGGATCGAAACATCATTGATCGGATAGTTTAGAGACGATGCAAAAACTGTCTCATAGAACGGGGTTCATACTTCGTTTCATGAAGATTTTAACAACCGGTCTCGATTCAGCTTTGTAATACTCTTAAGCAACGTTTTGACCATGTCGCAAAAAACAGCTTCCCGTCGAGTAAAGAGGATAAGCGATATTGGTTCTGGGTAATAGCTGAATACGATACCGTCCTCCGCATTCAGATGATGTACCGACCCGTGGTTCGGGTCCCGCGTAAAGCTGTAGGTTCCTTCCCCCGTCTATGATCTTTACACTTACGAAAGCGGTTATTAAGCAACCCCACAACAACTTGTAATACTGAACTTAGATTCCCAAAGAAAAAATAAAACAAAAAAAAAGATGAAAAACACATCCAAAATTGAATAATTATTTTAAAAATAAATGTTGAAAATTGAAATTTATTTACCTCTTAAATCTATTTTGATGTTTTCGTTAAATTTAACACCCGTTCAGAGGTACGTCAAATATTTTACGCCTTAATCGAATTTTTAATGTAAATAAATACAAGCAAACTTTGTTAATTCGTCGAAGAAGTTTGTTGAAATTAGCAACGGACATAAATATCCCGTAAAGTGTTTGTTGTTCTTACTGAGCTTGATTACTATATATATATATATATATATATATATATATATATATATGCGCCTCGGTGGTGTAGTGGTTAGCGTCGCTCACTACGAATCCATCGGCCCCGGGTTCGAGACCCGATGTCAGCCGGCGCGCAGCAAAACCCAGCTGTTCATCCTTCCACACAATAAAGAAAGTGGTTGATAGATAAATGGGTACCCTAGGTGGCCCAGTGGTTAAGACGCTGTGCTGCTGATGGGGCGTGGTTCGGATTCCACGTTAAACTGTAGGTCTAAGGTGGAGTGAAAAGCTTGACCTTCGTCAGAATGAACAATTCGGGCGGGAGCTAACCGAAGGTTAAAGGTGTATATATATATATATATATATATATACACACACACCGGCGTCCGTCATAGCTTAGCAGTGAACACTGTTTCCCTATTAGCGAAGTGAAGACCCTGAGATCGGGGGTTTGAATCTTCATGGTGCTGGTATTAATAATAATAATAATAGATTCAGACCAGAAAGATGGGCCGCATTAGTCTGGCCTGAGCTCTGTGCCAGTTTCTGGCCCTCTTCACTCATTATGATTATGGTAATTATGTCACAAATAACATGGCCTGAAGTTGAAATAAAAAATACATTTTTCTAGTGTATTTTGGTGTGCTCTGTTCAAATATAACCTTCATTTCTTGTGCAAATGGACAGAAATACGTGTTTGGGCCATGCAATGACAATTGTATTTCTGTTCATTTGCACAAGAAATGGTCATATTCGACCAAAGCACACCAAAATACAATTGAAAAATATATTTTTGACTACATTTTATACAATAAAGCATAACCTAACATGTTCTTGTTACGGGATCTCGTAAACGACGCATTACCACAGGAAACGTGCAAAACACCTCAAAATTAACCAGAAAAGTTTGCTCTCGTCATTTTCGTTTAAACTAACGAAAATATCACGACTTAACCTAACCAATCATCAAGGGCGTACGGTTGACCTAACCGGGCATTCAATTAACTTAACCGGGCATTCAGTTGACTTAACAGGGCATTCAAGTAACCTAACCGGGCATTCAGTTAATTGAATAAATTTATAAAAATTAATTGATAAAAACATTCAATGCGTTGTCTTCATCTAGGGCACATGACGAATCAAGTTCTCAAAGTCGAAACCACACGAACAGCACGTCATAATTCTATCACAAACACCACCAAACTGAATCCAATTAGAAAAAAAAATAGCCAGAACAGAAACCAACAAACTAATTAAGTCGCAGAGTAACATGACGTCATACCACCCCCGACTACAAATACACTAAGTATATATATATATATTTATTATTATTATTATTATTATTATTATTTTCTAAAATAGTTTGCACAAAAAATGAGTGACAACTTTGAATAAAGAGACTAAAACTACCTCATAAAAAGTTATTTTGATTTACAGGTCCAGCCTATGTCATTTAAAACATATTAACCATGATTATATATATATATATATATATATATATATTATATATATATATATATATATATAATATATATATATATATATATACTGAACGGCAGAGAAATTGGCCCACTTGGAATATCGCGAAAAGCAAAAAAGCGGGCACGTTTCTGTTTATACAAGTTTTAAAATTCTAAAATATAGTCTATGAGGCAACCAAATAACGAGACAAAACAACGCTAGCTGCGAACACACTAGCTGTAACGAATTTTCGACTTCTTTTAAGAATTCGACAGTCTGACATTCAGTTGCTCTTAGACTGCTAGTGTCACTTTTTTCTTCCACTAGTGGGAGTAGGCATTTGCGTTTAGTAACAGATAGACTTCTAATTCTTTTGGGTTTCAGAATTGGACATTTACAATGGATTTGAGTGCCGTGAACGTCGCAGGAGTCGTCGCCCTAATTGAAGATGGACAGAGCCAGTGTTACGTCGCCGATGCGCTAGGAATTCCAAGAACAACGATTTGACGTGTCTACCAACGTTATGTGGAGACAGGAGAATACGCCCGAAGACCAGGATCTGGAAGATCGCGCTGCACATCTGCCTGTAACGATCGTTTCATCGTCTTCAGTATTTTGCGAGATCGTCGCTTGACTGCCACAAACGTCCGCAATGAGCTGGAAAGGTCTCGAGACGTCAGTGCATCGGAGCGAACCGTTAGAAGGAGACTTATGGAAAATGGCTTACATGCTAGATGTTCAGCAATGGGCCCGGAATTGCTCCCACACCACCGCAATGCTCGTCTTGCTTTCGCTCGTGAGCATGTCAATTGGACTATGGTCCAATGAGGACGAGTATTATTCACGGACGAATCGAGATTTAATCTTCGAACATCCGATGGATGGGAAAGAGTGTGGAGAAGAACAGGAGAAAGTCCGTATATAATATACACCCGTGGTTAGCCTTAGTTTTTGCTTCCACCAGAACTATTCATTCTGACGAAGGTCAAGCTTGTTGCTTCATCTTAGACCTACAGCTTAACGTGGAATCCGAACCATGACCCACCACGGTTGGTCAGAAATTACAAAGTCCTTGCCGGAACTGATCTCACGACCTCCCGATCAGCAGTCCAACGTCTTAACCACTAGGCCACCCAACCTACTTTTCTGGAAGGATAAACAGTTGGGTAAGCTGCGCGCCTTCTGCTTTCGCTGGGAATCGAACCCGCGGTCGGTGGATTTGTAGTCAGTGAAGCAAACCGCTATACCACCGAGGCTTATATATATATATAAACACACACACACATTTTTTACTTGGATAACATACAATAAAATTTTACTTCACTGGATTTTCCTCTTTTGGAGGGGGTGGTGGGGAGTGAGGTGGGGTGGGGGAGGGGGCGGAGAAGGAAACTTTCCCTCTCAAATTTTCTTAAATAAAAATGAAAGAAGAGAAATATATGTATTTTTTTAATAGAAAATCTCCGAATTCCCGAATTCGAGTGACTGCGAATTGTTAATATAAAGTATTTTTGGAAAAGAAAAAAAAAAAAAAAAGATTTTCAATAAAGGTTCACACTTGAAATTCTGGTTTTATGAAAGAAATTTTTATAAACTTTCTTTACATGCAAAGGAGCTCTCTCTCTCTCTCTCTCTCTCTCTCTCTCTCTCTCTCTCTCTCTCTCTCTCTCTCTATATATATATATATATATATATATATATATATATATATATATTAATAATTAATAATGTTCCAAATTGGATTTTATTTATTACTCGTTTTATGCGTGGCACTTTCGATGGATGGATGTGGCTCTCATGCGTGGCACTAGTATAAGCGATCTCACACACGAAATTGAGCGTTATTTTATGAAGTGGTTTTCAAACACGGATTATCACGAAATAAAATCTTGGAAAGAGAATGCCCGGAAAAGTGTAACGAAATGAAGTCGGTGAAGAAGTCGCCGAAGAAGGAAAATGAAAGAACGATGATTTTAGGGCACGTCAGTAATAAATAATAGTGACTGGGGGTTGTTTAACCTCTTTCGTAACATTTATGAAGGTCATGTGAAGGAGGGAACCTACAACTTTACGTGGGATTCGAACCCACTATACCTACCAAGGAGGACCCAGAGAAGCACGTTCATCATTGAGACCCGAGATCCGAGCCGTGACTCGAACCTAGAACCTTCGGATTAATAACCGTTTTTCTACCACGGGGTTACCTTGGTGGTTTGTGAACGCACAAATACTGAAGGTACACGTAAGAAGAAACAATGCAGACGATGCAGAAGTTGAGTGCACGTGTGTGTGTGTGTGTGTGTGTGTAGGTAATTGGGCATAAGTGAGGTCGAGTGTATGATAATTCACAGGTGTAGTGAGGTATTTTTGTGAAGTAACACTTTTAGTACCTCGGAAGATTAAAGAAATATATAAAAAATCCAGAAACATTTTTACTGTCGCTAAAAATATATGTTCGTCACGATTAAGTTAGGTTAAGCTAGGTTAGGTTAGTTAAAATTTGGTTTGGTTACGTTAGGTTAGGCTAGATTAGCGACCACCTCATTATTTAATGGCTTAATAGAAAACACGATTCGAGACCTCAACTGCTTTCGAAACACTTATCACGTTCTTCTCGGTTCGATGGCACTGAGGTTAGGTTAGGTTAGGTTAAATTAAGTTTGGTTAATTAGATTTTTACATATATGAGTTTAAGAAGGTTGGTACCTCGATTATGCGGAGATGCGCACACGCGTGTTGGGGTGGGTTGGTGGGTTGGTGGGGGTATGTGTATGCGAATCATGAGTTAAGTGAATATAGCAGCAGCCCTTGAGGAGTTATAATCAAATCAATTTGTGAATACATCGGGAAAATGCAGCTATACGGCATAATAATCCTGACGAAGGAATCAGGAAGACAAAAATGGAAGCTTTGACAGGATTCCTTTTAATAAAAGAATAACGTTCAGTTTTTAAACCTTGGTATACTACGTGCTGAATTTCGGTGCATTAAGAGTGTGCTTTGGAAAGAGGTTAACCGACTCCCTCGCATGTAATAATACCCCTTTACGCCGCTAAAACTACTTAACTTTAGATCCGGAAACTTGTATTATCGATCAGCAATCAACCCACAAAACAGATTCAAGGAAAATGCCTTAAAGAAAATCCGAATATCGTTATCACTTTTTCTGTCAAAGAATATATTTTCTATATTTCAATCAGAAGAAGTAAGTCGAGTGCAGAAATGGTCAACGCATTCACATGAAACAGAGAAATCACTCCTTCAAAGGCAGAATTCCTCTCTTTTCTACGATTTTTTTTACTTTATCTGTAAACAATATTTGTTTTTTAGTCACGTGACATTTTGTTTACTCCCTAAAAATTTACTATATATAATACCATATATTTAAAATTTTTTTTATCCTTAACTTCATTCTAAAAAATTTAAAGCAAACACACACACACACACACACACACACTCTCACACCTACACCCACACTCTCACACTCACATTTATATATATACTGTGTATATATATATGGGGAGTAATTCACAATTTTCACGTGAGCTTTATTAAATGTGATACAACCCGCATGGAGAATGAAAAACGATTCCGAGCTCTTTTGTCTCTAACAAGACCTTCTCAAGGAATGAGAAAGTTTTGTAAGAGACGAAAGGGCTCAGAATCTTTTTTCATTTTCCTCGCGGGTTGTATTATATACTGTATATCGAGTGGCGCGAAAAAACGCGTCCTGTTTGAAGAGCCGCTGTTCCGTTAATATTATGATTAGTAAACATCTGAGAATTTTGCATTTAAATAAGAATATATCCAAATAAATTCCATAAACTTTGTATTCAAATAATTTAATTAGAAAGAGAGTTATATCTATCTAAACTGAAGGTTCAGAACAATGACTTTCCGCATTAAAACATCAACTTTCACTGGAAACAAACAGATACTAGTAAGACTTACTGTATGTGCGATATGACTACCATTTTCATTAATCACTGTTATCACACGTCGCTTCCATTGGCGAATAGCAGCCTCAATTTGATGTTGTGGTATTTGTTCCCAACATTCTTCAATGCGATCGCGTAGTTCTGGCTAACTGGCTCGTGCGTATTGACGAACGTTACATTTCAAACTGAAAGCAGCACGCATTCGCAAAATTTCATTTTGTCATTTAAACAATTGTAAATCTGTTAATAATTATATTATTTGAATACAAATTTTATGAAAATTATTTGGATATGTTCTTATTTAACTATAAAATTTTCAGATCTCTAATCATCATATTTTCAGAGCAGTAGCTCTTCAAACAGGACGCATTTTTACCGGCTTCTTTTCCCGAACCATTTGACAACTTGGCGGAACTATGCGATCGCATTGAAGAATGTTAGGAACAAATACCACAACATCAAATTGAGGCTGCTATTCGCCAATGGAAACGACGTGTGATAACAGTGATTAATGAAAATGGTGGTCATATCGCACATATGTGATCAGTCTTTTGATATGTGATCAGTCTTTCCCATATGTGATCAGTCTTTCTCATATGTGATCAGTCTTTCCTCATATGTGATCAATCTTTCCTTGTGAACAGACGTGTTTTATCGAGTGTCCAGTGTTATCAATTGAATAAGGTTTTCGTTGAGGTGTCTTTAAAAAAAAATAGTGTTTGGTGCATTCTTAATTATATTACTTCGTGTTGTTAATCATTCATTAACGAATATATTTCATTTATTGACTTTATTCAGTACTATATTATTTGATTAAACCAAAGCTAGTGCACGTGGCTTGCCTTGTTTGTTTTTCAAATCTATCAGAAAACGAGGAGTCATAAGGTTCATTTTCCCTTCCTTCGGGAGATCAGGTAGAGTGTGGTCACACACCGTGGGAAAATAAGGAAAAAAGTCGGTCGAATCGCGGACAGATAAGTAATATTAATACTCTTTCTTTTGCAGATCTTTCGTCGGTAGCTTAATTACATATTCATTTAGTATAAATTTGTGTTGCAAGAACCTGTTTCTGCGTTTCAAGAACATTTTTGCGGGTTTGGCAGGTGACGGCACAATAAGCACGCGGTAGACCTACGTTGTAATTTATTAATTTCCAAACGCTCGTTTTTTTTTTTTTGTTTTTTAACTAATTAAGCATGGCACCCCCGTCAAGTACTTGCAGTCGCTGTGAAGGGAAATTTGCCGCTTACGCGTTTACAATGGCTAATAATAATGAACAGTTAGTTTGCAGGTGGTGCTCAAGCATGGAAGTCCTGAGGAACGAGTTAGAACGTGAGAGGGAGGCCAGAGTGAGGCTTGAAGAAAGCGTGATGCTCCTGACGGCAAAATTAGAATCCCTTGAGACTCCAGTTACGACCCCTCCTGCCTCAGTTTCTACTTAATATAAATAGTACTAATAGCCCTCTCTCTTCCCCTAGTTCCCAACCCTTCGTTCGAGTGCGTAATGGAGCACCATTGAGAAAACCTAAGACTTGTCTACCAGTAATAACAAACAATAAGTTTTCTGTTTTAGGTTTCGAAGATGCTGATGAACCGGAAATACGACTCGTTGGCGATTCCATTGTTCGAGGGCAGCTCGAGGAATTCTGTGGGAGAAACCCTCGTCGTAGGCGCCGTTACTGCTACCCTGGTGCAAGGGTGGAGGATATAACTAATAGTGTTGACCATTTTACAGACGGTACCGCCGAGGACACAACGTATGTTATTCATGTCGGTACTAATAACGTTTTAAATTCTCGATCGGAAGAACAGTTGGCTAGGTACAGGGACTTACTAGAGCGATTAAAGGAAAAACCTGATAAGATTGTTTTAACAGGCATTCTTCCTCGAATTATCCAACGTAACGATTTCTACAGCAAGGCGACCTATATTAACAATAACCTAAAGACTCTTTGCCAACAGGAAGGAGTGCATTTTGCGAATTTTTGGAACAGTTTCTACGGCAGGAGGGACTTGTTCCTCGGAGATGGACTTCATCTTAATGACGTTGGAGCTGCGCGTTTAGGAAGACTATTTCATAATACTGTCTCTTCTTTTCAGGCTGCCGTAACTCGAACGGTCCCAGCGTAAATTCCACAAATTTCCCCTGCGCTCGCGAAGGTGTCGCAATTACAAACAATTTGAAGGTTCTATCCTTAAATGCTCGTAGCTTACGAAATAAAATAAACGAATTTTTTTCTTTAATTGCTTGTAAAGACTATGATTTAATTGCGATAAATGAATCGTGGCTTAGCACTGAAACACGTGACTTTGTAGGGGAGTATCAAATTAGAGGTTATAGACTTTTTGTTAAAAACAGAATAGGTAGGCGAGGAGGCGGTGTTATGTTGTATATCAAAGATAATATTGCGAACGTTATAGAAGTAAAGCACACAATTCCAGAACCAATAGATTCGACTATAGCAGAACTTAAATTGAACGATTTCAAACTTGTTGTTGCGGTTATATATAGGCCCCCTAATCAAACAGCTGATACGGACGAAGCGTTATATCGTGAACTAAAGAGAATAATAGGTAGTGAGCAGGCTTTAGTTATGGGTGACTTTAATTGCGCCAACGTGAATTACGATACAATGCAGGGAGACGCGGAAGGTAATCGTTTAGTTAATTTTCTCGAGGATAGCTTTCTTATTCAAAAGGTTGGGGAACCTACGAGGTTGGACAGTATTTTAGATTTAGTAATAACTACGGATGATAGGCTAATTACTGATCTTCAAGTAATAGAACCGTTAAGCAATAGCGATCACAATATGGTAGAGTTTGTCCTCTCAGTAAGTCACTCGAAACCAGCTAACTCGACTAAAATTCCTAACTTCCAGCACGCAGACTTTTGTAAATTTCGAAATAAATTGTCACACGTCAATTGGGAAAACGTAATGGGGAACTCCAACGCAAAACTAATGTGGGAATCGTTTGAAACAGTATTTAGGACTATAAATGAGGAATGTGTACCGTACAAAATTAAGCGTGCGAAAGTAAATAACAAGCCCTTGTGGTTTACTTCTAGAGTAGGAGACATTATAAAGAGTAGAGATAGGGCTTATAGGCTACATAAGTGCGATAAAGACAATTTGTGGTTACGAAACAACTACATATCTCTAAGGCGTGAAGCGAAAAGTGTAATAAAAAAGTCCAAGCGCGAATTTGAAATCTCCATAGCTCGTGACGGTAAAAAAACCCCAAGCGATTCTTTCAATACGTCAACAATAGAAATCCAGTAAAAAGTGTCTTGGGGCCGTTGAAAAATGTTAACGGAGATCTAGTTTCTGAAAACAAGGAAATGGCTACCTTGCTAAACGAATTTTTACGTCAGTTTTTACTATAGAAGATGTAACGAATATCCCTACGGTCATAGACATAATACCTTTTGATAATGGTAATATTTTGGATAATATTGTGGTTAGTGAAGGGGAGGTAATGCGCTATATTGATAAAATGAAAACGCGTAAATCACCGGGGCCGGATTCCATATATCCCATACAACTAAAAGAATTAAAAGATAGCATTGTTGTGCCGCTAACAAAGATTTTTAATGCGTCTATTTCTGAGGGGTGCGTACCAGATAATTTCAAGTTAGCAAACGTAACACCTATCTTTAAGAAAGGCGATAAAGGTGCGGCGGGAAATTATAGGCCAATCAGTTTAACGTCTGTTGTAGGTAAGCTACTGGAATCAATAATTAGGGATCGTATAGTCGAACACTTAGAATTGCATAACTTAGTTAGAAATACGCAGCACGGTTTTAGGCGAAACAAATCTTGCTTAACTAATCTTTTAGAATTTTTTCAAAGCGTGGTTGACGTTTACGATAGTCATCGGGCGGTTGATGTAGTGTATTTAGATTTTCAAAAAGCGTTTGACACCGTACCGCACAAAAGACTCATTGAAAAACTAAGGCTCATGGAATCAGGGGTGTAGTAATAAATTGGATAGAAGAGTGGTTGCGAGGTAGGAAACAGAGGGTGGTCGTTGATGGAGCGGAGTCGTGTTGGGCTAATGTAGCGAGTGGCGTTCCTCAGGGTTCTGTATTGGGCCCCTTGCTTTTTCTTATATATATTAACGATTTAGATGTCGGCCTAGTCAGTACAGTTTCAAAGTTTGCGGATGACACGAAGCTGGGTGGTAGGGCGATTAATGACGAAGATAGAGGTAAAATCCAGAATGATCTGAATAAAATCGTTGATTGGTCAGTCACATGGCAAATGAGATTTAACGTCGATAAGTGCAAAATTTTACATATAGGTTCGCGTAACGGTAATTTTGCGTATAGTATGTCAGGGAAAGAGTTGATAAGCGTAGAGCAGGAAAAAGATTTAGGAGTTATAGTCACTGGTGATTTAAAAGTAGCGAAACAAAGTACAGCAGCGGTCAATAAAGCGAACAAAGTGTTAGGTTTTATAGCTCGGAATTTTGAGTACAAATCGCGCGATATTATAGTTCCTCTTTATAAATCATTAGTTAGACCCCATTTGGAGTACGCGATCCAATTTTGGAATCCGCATATGCGCAAAGATATAGACAAAATCGAAAGAGTTCAAAGACGAGCAACTAAGATGATTCCGTCGCTTAGGTCAAAGTCGTACGAGGATAGGCTTAAGAGTTAAAATTGACTACACTCGAGACTAGGAGGCTAAGGGGTGATCTAATCCAGGTTTTCAAAATTATGAATGGGTTCGATAACGTAGATAGAGATAGCTTTTTCGAAATATCTCAATATAATAGGACTAGAAATAACGGGTGTAAGTTGACAAGTAGAAGGTTCGAGACAGCAGTTGCCAAAAACTTTTTTACGCATAGAATAGTAAATAGCTGGAATAGTTTGCCGGTAGAAGTAATTAGTAGCACGTCTATAAACATGTTTAAAAATCGATTAGACGCATATGTTGATAGATTGGGTATAGTTTAAGGTAGTAAAATTAAGGGTTGGATAAGATAGATTTTGATTCTCTTTTCATTAAAGATCACAATAACCAGACTAGAGGTCATAGTATGAAATTATTTAAGCCAAGATGTAGAACAAATTTAAGAAAACATAGTTTTACAAACAGAGTAATTAAGTTTTGGAACAGTCTGACAGAAGAAGTGGTGACTTCAGATACAATTGATTCTTTCAAAAGAAGGTTGGATAGTTTGATGTCTGCAAGGGACATCTGGTGATAGTGTTTAAGCCCATTTTTATTGCATGAATGGTACTAGTTTATTTCATATATATTATGTACATTTAGGTGATAGATCCCACAGCTCAACACAAGTGTTGTGGGATATAGGGAGGCAGCATCTTGGGTTAGGGGATACTCTCTGTCCTTACACACCCCATTTAAAGAGATTCCTCTGCCGAGGTGCCCCCCATAGTACTGTGAGGTATTGAAAAACTCATGATCTTCACTTGCCCCACAAACACCTTTAAATGGGAGACCCAAAATGGGTGCACATACATTTCTACATTACTGTACAGTCTTTACAGCCACACCTACACTTTTCCTCCTAAGTATATATATTGTAATGTATATGGTTGTAAATTGTGACTTGGTCCGCAATTGATATGGACCGTGACTTATTTTTGGTTGGCAAGGTACTGATATTGATGGATACAGTAATGAAATTGACTGGATTCTTTGGATCTGATTATTTGCATGTCAGTTATAAATAGATATAGAGTGTAACATATTTGTGGATAGTAGTCCATTATGACTTTGATCCTCTGGATCCAGATATTCTATCTTTAGTTTTAAATTGATAATTAATTAGTTTTGAATTGATAATTATTTAGTTTTGTAAAAATTGGTTGTTGCCAATGTACAGGCAGTTTTTACATAGTGGAGCCACCTCGATGGGCCGAAGTGGCCCCTAGTGTGCCAACTATAAAAATTTCTTATGTTCTTACGTTCTTTGTGGTTCGGAACCCACGTAAAATTATAGGTCCCCTCCGCCACCACGGAGGACATGCACAATACACAATTACGAACACAGTTAGGTAGACCAGCCATGAGTGGATCCTAGGGTCTTTGTTGGTCTGAAACATTATAACATAACAACATAAGTCTTACTAGTATCTGTTTTGTTTCCAGTGAAAGTTGATGTTTTAATGAGGAAAGCCATTGTTTTTAACCTTCAGTTTAGACAGATATAACTCTCTTTCTAATTAAATTATTTGAATAAACGTTTTAAGGAATTTATTTACATATGTTCTTATTTAACTGCAAAATTTTCAAATGTCTACTAATCATATTAACGGAACAGCGGCTCTTCAAACAGGACGCATTATTTCGCGCCACCAGATATATATATATATATATTATATATATATATATATATATATATCAGAAACTCTAAGTTAATGGCGTAAACTTCTTGAAGAAGGTAATGTAATGAATGAATTATGAATTAATGAATGAAGACAAACCAAATTAACGCCATAAATGAATTTGCATTCTCAACTGATTTAATCTCATGAGCAAAAATGAAGAACTTCTTTGCTGAAAGCTGATCCATGAGAGCAAATTTCTTCTACGTACAGTTCAGATGCATCTATTTCATTTATCCGCCAAGGGACCCAGTGCTAGATCTCGCGGCTATTAATCGAAGTTGCTGGGTTAAAATTTCGAGTCGGACTTCAAATATGAGAGATTAATTAAGGCTGTTCTCCGAGTCTTCCTTGGCAAGATAACAGTTCGAATTTCATGAAAAGCTGTAGATCCCCTTTGTCATATGGCACCAACCAACTCCCGTGGCTGTTAATTCTTAGTAATCATTTATTAATATGGAGAAAGTTCTTGCGAATCACGATAAGAAGTTGTTTATATGTGTTTACTTAGCGAAGAAATTAACACTTAACTACAGAATCAAAATTCACTAATACACTAAGCTGGCTAATTCGATCAATTTAAAATGGTTTTACTTGTACCGATTTCAACCCCCTTTCTAAAGAGAAGGACGGTTCAAAGAACCACTTTAAACTGTATGAGTCAACCATCTTAAGCTATTATCAACACTTTTTAACAACTCAGAAAACCATGCTGTAACCACTCTTTCAACGAGACTTTCCCAATAAGTTGGTTGAAATTGGCACCTCTGTTCAACCAGTTTAAAATGTTACTCACTCAACACTTTTATGAGAGCAACTGATCATCAGTATAGGAGAATAATATGCTGAAAAATGTAAACTTGTTTCGCTAAAGCCTCCGTCAAAGAATAATTTTCACAGTACCGTGTTCAAACGGACATTAAAAACACGTCATTTGTACGAAATAAGGACTATCGTAGGTGCATTGTGCAAATACGTTATAATATATTTATACACCTTTACTTATCAATGGATAAGTTGTTCTCTCGAACCAGAATTTACCAATTTTTATATTACGATAATGTATAAAAATCGTCTAAGTTCTAAAGTCATTGGAAAACTTTTGGAAGAAAACTGTGAATTATTATATAAAACATAATGTCAGCCTAATTACATTACATTAGTACATTAAATTGTTACTTCATTACGTTCCACTATATAATTTTCATAACCGAAGGATAACTAAATTATTTTTACTTTTATATATATACACATATATACAACATCTATTACTCAACCAGGCTGAGATGAAAATGACATAACCACTTTTTCAAGAAACCTAGTAATACCTCTAAACCCTGGTTCAAATACCATAACGCGGTTGAAACTGGTTAAAATAACCAACTTCGGCCTAATTTTAACCACCTTTCATTTTCAATATAGTGTGTGTATATATATATAATATATATATATATATATATATATATATATATATATATATATATATATTTATATGATGAATAAAACCACGAAGGGAAAAGAAACACAAAGTGGTGCTCAACACTTTGTGTTTCTTTTCCCTTCGTGGTTTTATTCATCATAAATATTTTTCACGTGTTACTTTCGTGAAATAATTTTCATATATATATATATATACTGAACACTGCTCGTCGTTTAAAATCATATATAATCTTGTAGGACACAATGTGGCCAATTTATTTTTCATACCCTCATTATCTTATAAGTCTAGAAATAATTGTCCAAACCTGATTTAATTATAGCCGGAAAAATGGCAGTAGTTTTTAACAGACATTTTTTATCCTCTGGAGAGCGTGGATGTTCAGACATAATACAAGAGTTATCGTTGAATTTCAGTATTAAAACACCGTGAAGGTATTTCTATAAAGTATAATCGGAAGACTAAAAAAAAACAATATTTCAGTCAATTAAGAGGGCGTAAAAACAAGCTAAAAATACATAGTGACTTCAGACCATTTTTTATGAAGAGGTAAAGTGGTATCTTTCGAGTTTATCAAACTGAGTCTTTTTTTTTTTTTGCATCATACCAATTCGGGCATGACTCGGGAACTGAATCTTTGCACGGGTATACAGTTTCAGAGCGGATGAAAGGGACTGGATACCTATCAATTAATGTATATTTGGTAATCTAGAAGTCGAATTAGGTTTAACCAAATGATAGGTAATCTGCAAAGGTATTTCAGATGTGAAGGTTACTTTTCATTTTTCTTATTTCTTTACATTAAAAAAAATTGTGTATATATAACCTTGGTTAATCTTGGTGGTTTTGCTTCCGCCTGAATTGTTCATTCTGACGAAGGTCAAGTTTGTCACTCCACCTTAGACCTATAGTTTAACGTGGAATCCGAACCACGTCCCACCAGCAGCCCAACCAATTTGTTTTATTGTGTGGAAGAATGAATAGCTGGGTTTTGCTGCGTGTCGTCTGCCCTCACCGGGTCTCGATCTCGGGGCCGATGAATTCGTAGTCAGCGACGCTAATCACTACATTATATATATATATATTATATATATATATATATATATATATAAAAACAGAATTGATAAGCATATGGGCCTTGTCCATCGGACTGGCCGTCCCCTGTCTAATTCAGAATATTCCGCTATTTGCAATCACAGCGAATCAGTCGACCATCCAATAAACGTTAATCAGTTCTCTGTTTTATCTTCCCAATCTACCGAACTTGACAGAAAAATCACAGTATCTTTTATACATCATTAAAAATCTGACCCCTTCCTTAAATGCACAAAATTTATCTGTTAAATTATTCACTCTATAGACAACCAACCAACTACTCGTACTTTCTACCTCCTTTTCTCTTGCTGCTAATTTTTCTGGTCATTCCGTCCGTTGCTTTTGAGCTGTGATCATGTCCAATTTGGGTAAACTCATATATATATATTACTGTTTTACGTTATATCCTTGTTTTTAACTTTTATTTTTGTATTCAGTTTTTCACTGATGATGACCCCTCACTCGGGGTTGAAACGTTTGTAATAAATGTTTGGAGCCATCCTTTTGCTCTTCTTATTCCTTATATATATATATATATATATATATATATATATTGCACTACGACGGGATAAACGTCAGCACAACCTGTCATACAGTATATTTAACCCTAGAAAACCACCTCTGAACGCGAAAATGTGAAGTGTTTCTTCGGTCGTTTTAATATGTATTATGGCAGGTTGTGTTAACTTTTATCCCGTTGTAATATAATGGTAGCGTTCACGACTCCTACTCAGGAGGTCTCGGGTTCGAATCCTGGGTGAAGGCATTTTAGTTTCATACAAAATTCCACGCACGCGTGTTCATGAGTGTCATTCCATATATATATATATATATATATATAGAGGGAGGTGTACGCGCGTGCGTGCGTGTGTTACCTTTTTCCTTTATTGTTCGTAAATGTGACAAACCATACGCTTATTTTTCCGTGAAGCTCCATTTCTTTCCAACCACTTTGCATTGAAAAGTTGAAAACATTATTTACCGTTTTCATCGACAGAGTTCACGATGCTTTTCATATTCATTTTGATGTTTAGAGATAATTATGACTTCCTTTGCTATTATGATTATGTCTGATTTTCGTTAATGATTTTGGTTACTGAATCAGATAACACACATACATACACATACTGTACATCGAGGTGTGTATTTTATTAGTTCGTACCGAGAATAAATTTGTACATGCGCTGTGTGTGTGTGTGTGTGTGTGTGTGTGTGTGTGTGTGTAACAATACAAAATCTGTAACTTAGATAAAATTTCAAAATGGATTAATGCAAGGTGATTAAATCAGCGTGCAATTTATGCGAATTACATTTCCAGACTTTACAATTTTCTCTTTCGTTCCTGTTTGACTACCAGTATGTATATATATATATATTATATATATATATATATATATATATATATATATATATATATATATATATATATTCATCGGTTCGAGTCACACTCATTAATGCTTAATTCAAACTTTAAAAAATATACACGAAAAATTAAAATAAAAAACTTATTTCCTCCTCATTAATTTATTAACCTTTAAACGAGTAAATTCATAATTTTCACGTAAGTTTCATATAAATGTGTTGTTGGGATATGGCGACCCTACCACCCGCCGAAAGGTGCAGCTTGCTTCGCATCTCCTGCGCTACAGAATAGGAGAATTTGAGTTGGGGACCTATCCTTCCTTCTTTAGCCTCAGATCCGGGTTGTTTTCTGCCTTTTCACCCCGAATCTTTAGGATACGCGATTTTTGATTATATATATATATTATATATATATATATATATATATATATATATATTGCAGAAGGAACTTCCAAACGAAATTTATGAATGAATATTCCAAACAAACAGATTATGGACAGATTACCTCCCCAAATAGACAGACAGAACAAAATAAAAAAAGGACGTATGAAATGAAAAGGAAAAAAGGATAAACTGGAAAATAAAAGGACGTGCGGAAGTACGTTTAAGGATGTATTAAGGGCGTTTAAGGATGGATAAGGGCGTAAGAAGTAAAGTACCCACGCAAAATACGTTGGAAATCTGTTTTGATTTAAGTAGAAGTCCGTGTACGGCGTCAGCTGAGCAAACACGCGTACTCCGTGAACGGATGGACAATCATAAAGGCGATCTTTTATCCAAACATAAAAGAAAATACGAAATTAAACCATTTCACGGGGACCGAAGTATTACGCGGAAAAAGACTTACGATTTTCATTTAAACTCTCGTTGTCATGGTTACCACGTAAGAGAAGGGATTAGCGAGCACTTTTTAGTATTTAAATTCTCGTTGTCATTGTTACCGTGCGAAAGAGTGTTTTTTTTTACCAGGATTTTTTGTCCCTGGGTGCGAGGTGTATATTGAAAAGTAATTTAAAAATATTTCATACATTAAAAAGAAAATTTTTTGCATCGTAGCTCTCTGCTTTACCTACGAATGATTATTTATTTTTGTATTTCATTCGAAATGAAAACAGTAATGGAGCAATTTAACAGTAATTTCTACAGACGAAGTTCTTTTATATTAATATATATTTCTGTATAAAGTAAATTATCAAAAAATTGTGGTTTTTAATTGCGCGATTTACAGCCGTTGTACTGAGTTTTAGGTCATATGTCAGAGGAGATCTACAGCTTAACGTGGAATCCAAAACCACGGGTTACTACATCATCTGGATGTAGACGAAAGTCACCCATCAAATCTTTTACCAGCCCCAACGTTGCGTATCTTCGCTGGTGTAGCAGTAACGGTGCAGCAACATGGCCACGAGCTACGACAGCTCAGATCAACAAGTTAACTGTACATCTTATTTATTATGTTTTAACGTTTAATTAATCAACGTCTATTACGCTATAAAGCCAAAATCATGAAAGACGCCTCATTATTAACAATGTTTCGGACTATAATTTAACTGGTCTTAAAAAATATCGTAATTAAATGACGTAAAGAAAAGCATAAGGTAAAATTTAATGGTATTTTTTAAATTTTTATATACTGTAGTATATTACAACTAATTCAATTAAGAAGGTATTTAAATAAGAGAGCCTTTTAATTAATAACCTGAATACCTCGTTAATTTACTACTCGTTTTAACGATTAGAGAAGTATCGAAGTTTTTAATAATATATTAAATTAACGATAAATCATAGTTTTCATTTTAAAATAAACGGTACTGGCGCACTTAAAATACACACGTCCACCCTGCAATTACGAGCCGTTTTTTTTAATTAAATTTCGTTTTCTATACGGTTCACATTTTTTTTATTAATTACGGACCATGATTCATGCAGGTATGACATTTAATTTAGGCTTTTAATACGGGTAAATTACAAAACAAATTACGTGTATCATACTGAATTTAATATTTAGGTTTGCGTGTAAAAATGGGCTCGTGAGCTTGTACTGAGAGACGTGTTCGCTTGTGAATCCATTTTCTATATAAGAGAAACGTAAATAAAATTTGATTAATTATTATGGGCATGACTATGTAACTATACATACACACTAGTGATGTAGGTCACATCCGCATCCGCATCCGCGGAACATCCGCACATTTTCTCGCATCCGCATCTGCATCCGCATCCGCATCTGCATCCGCATCCGCACTTTGGACTGCGGATGTCGTGCGGATGTGGACCGTTGAGATAAAACGTCATTAATAAGAGGAAATTATCAAATTCTACTATAATAATAGAACTAGTTCATTGTGCGCAAAAGTGATGCAAGCGACAAGACGAGAGGCTGTTCTTGTATAAAGTTACTCTCTTGCAACCTACTTAGATCCACGTTACAAAGCTAAGTTATTTTCACCTAGTACATTAGAACGAGTTAAATCATCACTTGGCAAAGCAGTTGAAGAGCTTCAATCTCTTGAATCTGTCGCTTCGCCACCCACCAAAAGAATAAAAGTTTCAGTGACAGAACCAACACCTTCAACAAGCAAATCTATCACAGAATCTCTCTCTCAGTTTCTTGAGTCAAGCAGCGATGACGAGACCTACGCGATGTCAAAAGATGTAGTAAAAATGATCGAGAGCTATCACCAAGAAAAACGCCTGGCTGCATGTGACAATCCTATTAGTTGGTGGAAAAATACGCAGAATATCTATCCATACTTGAGTAAACTTGCAAGGAAACATTTAGCACGTCCTCCAACAAGCGTACCAAGCGAGATATTATTTAGCAGTGCTGGATTAATATATGATGAAAAGAGAAACAGACTGGCAGCAGAAAAGGCAGAAAAATTAATGTTCCTTAAGCATAACCTTCCTATAATTAAGTTTGAATATTAAACGATGAACATCTTAGTTTACTTTATTTTAATTACTCATTTATAAATATGCCTAATAAAACTTTAAACTTAATATAAATAGTTATCAAGCTAATTAAAGATCTCTTTCTATAAGGGTGGAGGAGGTTGGGGAAAGAGGTCGGGTAACACAATTATGGTTTCTAATTGTGGCTGAAACTCAACAAAATATAACGAATTTATTTGCAGACGAATTCACTAATTGATTTCTATATTAGTTAGATGCTTGCTATTATTTTATATGTTCAGGGAAAAGTACAGCAATTATTGTACAATTAATCAATTATACTACATTATAGCTACAGCTCTCTCTATATAATAATTTATTATATACGTTAAACACAACAAATCTCGAATATATCCTAAAAAATAACGAAAATGTAGACATCCGCATCCGCATCCGCGGATGTTGAAATCAAACATCCTCATCCGCATCCGCATCCGCGGATGTGAAAAAAATGACATCCGCTACATCACTAACACACACACACACAAAGTTTAACAGATATCTAAGTTGATTTAATGTAGAGCTGAAGCAATTACAGACGGTTAAGAAAACATTAAACCATTTTATACTTAGGTGATATTATGTTTTCAAAAAAATAGGATTCATTCTGCAATCGTGACACGCTTTGAAAAACGTAATTAACAATCACTGTTCAACTTACGTTCATGAAATTTTTAACAATTATTGTGAAAAAAATGAGCCTTTTTTTTTTTCTTTTTTTAGTTGTACACAACAAGAAATTACACTGCCCAGATTTATCACGTAATTTCGTGAAGTGGAAGACATTTTGATGCATGTTTTGTGCCTTTTTTTAAAAAAAAGTCGTCCATCCTTTCACAATAATTGCGCCAAACTTCATGAATGTAAATAAATCCATTGGTTTTTAATTAGTTTTTGAAACTGTGGCGTAACTAAAGAAACACACTGTATTTTAGTGCAGACATATTTTAGAGCTACCGAACCAATGCTAATTAATAGTTAGCCATGTTTTATATTTAACTCCGCTGTGTACAAGTTGTACACAACGAAATATGATTCCAGCTTTGATTAGCTTTTTAAGCGCAAATATGGACTGGAGGAGTGCTTACAAACATAGTCATTGCAAAGTGGGGTGTATTAACTATTAATTCGCAATACTCTCTCTCTCTCTCTCTCTCTCTCTCTCTCTCTCTCTCTCACAAAAGGCTTTGCAAATAAGGTATAAAATAATATGGCAGGGTTTTTTTTTCCATGCATCTTGAGGGTATCCCTTTGGATAGTAGTTGGGGTTAATTTCAATAACGTGACATTATTTGTCGTTTCAAGATGATAGCTTGAAGATTGCCATCCGAGGAAATTGTGGATTTTCACAAACTTGAGCATCGGAGTGTCATAAAGTTCTTATCCAAAGAAAATGGTAAACGCGAAAGAAATCCATCAACGTTTGCTGACCCTGTAGAGTGATGGTGCCCCCTCACATACCACAGTAACAAGATGGGCCAAAGAGTTCAAGTGCGGGAGTAAAAGTCTTGAGGATTACCCCCGGTCAGGATGGCTTTCAGATGCCACTGATGAGGGAACTGTGGCCCAAGTCGAAAACTTGAGTCTGGCAGATTGGCGTATGAAGGTCGATGAAATTAACACTGGAGTTGGAATTTCTTATAGAAGTGTTATGACCGTCATTCATGAGCATTTGGGCATGTCTAAAGTTTCAGCAAGGTGGTTTTCCCGAAACTTCAGCGCTCAGGATCGACACCAGGACATTTAAGATAATGCGCCGGTCCACAAGGCCCGTGTTGCACGAGCTGCAATTCGTGAGATAGATAGATAGATAGATAGATAGAAGATAGGATAACCTTTATTAATAATAATAAAATAAATAAATTTTTTCAATTTACAATGACATGAATAATAGTGAAACTCGACTATTTATTTTATTTAATTTGGCCCTTAAGCTTTAGGCTTTACTGGGCTCTTATTAAAAAGAAGCAGCTAGTTGTTATAAATTAATAATAATAAATAAGTAAATAAGTATTATTAATAGTTAAAACATGTATTACAATATTAAACAATATTAATGGACAATATTAAACAATATTAGTGGACATTAATCCTAGATTTTTGTTAGTATGCCATTATTAATTGGGATTTCAACTTGGTTTTAAACAAATTTACATTCACAATATTTTTTATATTGGCATGCAAGTCATTCCATAGTTTCAATCTAATGAAAATGGGTAGTTTTTGAGATGAAGACAATCTAAATTGAGGTATAACAAGCTTTGATCTATTTCTGGTCTGATACGAGTGGATTTCTTGATGAGTTACAAAATATCTATTTACCCATTGCAAATGAATGATTTTGTTCTTACACTCGTAATGAAATAAAGTTAGTGGATATTATATTAACAAATAAAGCACGAGTTGTTTTTCAAAACTTTCTGAAAAAGTTTATAAAAAAACTAATTAACCAAATTTAACTTAACCTCACCTAACCTAACCTAAGTGTCATCGAACTGAGAAGAGCGTAATAGAGGTTTCGGACGCAATTGAGGGATCGAAGGGTGGATTCTGTTAAGTCATTAAATAATGAGTCACACGCTCATCTGGCCTAACCTAACCTAACCAAACTTCAACTAACCTAACTTAATCAGGACCAACATACCTTTTTTTCCAACAATAAAAAATATTTCTAGATTTTTTCATATAATTTTTAATGTTCCGCGGTACGGTACCAAAGGTGTTACCTCACAAAAAAATTACCCCACTACATTCGTAAATTATCACACATTCCACCTCACTTATGCCCAGTTGCCTACACACACACACACACACACACACACACACTTTTTCACAAGAATAAAAAACACTCCAATTAATATACTCGTACATTCTAGCCCTTTACCGCACTGTGCATCGAATACGTAACGTTTCAAATACACGCATTTAGACTCAACCCTACTCAAAAAGTTCAGCCATAAAGGGCTAGTGTATAAATCCACTATAGCAAATCGTGATAAATTTCCAGCTTGTATAAAATCCTACGCATGTAAAACATCAAATTCCAGTTTTTTTTAAACCTTTTACTCGTTAGTCTCCTTCCCAATAAAATCTTTCGAATCTTTGTATGATTGTGAAAACAAGACGAGAATTCTGTTCGCATGGCTCGCTCTGACTTCGTTTTCAAGGAGCTTTTCCATTTTTTTTTTTTTTTTTTACTGCAAACAGTCATAAATCAACCGAACGAACATGTTTTTTTAAGAGGCCAACTTCGTAAGAATTATAATGCAGATTGTAAATGCAAACAGAAAATGTAAGTCAAGTTAGTTTTATTTAAACGAAATATACTTTATTTTTTTGAATATATATTTTTTGAGGTACAGTTAGAAAAAAAAAAACATTCGCCAAAAAAAAAAAAAAATCCGATTAAGAAACACCCAAAAATTAATTATAAATTTTTTAAGGGTGAAAATTTCTTAAAAATTGTATATTTTCCCGGCTAACTTCTTCCCACAATGAAATTAAAAAAAAAAATAACTGTCATAACACTCCAAACCGTTCTATTATACCCTAAAAAAAAAAAAAAAAAAAAAAAAAAATATATATATATATACATTCAACTGCAAAGAACACGCAGTATAAATAACGTAAAGAACGTTATTTATACTGCGTGTTCTTTGCAGTTGAATGTATATAATGTTACGGCATGCGGAAGGTGCCCCTTGGGGCATTGGTTTCTGCGAGTATGTAGAAGAATTACGGCATTTGGAAGAGTGAGGTCCATGGTGTAATGGTATCGCGTCTGACCGGCAATCGGAAGATCCCGGGTTCGATTCCCAGGTGGTTACCTCATTTTTTCATTTGTTTCGTTCTTTCTCTCTCGTCTTGCGCGGAATATCTCCTATACAAGCGTCGTTCTTTACGATATATATATATATATATATTTTTGCAAATTTGGCGACATTGCAACGTAATATGATGAGAAAAGAGCGGAACTTTTCGGAGATGAATTCCAGAATTTATCCCCCGCTTCGGACTTGATTCAGAAATGAGTGAACGTTTTCTGTCTTACTTTGAAAGTCGGTGGCAGAATTTTCCAACTTTGAAATGGACTTTCCTCCACCTTTTGCGAACGTCTGAATGGGAAAACAAGATAGATAAAAGTTTAAAAAGGAAAAAGAAGGACGAAGGGTGCATAAGGAAAAAGGAAAACGAATTAAGGGAACAAATACTGTAAAAGGACAAAGATAATATATATATATATATATAATATTTAGTAGAAATCCAATGACAAGGAGAAATGTAAATGCCATGAAAAGTCTTCTTTATTGCGCAACGTTTCGAGCAATTTACATTCTCCTTGTCATTGGATTTCTACTAAATATTAAATTGAAGCTCTGTAGAAGCAACCCGCATAATTATATATATATATATATACATACAGGGTGGCGCAAAAGTCGCGCATCATAAGAATTTTCAGTGTTGATTATAATATATTATTTTTTTCCGTTTAGGTTGGCGATGGCTGCGAAATTAACAACAGATGAATTGGTACAGAATTTAAATTCTGCACCGATTTATCGATTTGTAGTACCTGGTATTCCATGCAGTAAAACCAAGCTCACCTTCTCGTCTATTGTTAATTTCGCAGCCATCCCCTACCTAAAAGAAAAAAAAAATATAATCAACATTGAAAATTCCTATGATGCACGACTTTTGCGCCACCCTGTATAATATATATATATATATATATATATACTGGTCAGAGTAAATCATGTTATAGGTTGGATGAGGTTAAATTGACAATAACATACATTAATTTCGGGAACAAAGTCGGAAAGTTGGGTATCGGAACAAAGTCGATCTGCATAATGGCGACATGCATAATGTCGATACTAAAAAGTTAGTTTAAATTAGGTCAGGTTAGGTTTAGTTGGGTTAGGTTACAATACATTATGGCCGGTTAGGTTACGCTAGTTTAAGTTAGTCTGGTTAACATTTGGTTAGCTTCCGCCCGAATTGTTCATTCTGACGAAGGTCAAGCTTTTCACTCCACCTTAGACCTACAGTTTAACGTTGTTTCCGAACCACGCCCCATCAGCAGCCCAGCGTCTTAACCACTAGGCCACCTAGGGTACCCATTTATCTATCAACCACTTTCTTTTATTGTGTGGAAGGATGAACAGCTGGGTTTTGCTGCGCGCCGGCTGCCGTCGGGTCTCGAACCCGGGGCCGATGGATTCGTAGTCAGCGACGCTAACCACTACACCACCGAGGCGCATTAGGTTAGGTTAGGTTAATCATTTTCACTGAAAACCTGAAATGTAATTTGAAATCTGGAAATTCGCATAAGGTTGATCGTCATTATAAAATTCAATTTTGTTGATGTAATATAATTTATTTGAAGTGTGCAAATATGACGTGATTTGCAGAAAATATAATGACATTGTCACAATTACTGTGAGTGAGAGAATATCTGGCGGAGAAAAGATTATTTTTGAGATCACCTGAAGATCAGGGGCCCCATGTATTTTTGTTTTTTGCTTTACAGTACCAAATATAATAATAAATTAAATTGAATGCCCGGTTAGGTCAACTGTACGCCTTTGACGATTGGTTAGGTTAAGTCGTGATATTTTCGTTAGTTTTAAAGAAGATATCATTTGGTAATTGAGGCTGGGGGCCCTGATCTTCAGGTAATCCTATTTTTGCATCTTATTCTCCCAAACCAACATGATGGATGGTCTCAGCCACTTCGTCATAATTGGCTTAGGCATAGGCAGGAGAAGTATTTCCTCTCTTGGAAGAAACTGAATATTTTGCTAATCATGAGCGATCCTTAAGTTCATTGAGATTAATTGTATAAATAAGGTCATGTACACACAATATAAAGTCAGAGGAATCAAAATTATACATAATTATATAAATATAGTCTAAGAGCGGGTGATAAGCTACGTTGGGTTGGGGTAATTTAGCCAAACTACGACCATAAGAGTTTAGATAAAGGTGTGAATATTGGAAAATATGTAAAATTTAGAAGGACTGCAGATATTAAAACAAAATTAAGGCTAAATTCTAATTATTTAATATACACGAGTAATAAACTAATTCAAGCTCAAATCCTAACCAGTAAAGTTTAAGAAACTAAAAAAATTCATAAAAAATTCATAATTGGTTGGAGAAAATACTGTGACCAATAAAAACTTAATAAATAATTAACTGATCAGTTAGAATGACTGTATACACAGTCATTACATTACATTCAACACCCAATCATGAAAAACGAAGGGTTCTCTCTTACAAATGGTATAAGATTATTTTCTCAACCAATTATGAATTCTTGTTGAATTTTGACAATTTCAGTATTATTTCCATACATTTCACTTCATTCGTGAACTTGAAATCGCAGTTGGACGTGGGTAGTTCCTTTCAAAGCTGAAACTTCGTTTTATGATCAAGAACAGAAAATAATTCCATCAAAAATATTTTAAGATTTTGTTAAAAATAAAAAATAAATTAAATTTAGGCCTACTTTCCTAAAAATTTAAAAATAATTCCAAATTTAAATGTAACAAAAAATTATGGAAAGAAAAAAAATTTGAACCCAGTAATTAAGTAGAGGGACTACCTTACACAAACCATTTGTATTCCGCGTAGATTGATTGCTCATTCAAAACTCCCCAATTAGCAGTTTACAAATTGAACTAAATGCGTCCATGGATTTTCGTAGGAACAACACCAACCATTATCATACTATTTTCATTTGTACTTTTTAAATTAAGTATTAATTACTGAAAATATTACTATTTAGGGCTCTAACATACCAGGGTGTCCCAAAAAAAACTATATACTCTTTATAGCATCATATATATATAAGAGTATACAGTTTTTTTTGGGACACCCTATATAATAATAAAACATTGAAACAAAATAAGTTTTGGGTGCCTCAAAAACGTGAATATATATATATATATATATATATATATATATATATTAGTTCCTAAAGTGGCTAATATTAATGTATAAGAATTACTGTAAATATTGCTAGAGGAAGTCATGTTTCTTACAATACATATCATTGGTATAGTAGAACCTTTTATGGTTAGTGGTGTAGTGGTTAGCATCGTTGTCTACAAATCCATCGGCCTCGGATTCGATTACCGGTGACGGGAGTCAGCGCGTAACAAACCTAGCTGTTCATTCTTCCATACAATAAAAATTAGTTGGTAGATAAATGGGTACCCTGGTTAAAACGCTGGGCTGCTGATCGGGAGGTCGTGAGATCAAGTTTGGGCGAGGACTTTGTAATTTTTGATCACCCGTAGTGGGACGTGGTTCGGATTCCACGTTAAGCTAAGGTCTAAGGTGGAGCAACAAGTTTGACCTTCGTCAGAATGAACAATTCGGGCGATTAACCAAGGTGTGTGTGTGTGTGTATATTTATATATATTATTCTACGTACAGGAATTCTTTCTTCATTCCTAAACAAAGACAAAAAAAACAACTACCTCCAATCTATCTATCTACATATATACCCGTGTATGCATAGCGCATGCATACTTGAGTGTGGGTACACACACACACACACACATATATATATATATATATATATATATATATAAATATATATATATATATATATATATATATATATATATATATAACTGAGCACACAAGGAAGGAACAATCTTAAAAAAAAATGTAAAAAAAGAAAATTTGAAAATTATCGTTGCTTTGAGTTTGTGGTTCTTTTTGGTCATAAATTGTTAAGCAGGCGGAAAAAAGAAAAAAAAAAAGATGAGAAACGTATAAATAAGGGCCTCTTCTGAACTGTTCCTCAAAACATTCATTTGTAGTTTGTTTTGGAACTTAAGTTTGTGGTTTAGCGTTTTTTATGGTTGTTTTAAGAGGGGAGGGTTAAAAAAAAGGGGGCGGATTTGGGGTTTTTAGTGAATGAGGTTAGAGTATATCGTACAGTAGTAGTAGGTTCGAGTTTATTAAATTGGTCGCGTGTTAAATCCTCTGCTTGTTTGTATAAGTCTATTTAATTAAAGTTTTTATTCGTTTGTATTAATGTTAGTGTTAATGTTAGACACTGCGGATGGGGAACTCCCTCCCTCTCTCAGGCGTTTTCTGCGGAACCGAATATTTTATACTATAAAAAGTTTTACAAAAAATTTTAGTAAAATGTTTTATATGGACTTTAAATTGAAACGAATTAAAGGGCATTTACTGGTATTACCTTTAATTAAGGTGTATGTACAGTATGTGGTGTAATTTAATAGAATTAATGCAAGTTTTAAATTACTTTACGTTAACTTAAAACTATAAACAAATTACCTTTTATACTGTTTTGGGAAAAAAGTTAGTTATAAGCTCTTCCTCCGTCCCTTCATTCAAGTTATGCGCGACTCGCATTTATATATATATATACACTGGTACATCTATAAGGTATGTTCACTAAAAGACTTCTCAACATGAAATTTGAAGTAAATAATCTTTCGCACCCTGTACAGCGACAGACACCAATGCAGATGACGAAATTGTAAAGGTATGCGACGCATATTATGGTCATGTACAAAGATATAAAAAACCAAACAGTCGTTATATTCTCTCACGAATATAAATGTTCAGTTAAGAAAGACGAACGATTTTGGATGAAAAGTTCAAGATATGAAAATGCATGCATGAAGAAATTCCTTTGCCCAAATTCGCTACCGAACCTTATAAAAGCCTCGCTTCCTGTCGAGCTGAATTTAGCTTTTTTTTTTAGAAAACGCGGATGAAATGACCCGTTTAATGAAAGGAAAAAGTGTGGTTCCAGGTGAAGGACATCCTCACTTTGGAAAATGTACTAATAAATGACAGTCCTCGAAGAAGCGATGTTGGAAATGAAGAGAGAGAGAGAGAGAGAGAGAGAGAGAGAGAGAGAGAGACTCGATTTCTTTACAAAAAAACAGTAAAACTTCCCCATAAAATAACTTCGTGCTTTTATAAAGTTTTTTAATTGCTTCTCGAAAAGAATCTTTGATAGAAATGGTGTCCTTTTCTTCTAAATCTTTCTAAATCTTTCTAAATTGCGATTAATATGTGTGTATAACTAGTTTACCCTATAATATACTGAATAATTCTAATTCTGATATCTGATATATATATATATGGTGTCTCAGAAGTCTTGCCCCAAAGTCTATGTTGTACATTATGGGGGCGGGACTTTTGGGACTCTCTCTCTCTCTCTCTCTCTATATATATATATATATATATATATATATGATATCTCTGTTCCGCATACTATACAGTATACCATAAAACTTAGAATTGCTAAAAGTGTGTTCCATGAATGCAGGATAGGATTTCACTGTACATGTTTTATTAACTAAACGCGCACGAAATTATTTTTAAATGTGAAACCAAAAGTTAAATTTAGAAATGGTCATTCAGTAGATGACATGACACGAGTCTCGAGCAGGGTTCATGTAAGCCGGTCATAAACGAATATCAAAAGTAATAATATGAAGTGAATGAGGAGTGAGGGAATGATACGGAAGACGTCGCTAAAAATACAAGAGCCTGGAAAAAAAAAATATATATATATATAGGGGTATGCTGTTTGCTCCATTAGAAATGATAGATTTCACCCTTTAATAATAATAATTGTAGTGAAAGAGACGCCATTGAAAGTGTGAATAACTTTTTTGATATGGATTTTAAAAGTTTGAGGATTTTAACTGCAAAAGTAGCATTGACTTTAATTATAGGACGTAATTTTATTGTCCGAAGGAGTTTTCACTAGAGTAAGTTAATTTATGTTCCTTTACTCCTACAAATATTATATATTCTGAGCACAATTAGGTCTCTAAATCCATCCAGTGAACCTGTTTTTATTGTGTGCTGTAAAAATGCCAGAGGTAATAATGTCTTAGGTAATGATGCCATAGATTAGGTGAAAATTTAAGTTCGTATACTGATGGGGGGGGGGCATTATATGTAATTTAAAAATTCATAAAATATTACATAAATACTATACTATGTCACTTAATTTTTACCTATGGCATTTTTGCCTTATGGCATTTTTACCCTCTGGCATTATTAACTGGTATGTTTACCTAGAATCGACTTATATTCATATATTTTAACTGAAGTATACCTCGTTAACCTCGTTTAAGTTTCGTGTGTTGGTCTTCCTTCACACGAAGGTTAAGCTGGTGGCCCTGCCTCTAGGCCTGACTTGGTGGACTTGAAATGTTTTCTAAGTTTTAATTCTTGCAAAAGCAATAATGGTAGATTTTATCTAAAAGTTTTAATTCTTGCCAAAGCAATTATGGTGTTAGCATTCAAACTAAAGAAATAAAAAACTTTACGATGAAAGTAGTCAACAAGCAATTTTATGTTCGTTTGTATTTCTAATATTGTTAAATATTGCGTACGTGATGAAACATAGCTTTTGTAATTACTGCAAACTTACTCATAAAATTTAAAAAATTCGTTTGTTTGAGCATGTTTTTTAAATTCGTGTGAAAGGTATTTGATGAAGTCTGTCATGGAATATTATTTAAAAATATTAATTTTATCTTTTTTACTTACATGGTGAA
Organism: Bathynomus jamesi; assembly: GCA_023014485.1. Taxonomy (NCBI): domain Eukaryota; kingdom Metazoa; phylum Arthropoda; class Malacostraca; order Isopoda; family Cirolanidae; genus Bathynomus; species Bathynomus jamesi. The sequence goes on along the minus strand of JAJOZX010000699.1, from coordinate 775,589 downwards.
CAGAAAGTGAATGTGAAATTTAGATAATCTGTATTGGAATAAAGTATATGAGAGAGGGAGTCAGACAAAGTGAGATTTTATACCCCGCTTTATTTAATTTACATACTATGTCTTACACGTTTTCTCCATGTAAAACAAGATTGCAAATTAGGTTCAAGTAATAATAAATAATCAGTCAGGAGGGACAGAAACTGGCATGGTCCTCAAGCCACAAAACTAATGTGACCCATTACCAGCACCATTGGGAGTAGAGCCCCAACTTCAGTGTCTTCACTTAGAGCGAAAACGTGTTACCCACTGAACCAGAGGCGCTGGCTTGGTTTAAGTATATCCAACATTATAACGTATGCAGATGACTTGTATTGTTTTAACCTTCAAAAGTGGGATCATAAGGTTTTGATAGGTATTAATGATAATAATGCGTGGTGTTGTTTAGCCTCCTTCGTAAACACCACTTCCCGTCGATCAGCGAAGTTAAGCGACATTAGGTCTGGAGAGTAAATGGTTGGGAGACCGTCATCTACGTCCAGGTTATGTAGCGACCCGTGGTTCGGGTCTCACGCAAAGCTGTAGATCCCTTCCGTCAATGACTTAAGATGTTGTGAAGGAGGTTAAACAACCTCATCATTATTACTACAAATAAACTTGAAGATATCAGAATCAGAAATAAGTTTAGTTAGGGCCAGATTAAGGCATGAGCTATCGGGTCTACAGCGCAGGGGCCTTCTAAAAGCAGAAGAGAAATTTTTTTATAAATTTAATATTGATAAAACTGCTAAAAAAAGTAGTTACTTTCAATATGTGACACTGAAACTCGTGTTATTTAAGTTATTATTTGGTACAAGTGTAGAAGCATAACGGAAAATTTCTTTTCCTCGCCTCTCTCACATGGCTTGACGATGTAAACAAGCCGTAAAACTTCAAACACGTGGACGGGAACAGCCCACAAAAGAAACGCAACTTTTACTTGTTTCCCGAAAAATGCCAGCCAAGAGAACACGTCACCAGAGCATACAAAAGCGCAAGTCTACTTCGCGTCGGCCTCATTTTTGCTCTTTGCTCAGGCCTCAGTCAGCCTCACTCTTCATTTCCAACCTTCGTCATGTAACTCCACTCGCAGAGCTGCCCGCCGACCACGAAACGCAGCTTAATCATACACGAAGCTGGCTCAACTTCGTTGTGGCCTATCATATTTCACCACCCCGGAAGCAACATCACTTCTGGAAGAGTCAACCGACGTCATCCGTCCGGCCTCTGCCTCACTCAACATCCATCCCTTGCGACCTGCGAATCTTCACTTCCTTTCAACAAGTATCTCATCACTACCTACATCCGGCTCGTAGGCCTTTCCGTCCTCAGAATTACCTTCGTCGAAACCCAAGTCTGTAACTCTCGCATAGGTCACAAGCTCATTGGGCCTACGGAGCTCTTCTTTCATCGTGTCAAACGGTTTTGCGTAGCCAACAAACTCAATATACTCTTAGCCTAACCGAATAGGCTCTCTTCAAAGTGTCCTCAATACCGTTCAATATAACTCACGCATTTACGACCGCACTTAGGCCTATTTCATTATTGTACCAATACCGTATTGTCATTACCTCAGTTATTGCTTTTAACACCATTGTATCATCTAACTCTTACCCTGTATAAAAATCATTCATTATATTGCTAAGAATAATTTCATTGTAATATTGCACATTTTCCTTATGAACAATTGTTAATCACTGTGAACAAATAATTAATTTATTTTTCTAATTTATTTTTATTTATTTTTCTAATTAAAAATAGAATTTCCTTCGTAAAAATAGAATTGAATCTCAAAGATTTTTTGCCTGAGAAGCTGTCATGCTTCCCAGTGGCATATTCAATTAAGAATACTGTAATTAAACTACTTGTCACTAAAAATACAAAATTAAACGTTAATGTCAACATTGTATAGACCTCTTATATCTCTTATGTAATGTGTTCTTTCTGAATAAAGATTATCATTATTACTGTTATTATTATTATTATTATTATTATTATTATTAAAAACTACAAAGTCATTTCTATCTCCATTATTAAATATTGTTTATTTGGCTGTAAGGCCAAATATAACATTTCAATCTATTTTTACTCTACATATTATAATGTGCCTGCCGTGGCATAAGCCACTATACAAGTATTACTGTGACAATTTTTTCTTTGCTGTAACGGTTTTTCTTTGCCTTTGACAAACATGCTTTGGTTATGTAAATCTTGATTTTGTTACTTTAATTGTGAAAAAGAATACAATTTTTTATACCAAACTTATTATTTGCTTTATTAAGGGGCAAAGGGACCTCAAACTCGCTTTAGTCCCTGGGTCCCGTAGAGGTTAATCCATTACTGAGTTCGATGATTGTTTTGTCAGTCTATTAAGATAATAAAAGATGAGCATTTGGTTAAATGGATAGGATGTTTGGATAGGATGCAGTCAAGTACTAAAGAGATTTATCATTGGCTGTTATAAAACTATTAAGAAGATACGCGAATGAATTGTGAGGTAATCTTGTCTTTTGTCGTATCGCTGTCCGAATGGCTGTTGACCAATTTTAAACTCATTAAAATAAACTGAACCCTCCGTCCCCCCACAAGGTAACTGACTCCCTGTGCATATATATATATATATGAAAATTATTTCACGAAAGTAACACGTGAAAAATATTTATGATGAATAAAACCACGAAGGAAAGGAAACACAGAATGGTGCTCAAGCGCTTTCTTCTAGTGACATCCTCAGGAACACTGAAGTACATAGAGAGTTACAGCCTATATGTAGGTTACAAAAAAAAAAAAAATAATATATATAATATATATATGCAATAAACGGAGAAATAAAAATAAAAATTAAAAATTAAAGGATTATGGGAGAGGCATACAAATTTGTAAGGAAAAAATATCGATTTTTAGCACAAGATCAAATGAATTATTTCCAACCAATGTTATAAAAAATTAAAAAAATACAAATTTATACTGGAAATATGACCGGGTTTTAACACTCTGCCTTTCTTGGTTAAGGTTCGACGTATATAAAAATAAATTGAAAAATAAAAGTTAATAGAGTAGCATACAAGTTTACCAAAGATTTAGCGTTCTACCCTTCTTATCTAAATCTGTTCTGAAGGAATTCAAAACAACAGGATCGAGTTGAAAAAGACCTTTGCTTATGTTGAAGTTATTTGTAAGTTGGATAATGGCAGACTCAAGAATATTTCTATTAACAATGTTGCTAGAGTGAAATAAAACTGAAGCATTATTCCAATCAATACAGTGGATAACTCTGACAAATGGACAAAAAGGGCACTGGACGACTGTCCTGTTCTAACGGAATATTGATGCTGTTTTATACGTGTGTGCAAATCCTTTCCCGTCTGACCTATGTAAAAGGAATCACATTGTTTACAACCAATTTTATAGATAATGCCTGAATTATTGGTAGGGCTATTTTTTACTATGATATTTTTCACAATATTGTTATATGAAAATACTACATTAATATCCAAAAGTTTAAGTACATTAGCAATGCCTAAAAAGCCTGGGAAAAATAGAAGTACTAAAATATTTTTTGACAAAGCACGAGTGTTATTATTCACACGATAGAAAGTTCCTTTTGCCTTGTTGAGACAAGATTCCATAAACGCAGATGGATAACACAGATCACTTCCAATACCGTTGATTTTTTCTAATTCGGCATCGATGTATTCCGGACTGGCGATCCTAAGGGCGCGGAGAAACATTGAAGAAAAAATGGCCTTCTTAGGGGGTGTCATGTCCCGAGTAAAAGTGTACGTAGGACAAATGTTTTTGTTTTTCCCGATAGATACTAAACTTAAAACCTGGGCTTTCCCTATGTATACGCACATCCAAAAACGGGATTGAGTTGTCTTGTTCCACTTCTAAAGTAAACTTAATGGAGGGGGACTTGATCATTTCACTGAAAGAGGAAGTTATCCAGGTCACGATTCATGGGCCAGATACACAAAATATCGTCGACGTACCGCAACCAAGGGATGCCAACCCCCAGGATTCTCGGAATGTAAGTAATTTCGAAAAACTCCATATAAATATTGGAGAGGAGGGGCGATAAGGGGTTGCCCATGGCCATCCCAAAAACTTGTTGATAATACTCGTTATTGAAAGTGAATTTACAATCTTTGATGCAAAGCTTAATAAGTTCCAAAACAATGTGTGAAGGTAGTGGCAGGTCATACTTATGTAATTCTTGGGAGAGAAAGTCAAGCATATCGTCAATCGGCACTTTTGTAAACAATGAACAAACACGTCAAAACTGATCAATCTATCGTTAGTTTCAGTACGTGCATTATTCAATTTTTCAGTAAGATCCATGGAATTTTTTACATGTGAATCAGAGATAGTTCCGAGAATGGGGGACAAGACTTTGACAAGCCATTTGGAGAGTTTATAAGTAATAGAGCCCACCGAGCTAATAATAGGGCGCATAGGGTTGCCAGGTTTGTGGGTTTTAATAAGACCGTAAAGGTAGGGCAGAGAAGGTGAAGTGGACATGAAAAGTGGAATTAAGTCCTTATGATCTTTGAGAATGCGTTTCAAGCCACTATTAAATGATTTGATGAAGTCATCCTGCGGGTTCTTCCTAAGTTTGCTGTATGTGGCGGGGTCCTGGAGAAGCTCGTTCATCTTTCTGATGTAGTCCTCTTTGTCCATAATAACTATGGTGTTAGCCTTGTCTGCTTTAGTAATATGGAGCTCCCATCTTTTTTTAATTGTGAGAGGCTATTGCGAAAAACGTTTAGGAAAGTTATCTTCGTAACTACTATTCGCCGCACTATAAACAAAGCCTTTAACTATGTTAAACAAATACTGAGGGAGATTACACTGTTTTTCAAAACAAGCGAGACTGTAACAAATTTGTAAAGTCGAAGGTTTTTTAACAATAAAAAAGGACATACTCTATTATTAGCTCGGTGGGCTCTATTACTTATAAACTCTCCAAATGGCTTGTCAAAATCTTGTCCCCCTTTCTCGGAACTATCTCTGATTCACATGTAAAAAATTCCATGGATCTTACTGAAAAATTGAATAATGCACGTACTGAAACTAACGATAGATTGATCAGTTTTGACGTTTGTTCATTGTTTACAAAAGTGCCGATTGACGATATGCTTGACTTTCTATCCCAAGAATTATATAAGTATGACCTGCCACTACCTTCACACATTGTTTTGGAACTTATTAAGCTTTGCATCAAAGATTGTAAATTCACTTTCAATAACGAGTATTATCAACAAGTTTTTGGGATGGCCATGGGCAACGCCTTGTCGCCCCTCCTCTCCAATATTTATATGGAGTTTTTCGAAATTACTTACATTCCGAGAATCCTGGGGGTTGGCATCCCTTGGTTGCGGTACGTCGACGATATTTTGTGTATCTGGCCCATGAATCGTGACCTGAATAACTTCCTCCTTCAGTTAAATGATCAAGTCCCCTCCATTAAGTTTACTTTAGAAGTGGAACAAGACAACTCAATCCCGTTTTTGGATGGGCGTGTACATAGGGAAAGCCAGGTTTTAAGTTTAGTATCTATCGGAAAAAAACAAACAATTTGTCCTACGTACACTTTTACTCGGGACATGACACCCCCACTAAGAAGGCCATTTTTTTCTTCAATGTTTCTCCGCGCCCTTAGGATCGCCAGTCCGGAATACATCGATGCCGAATTAGAAAAAATCAACGGTATTGGAAGTGATCTGTGTTATCCATCTGCGTTTATGGAATCTTGTCTCAACAAGGCAAAAGGAACTTTCTATCGTGTGAATAATAACACTCGTACTTTGTCAAAAAATATTTTAGTACTTCCATTTTTCCCAGGCTTTTTAGGCATTGCTAATGTACTTAAACTTTTGGATATTAATGTAGTATTTTCATATAACAATATTGTGAAAAATATCATAGTAAAAAATAGCCCTACCAATAATTCAGGCATTATCTATAAAATTGGTTGTAAACAATGTGATTCCTTTTACATAGGTCAGACGGGAAAGGATTTGCACACACGTATAAAACAGCATCAATATTCCGTTAGAACAGGACAGTAGTCCAGTGCCCTTTTTGTCCATTTGTCAGAGTTATCCCACTGTATTGATTGGAATAATGCTTCAGTTTTATTTCACTCTAGCAACATTGTTAATAGAAATATTCTTGAGTCTGCCATTATCCAACTTACAAATAACTTCAACATAAGCAAAGGTCTTTTTCAACTCGATCCTGTTGTTTTGAATTCCTTCAGAACAGATTTAGATAAGAAGGGTAGAACGCTAAATCTTTGGTAAACTTGTATGCTACTCTATTAACTTTTATTTTTCAATTTATTTTTATATACATCGAACCTAAACCAAGAAAGGCAGAGTGTTAAAACCGGGTCATATTTCCAGTATAAATTTGTATTTTTTTTTTTTTTATAACATTGGTTGGAAATAATTCATTTGATCTTGTGCTAAAAATCGATATTTTTTCCTTACAAATTTGAATGCATCTCCCATAATCCTTTAATTTGTAATTTTTATTTTTATTTCTCTGTTTATTGCATATATATATATTATTCTTTTTTTTGTAACCTATATATAGGCTGTAACTCTCTATGTACTTCAGTGTTCCTGAGGATGTCATTAGACGAAAGCGCTTGAGCACCATTCTGTGTTTCCTTGCCTTCGTGGTTTTATTCATCATATATATATATATGAAAAATTGTACTGCAATTCTAAAGTAATATCTTTCTCTTTAAAAAAACCTGATATATGAGGTCAGGATGAGAGTAGAAAGCAACTCTCTGCTTCACCAAATACTCCAAATGAGGCGGGATGCTGCAAGGAGTCAAACACAAATCGATCCTCAAAGGTTGCACAAATCCAGCAAAATGAAAAGAAACATATATACTGTATATACACTGAAACATATATATATATATATATATATATATATATAATATAAAAAGCAATCAAAAGTTTATAAATGCAATCAAAGTTTATATATACACAGTGATGCCATTGCTCATACCAGAAACCTAATAAAGTCCTTGAACTCCCCATCCCCAAATATAATTCTCTGCGGAGATTTTAATTTCCAATTTCTAAAATATAAAAAGGGTAGAAAAAAAAAATATATATATACACCAGGACAAGGAGGCACAAGAGAAAACCAGGAACAAGCAAATGTATATATATATATATATATATATATATATATATATAGATGCAAACCCACAAGGAAAAATAAAAATTATTCCAAGGACTTCGTGTATTCAGAAGTACACCTCGTCTAAATACACGAAAGGCCTTGGAATCAATTTTCTTTTTCCCTGTGGGTTTCCATCATTCATTCATTTCACGTGTTTAATTGTGAAAGTCATCCCATATATATATATATATATATTAGTGGTGGACCGGATATCCGCATCCGCATCATTTTTAACATCCGCATCCGCACTTCTGACTGCGGATGTTATGCGGATATTACCTCCAATAAATTATATTTACAATTAAATTAGCTTATAAAGTAGCTTATAAGGCCCAGTCATGCACATTTCATGTAAAGTATTAATTATTAATGAACAAACAAATATATAAACCTCAAAATATGATAAATAGCTGGTAACAGAAAATTGAATGAAACTTGTTTCATTGAATTTCCTGTGGCTGAAACTCTTGAGAAAGTTATTATTTTTATCATAATGAAAACATTAATATTAATTTTAATTCTTATGCATTGCCTGCCATAATAGTAATATCACGAAATTTGAAAAATTATGTCCTATATTGATAATTCTATATTATATTGATAGATTAACTAAATATCCGCATCCGCATCCGCAGATATTGAAATTAAAGATCCGCATCCGCATCCGCAGATGTTGAAAAACTGACATCCGGTCCACCACAGTCGCAGAAATTTCTTGACACGCCTCCACAATGCGTGCTTTAAGGTGGAAAATGTTCTGAAGTTTGACCTCGTACACTTTGGCTTTCAAGTGGCCCCACAAATAAAAATCATAATAAAAAATAATAAAAAAAATAATAATAATAAAATAATAATAATAACATAATAAAAAAATATATTATAAATCCCTATGGGTCCAGACTTACGGGACACCCTGTATATATAATATATATATATATATATATATTGTTTCATTACTGACAAATATTGACTTTGATACCCTGAAGTCAAGTATAACTTTCGGTCAGCTCACAAGATTCACCGAGATAATGAAAAAAATGAAAAAGGAGGATGGTCACGATTTGATTTTTTTTCTTTTGTATCAAATACTTACTGTATGTGAGGGGAAAATTTAGAGTTTTATTTGGGTCCTTATAAATAAAAGGTTTCGCATTTTGCTTTTTTTTTTTTACACTTTTAGACTTAATACTTTAATTTTTTAAAAATTAAGTGGCTTAAGTGAGCTAATTTGTAAGTTTGTGTGTGTGTATGTGTGTGTGTGTGTGTGTTATTTTTAGTTTGAATTAAGATACTTTTTAATTTCCATTAGCTTTTGTTAATGTTTGAATTTCAAGTTTCGTACTTAAATTTTTTTTTAGGCAGGAAGGAGAGGCCAATGGCGAATGCCAGCAAAAGCGTCCCCTCCCCCGACAAAAGAAAAAAGCAAAAATCAAGATCCGCGGTTTTCGAGATGCTGGGAAGCTTTGCGTTTGAAAGATTGGAGGTCACAGACTGGGGGGAAAGATGGATTGAGGAAGATTGTTCCAGCCTTCACCGGTTCACAGATTGAAAATAGCAATTAACCCTTGCATTAGAGAGTCGAACAGAAAAGGGGTGAGAATGTATAGAAAGTCTGGTGCTATGTGCTCTCCTTAAGGGAGGAGGCACGCAGTTAGAGAGTTCAGAAGAACAGTGTCCGTTATAATAACGATTAAAGAGAGAGTGAGGCAACATTGCGGCGAAGAGAGAGGGATTGAAAACAGTCAGTAAGAGGCGGGGAATTGATAAGACGAAATGCCTTTGATTCCACCCGGTTAAGTACGATTGTGTGGGTTGAGCCACCCTACACATTAGAAGCGTACTCCAAACATGGGCGGACAAGACCCCTGTACGGAGACAGCAACTGAGCCGGGGTGAAGAAACTACGGAGGCGGTACAACACACCTAACCTCTTAGAAGCTGTTTTGGAAAGCGAATGTATGTGATGTTTCCAGGAAAGATCATAAGAAAAGGAAACACCAAGAATGTTGAGAGAAGAGGAAGGATTGAGTTGTGTATTGTTGAAAGCAGGGATGGGAAAGTGATAAATTTTTAAGTCCAGTTTTCGATTTCAGTTTAAGTTTGCAAAAATATCGATTTCAGTTTCGATTTAAGTTTTTAAGTTTTTTTTCGATTTGAGTTTATTTTTCGATTCGTTTTATATTTTTCGGTTCGATTCAATTTAAATTTCGATTCCAGTTTTTTTTTTCAGATTTCTTTAAGAATTTCTTTGTACTATTTATATTATTTTTTGGGGGGGGAACCCTATTGACAAATTCAGATTTAATTTTATATTTGTATTTGCATTCGATTTCTGTTTTTCAAAGAGAGAATTTGCTTTAGTAACTATCTTTACTTTTGTATGATTAAACATGTAAGCATCTATAGCCAACTGAATCAGCACGAAACACTCATTTTTTTTTTTTTTTACCTATTCGCTTCATTTCTTTCACATAAAGTTTTATTTAACAAAAAACTTTCAATTCGAAATGTTTTATTAATTCGTACACTTTTTAAATTTTAAAGCACATGACATGTATAAAATATCTTGAACCTTATGTTGTTTCGTGTGTTGGTCTCTCTTCACACGGAGGTCAAGCTGGTGGCCCCGCCTCTAACGAAATATATAAATAATAGTATTAGAAAGGGGACTAAAACAATTAAATGCGCCTCTGTTTATTATATACACAATACAAATACCTCGTAAACTCGCATGTTAAAATTAAAGCGAACAATTAAAATATTGTCATTGTTTTCGGGCAACAAATTGTTTCTTTGAGGACTTAAAATCAATCTGAAAAGAGATAAAAGCCGTTCCACAAATTACTGTGGAGCGGCTTTTTTTCTTTTCAGATTGATTTTAAGTCCTCAAAGAAACAATGTGTTGCCCCAAAACATTGACAATTTATTTTAATTGTTCGCTCTAATTTTAACATGCGAGTTTACGAGGTATTTGTATATAATGTACAACTAAAGACAAGTTTCATATGCACATGCACAACCAAAACATGCACAACATGCGCAACTAAAGATAATTTGTACAGCTCCTCATGCTTTATCTTCATTGCGTTCCACCACGCAATTAGGCTACTGTCTGCTGAAATTCTTTCAATATTCTTAAAATCTCGAAGAGCCGAAATGATGCTTCTATTCTTAGAACTGGTTGAGTTTTCCTTTATTTTTGCAGCAGCTCTAAGCATGTTTTCCAACTCATCCTCTGATGTACTGGATGTCAAGCTTGCCGAAGATGTCGATTCCATTTGTAGTCGATTCTATCGCGCACATTTTCGCGTGAAGTTGGGTCAAACGAGTAACCGCACGCTCCCGTTCTACTTCAGATTAAAGGATAAATAGATATTTTAAATCCATACAAATGTTAAGTCGCAAAAAAAAGGAAAATAATTCACGTTATTTATATTTTTTTTTGCAATCCAAATGTTCCTCAAAACTGAAACGCAAAACTGTTATTTTTAATCTATTCGAATTCAGATTTCAGTTTTTGATTGTTTTTCAATTTCAGTTTCGAATTTCGGTTTTAGTTGTCAGAATTTTTTTCAGTTCGGGTTTTTTACGATTTCAGTTCAAAATAATATCGGTTTTATCAGTTTATCGATTCCAGTTCGATTAAATTTCCCATCCCTGGTTGAAAGTAAAGGATAGTCGTGTGGAAGACTGTGACCAGAAGACAGATGGAGAAACAAATGGAGTTTTAAAGGCATTGAAAGCCACAAGGTTTTCTCCCCCAATCAGAGATGGCAGAAAGAGCAGAGGTTAGGTACACCATAGCCGTCCTACGCGAAGCATGGAGTGACTGTTGAGAGGGACGCTTTGTGAAGCGGGTGGAGAAGTGAAGGGTGGAATCATCGGCATAGGAGTGGATAGGACAGGAAGTGTGACTTAATAGATCATTGATAAATAAAAGAAAGAGAGTGGGTGATAGGACAGAACCCTGAGGAACACCACTGTTAATAGCTTTAGGAGAAGAACAGTGGCAATGTACAACCGCAGCTATAGATCGACGAGAAAGGAAATCACAGATGAAGGCACAGATAGGAGGATAGAAACCGAAGGAGGGCAGTTTGAAATTAAAGATTTGTGCCAGACTGTATCAAAAGCTTTTGATATGTCTTGCGCAATAACAGACGTTTCACCGAAGTCCAGGGCTTAAAGTCCATTGGAACGCTCAGTAACGCAGTGGTGGTTCAGCTAAATGACCACAAATGAGCAGTAACGCTGCTTCCTGTTCAAATTTCCAGCAGAAATTTAAAAAAAAAAGCCAAAAGGCTCTAATCTCTGTTGTATGACTGAATTCTTACAAAGACGATTTAGATTTGTGAAGATGGGAAACTACGTTCCCACTCTGTAAGGACGCATTCCATGCGCTCGGAGTTGTCTTCCCATAACTGAGTTATGCGCAGTGTATTAATGAATTATAGTGTGTAAACAGTGAATGAAAACCATGCATTTTCAGTTTAATTGGTGAAAGAAATGAATGAAAAGTAAATGTGGTATAATTCCAAATTTCTAACCATCGTTTTATTAATTCAATATCCACATTTCATTATTAAGATAGTTCTGCTTTTGAGATTTTTCCTTGCTCGCTCGCACGTGAGTCACCGAACTGTGGTGGTTCAGATTTTTGTACATTTTAAGCTCTGCCGAAATCCCAAAAGGAGGATGACCAAGGATCAGAGAGATATGCAGGAAGATCGCCAGTAGAGCGTCCCTTGCGGAACCCAAACTGACGAACTGAAAGAAGATTGTGAGAAGAGAGGTGTTTAAGAATCTTCCTATTAAGGAGAGATTCAAAAACTTCAGAAAGGCAAGTAATCAAAGTAATTGAACGATAGCTGGAGGGTTGAGAGCGGTCACCGTTCTTTGGGACAGGCTGAATGTAAGCGAACTTCAAGGAGGAAGGAAAAGTACCAGATGAAAGAAAGACGAAAGAGTTTGCCTAGGCAGGGTGTCAGCAGTGGTGGGCACCGTTAACCAAAAAGTTAACTTCGTTAACCGCTAATCCGTTAACCAAAAAGTTAACTTCGTTAACCGCTAATCCGTTAACCAAAAAGTTAACTTCGTTAACCGTTAATCCGTTAATTCGTTAAACATGTAACGGAAGTTACCGATAAACCGTTAACGTTAACTTTTATTATAAAAAAAATGAAAAACACAATATATATATAATTTAATTTTCCCTCTTCTTGTTCTCCATTTTGTCCATGAGATGCATGTTGCCCTTCATGAAAATTAGCATATCAAAGTTTTCATCAGACAGGGATGGTCTCTTGGCCCTCAGGATGTCCTTGCCCATAGAGAACAAACGCTCCACTGCAGCACTGGAGGGGATGGCTGTGTTGAACTTGATGAACAAGTCCACCAACACTTGCTCACCCAAGAAGGCAGCATCTGTCAGCAAGTCCTTGGAGTTGGTCTCCAGCCAGGTCTTGACCAAGTTCTGGGCCTTGCCCTTGAGTGACCTGTGGCTTCTGCTGCTCTCTTTTGTCTGGATGACAGCACTGAAGAAGTCATCCTCCTCCTCCTCCTCGTTGTTGCTGCCTCCACTGTTGCTGCCCACTTCGTTGGACTGCTGCTTCATGGCCTCCTCGACTGTACCCTCCGTGCTTTTCCTCACCCTGGCGACCTTGGTGTTGTCATACTTGTCCAACCAGATGAGGCGAAACCTGGGATGGAAGGCAGCAGCCAGCTGGCATTCGTCATCCTCCAGGAGGGGCCCAAACCTTTTGTCGATGCCTGCCAAAAGTGCTCAGCACTGAAAATAATAGAAACTTTTAAACGTTTATTTATGAATTTTTTGGGTTAACGGACTTGAGTTAACGGAAGTTAAATGTAACGGAAGTTAATTAGTCCGATAATGATTTTCAAAGTTAACTTAAAAGTTAAATCGTTAACGAAAAAGTTAACTTCGTTAATTAACGATTAACGGATTAACGGTTTGTGCCCAGCTTTGGGTGTCAGCACAGAAGCACAGTTCTTGAGAACAACAAGAGCAACACCTTCAGAACCGTACGGCTTCCTAGAGTTGAGCCCAGATAAGGCAGAAAGGACATCATTGGAAGAGATTCTAATTTCAGACATAATTAAGTCGGAGGGAGGAGGAAATGGAGGAACAGCACCAGAATCGTCCAGGGTTGAGTTGGAGGCGAAAGGTTGAGCGAAGAGTTCAGCTTTGTCAGGAGAAGAGACGTCAACTGAGCCGTCGGAATGTAAAAGAGGAAGGAAAGAAGAAGTAATAAAATTGTTAGAGAGGTTATTAGCTAGATGCCAGAAAGAGCGAGAAGCATTAGAATTGGATACGTTTTCACAGTTTTGTCTGATGAAGGAATTTTTGGCGAGTCGAAGAACAGATTTTGCACGATTTCGGGCAGAAATATAAACTGAGTGAGAGTCAGGAGTTGGATGGCGATGGTACCTTCTGAAAGACTCCGCTCTGTTGCGGGTAGCATTAGAACAAGTAAAGTTAAACGAAGGTTTTTTTGCATTAGTAGTAGGAATAGAATATGGAATGTACGCCTCCATGCCCGAGAGAATCACCTCTGTGATGCGCTCAGCACACTCGGAAGGTCCCCTACCGCAGAAGCAGTAATCATTCCATTGGAAATCACAGAAATACTGCCTACATCGCCAAAGTGGCAAAGGCACATCCTCTTGGGAGGATCCAAAGGCCGAATTGGAACGATAGGACAGGAAACCGATATAAGATTGTGGCCAGAGGGGCCCAAGGGGGGAAAAAAGTTTGACAGAGTAAAAAGGATGAGAGTTGAGAAATAAATTCAGAATGTTGTGCTTAACTCCAAGGCGATCGGGGATACGAGTAGGGTGCTGTACAATCTGCTCTAGGTCATTTAGGATAGAAAAGTTGTAAGCTAGTTCACCACGGATGTCAGTGAAATGAGAGGAAAGCCAAAGGTGGTGGTGAACATTTAAATCTCATAAAATCTTTTGAAGTTGTTGCCATTTTTTATTTTATTTTTAAAAGATTATGTAGTGTGTAAGATACATTTAGATACATGTAAATGTAGTGAAAAACAGGAAGAAAAGTGGGTGTTTGAGGGCATGCTGGACTCCTCACAGAGTAGATGAGATATGGAAAAAAAATCAGCTGAGGAGGACAGTGACAGGAGAAACGGGAATTCCAGCACTCCCTATCTTCTGTCTAACATCCTTCCCCGGAGTACTGCCCTGGTCGATTGATGTCTGCAATTTCCCTCTTAAAACACCGATGCATTACTTCTAATGCAATTACATTAATGCATTACATCTAAATGCATTACTTCTAATGCATTTAGGAATTAAATAATGTTACATTTCTGATTGTTGTATTTACTATTACTTGTCTAATTGTTCCATTTATTATTAATTCTTAATACCGTAGGTTTCATAGCTATTATAATCAAGATTTGCTGTTTCCTGCAAAGAGAATTAATTTTTCACGTCAACTACAAGTTCGTTTGTAGGCCTTAAAAATTACCATCCATAACTATAAACCGTGTTATCAGTTATCTTATAATAATTAATTAAAATTTATATACTGTATTTCACAACCATAACTACGAAGTTTCTTTTGTATTATAATTAATTATACTACCAAATTGTAACTACTTATACACGAAATATTTTTATTTTATAATAATTGATTTGAGAGCCCAGTAAAGCCTAAAACTTAATGGTCAAACTACACAGGTAAAATAAATGACCTTTTGAAAAATTATTTATCGTAAAATTGTAATTGTGGTGTGGTTATATTTAGTTTTACCAATAAAAATTGCATTATATTGCTATCATTATAATGGAGTTTAGTAATTTTATTCTATTAAAAGGGTGAAAGTAATGTTTTTATATTGTTGCTCACGAAATAGAGTTCTAGACTAATAAGTTATATATATACACATATATATAGGGTGAACCAAATGTAGGTGGACAGTAAATGATAACGTTTATTTTGAGAATACATATTTAATTTTTTTGTATACTATAATACAAAATAAAATTTAAATAAATTTAGTTATAATATTTAATATAATATAACACAAACACCATAGTTATAATGAACACCATAGTTATAATATAATATAACACAAACCGTATTCAACCGACTGTCCACCTACTTTTGGTTCACCGTGTATATATATATATATATATAAAATTTTATTTTTTACTTTTTGCATTTCAAAAGTTCGCCCTATGTGGGATATTTATTGATTCAGTTACGGACAAAGTTCAGGCCATGAAGCCGTCTACATACATCACTTCTTTTACATAAACTACTACGGGCATTGTGTACCATCCTAGTAGAGACGTTGGCAAACTTTTTTTTAAATGTTAATTTTTATTTGTTGGGCCACCTGAAATCTGGTTAATAAGTCATGACCACGCTTCATTGAAGAACTAAAAGTGAACATTCGAAAGGAATGCGCAGGCCAACGTCTCTACTAGAATGCTAATCACAATGTTCAACTACTACGTCGCTTAAACTCTGCTGATATACCGCGAAGCGGTTTTGATGTGGTCAAGACGCAGCTTTAGCAAATATGTGTACAAAATATTAAAATAATATTAGTTATAATGTTTCTTTAACGAAAGTTTCATTATTCTCAGCGAACCTTCACCCGAAACCTTTCCTGCTTATATTGTCATAACAAAACTTTGAATTAAAAGGCAGTTAAATGGAAAACATACTTTAACATAAATTAACTGCAGTAATAAATTAAGCTCTGCTGAATTCATTGGCGTCAAAATAGGTTTAGTTAAGTGTGTGCTCACAATATAATGTTTGATTACAATAATTTCAAACACTTATTAAAATGTTACATTAATTTTAAATCCTTTCCAAATGCCCAAAAAGCATAAAAATATTTTTAATGTTCCAGATATTTCTGTTGCATACGCGGGAACACGTTGCAAAGTGTGCACCATGCAGATTTCAGAGCCATTTACTTTTGGGCATGCATACGTTTTGTGACACTTATTGCTCAATCGAGGCATCAAAGATTTTATACTCCGAGTGGGCACGACAAAAAATACATATTTTTTTACATAATTAACGTAGTTAATGACCTTGTGCAAACGCATTATAAGGGGAATTTATCCTAATTTAGACAAAATTATCTCTTTTTTCCTTCGAGAAAAAGTCTGTTGTTAGTTGTTATCTAATAATAGTGTGAACAAGACAATTTCTTTACACGATGTGCAGACTTTCTTATCTAAATAATGCGTTTTTTTTTTTTAATTCACCCTAAAACTGCCAAACTAAGTCCTGAGTGAAAGTTCTATTTAACATTTTATAATCAATTAGTAAAAAGAAATTGTAATATATTATATATATATATATAGGGCGAGTCCAAAAGTATGCGGAAAAATGTTCCTGTGCAAACACGTTGTTTTTTTTTCAAAACAAAACGAGATTAATCATGTCTTCGGAAGTTGATGATGATATCTGACAGGTTATTTCATTAATTCACTTGTCATTGTGTATTGAGGGTGCCTTTAAAAAGAACGTCATTTTTCACCCCATGGAAACCAGCGATTTTGAGTTGAGGGCCATCATCAAATTCTTGTTTAAACTCGAGTGGACAGCTTCGCAAATCAGTGAAGCTTTGCAAAGGGTTTATGGAGATGCTGCCCCAAAGAAAACAGCAGTTTATAAATGGATTAACCGTTTTCGAAATGGTAGAGAAGACCTGCAAGATGATCCAAGGGAGGGAAGACCCTCAACCTCGACAAATGAAGAAATGGTAGCCAAAGTGCAGAAATTCGTGGAAGAAGACCGTAGAGTTGCAACTGATCAGGTAGCTACTGCAATGGGCATCTCACATGGCTCGGCATCTTCGATTTTAAGCGAACATCTCGGCCTCAGCAAGCTTTCGGCACGATGGGTCCCAAAAACGTTGCGCCCAGACCAGCTGGTTCAAAGAGCTGATCTTTCGATGGCTTCTTTAAACAAGATCGAAGCTAACGAAGACGAATTTATGGATCGACTCATAACCGGCGATGAGACGTGGATCTACCAATACGATCCTGAAAGTAAGGTACAGTCCAAGCAGTGGCTTCCCCGCGGATCTTCTGGACCAGTCAAATTCAAATCGGAGAGGTCGGCGCAAAAGGTGATGGCCACAGTTTTTTGGGACTCGAAAGGGGTGATTTTGGTAGACTATCTTGAAGGACAAAGGACTATCACGGGAGCATACTACGTAGGAGTTTTAACAAAATTGAAAGAAGCATTGGTGAAAAAACGACCTGGAAAGTTGCACCGAGGGGTCCTTTTTCATCACGACAACGCTCCAGCGCATTCTTCGAAGGTTGTCAGGGCTGTCCTACGAGAATTTCGATGGGAAATCTTACCACATCCACCCTACAGCCCTGATCTCGCCCCATCTGACTTCTTTTGTTCCAAAACTGAAAAACTATCTCAAAGGAGCCCGATTTAGAAGTATGGACGAAGCAAAAATAGCCGTTTCAGATTGGTTCAAAACGAGAGGTGAAGGGTTCTTCAGGGAGGGGTTAAATGGATGGAAACACCGCCTTCAAAAGTGCATGAACTTAGAGGGGAACTATGTTGAAAAATAATTGCTTTACGTTCATATGTTTTCGCTTAATAAAGGATTCTTTGTTTTTTCCGCGTACTTTTTGACTCCCCCGTATATATATATACAGGATGGCGCAAAAATCGCGCATCATAAGAATTTTCAGTGTTGATTAATATTATTTTTTCTTTTAGGTAGGGGATGGCTGCGAAATTAACAATAGACGAGAAGGTGAGCTTGGTTTTACTGCATGGAATATCAGGTACAACAAATCGATGAATCAGTACAGAATTTAAATTCTGTACCGATTCATCGATTTGTTGTACCTGGTATTCCATACATTAAAACCAAGCTCACCCTTCCTCTATTATTAATTTCGCAGCCATCCCCTACCTAAAAGAAAAAGAAATAATATATTATAGTTGACACTGAAAATTCCTATGATGCGCGACTTTTGCGCCACCCTGTATTATATATATATAATATAATATATATATATATATATATATATATATATATATAACGTAAAGAACGACGCTTGTATAGGAGAACATTCCGCGCAAGATGAGAAGAGAGAACGAACAAATGAAAAAATGAGGTAACCACCGGGAATCGAACCCGGGATCTTCCGATTGCCGGTCAGATATGATAACCATTACACCACGGGCCTCACTCGAACAAATGCCGTAATTCCTCTACATACGCGCAGAAACAATGCCCCAAGGGGGCACCTCCCGCATGCCGTATCTATATATACATTTCAACTGCAAAGAACACGCAGTATAAATAACGTAAAGAACGACGCTTGTATAGGAGAACATTCCGCGCAAGATGAGAAGAGAGAACGAACAAATGAAAAAATGAGGTAACCACCCGGGAATCGAACCCGGGATCTTCCGATTGCCGGTCAGATATGATAACCATTACACCACGGGCCTCACTCGAACAAATGCCGTAATTCCTCTACATACGCGCAGAAACAATGCCCCAAGGGGGCACCTCCCGCATGCCGTATCTATATATACATTTCAACTGCAAAGAACACGCAGTATAAATAAGTAAAGAACGACGCTTGTATAGGAGAACACCGCGCAAGATGAGAAGAGAGAACGAACAAATGAATATATATATATATATATATAAAGGGTGTCCGAGAATTATCTGTACAAGTTTTGGCTGTTATTAAAAGTCAACCATGAAGTGTAGAAATTCCAGTGTTGTCCCATTTTACAGAGAATCTCATTAAGTTTTTTGTGATACCAAGTTTTGACAAGTTTTTTAGAAATTCCAGTGTGTCCGAAAATTATCTGTACAATTTCATCTTTTAATAAAATTCTTGATAACACACGTAAAATTCTTAAACAAGATTATTTAGAATCTGTATTTTCAAAAGTTTCTTTTATTAAAGTAACGTTGTTACAAACATTCGATATGTGCACCATCAGTGATTCGCAAAACATCCAATCGATAATCCAAATGTTGCCATGTACGCTGCAGCATATCCACATCAATTCGCTCAATAGCAGCTGTGATTCTTGCTTTTAAATCATCAATGTCTGTCACCCGCGTACAAAAAAGAAAAAACTTGTCAAAACTTGTTATCAGAAAAAACTTAATGAGTTTCTCTGTAAAATGGGACAACACTGGAATTTCTACACTTCATGGTTGACTTTTAATAACAGCCAAAAATTGTACAGATAATTCTCGGACACCCTGTATATATATATATATATATATGTGTGTGTGTGTGTGTGTGTATGTGTGTGTGTGTGTGTGTGTGTAAATGGTTTTCCGCAGGAAATAATTTTTTTTTTAAATTTAAAGATATCACTATGTTTTATAAATTAAGGTATTGATCTTTTAATCTTTAATACTTTATAAATTGACATAATGTTTACAGTAGATATCTGGCAAGCCCTTGACAGCCTAACGACGCTCTCCAGTGTTGCCAAATCTATAATCTTAAAAGGACGACGCCTAAATTCTAAATGTTTCTTTCGGCTAAGATCAATCAAATAAAAGAGTTAATTATAAAACCAAAATTTATAATTTAGTTGCTTCACACCATTAGGACACTAAAATTTTGCAACTTTAATAATAATCTATGGTAACCATGACAAAGGGAGTCTTTCTCGGCATCGTGACGGTTGAAGGAAGTGCCCGAGGCCGCGAGTTAAAAAATCAGTTGTCGCCAGGTGCTTTAAGGGCAAGGGAGTGCCGGTATGATCAACCCTCTAGTCGGTTGATGGGTGCTCTTAGAAAGAGCTTGTCTGTAAAACCCCCTAAAACAAGTGGAGTGAACAAATTTCATATAACTCTGCCCTGTTAATCAATTTTTGTGTGAAGTGCATAATCCGGTGAAATAAACTGTTTAGGATAACGTCTCGTTTTCATAATTTTCACGAAAGCCAAACGATTCTTTCTCTCAACGCATCGAGAAGGAAGGACGCAAAAACCGAAGGGCATGTGTTTGGTGCGGGGTTTCTCCCGGGGTGACATCCCTTCCCCCCGGTGACCCCTGCGGTCGGTAGCGTTATTTTTCACTCAAACTTCAGCTAAATAAAACTCATTTTACCTTTACTTTATATTAAAGAGCATGTCTCTGTCAAGAGTTTTTAAACGCGACAATTATGACTTCCACTGTCATTATAAAACGCAACAAAGTTTTAATATTTAATTTTATGTTTGTTTACAAGATGAATTAAATTACACTTACGTTATATAATTAATAAAAGTCAATAGGCCTTGATCGAAAATCAAAAAGGCCTAAGGAAAAAGGGGAATATGGATAGCCTAGCGCGGGAGAAGAATAAGCCGAGGGCAGAAAGGAAATTTTCCATAAGATGGTCCTAGGAAAAAATTAATTTGAATTTACTGACCTAAGTTCTTCTTAAAAGTCGGCCCAATTTTTCACAAGCTGTGTGGAAATATAGACTAAAAATGACAAGGTAGGGTAAATATGATCTTCTGATGGACTGTGTACGATTTTCTCTCTCTCTCTCTCTCTCTCTCTCTCTCTCTCTCTCTCTCTCTCTCTCTCTCTCTCTCTCTCTCTCTCCCCGACTTCCTTCTCCTCTGCCTGACTGTTACTGACTGACTCTCGCTGACTGACTCTCTCTCACTCACTGACTGTATGTCTCAACCTGACTCTCAATCTGCGCTGCGCTAGAACTTGAATTTTCATTTCGCAATGGGAAAGACACAATCGTACTTCTTTTTTTCGTTTGATTCTGGAGCTTAGAAACAACTTTAAAATACATTAATTTAGGAGTTTCACAAATTCTTAACTGTTTTATATTAGTTAATTGACTTATTTTACCTATTTTACAATATTAAATGATTTTTATATTTATTTCAAGTACGACTTGGAACTAAGATTATTTACGAATACATGAATGGATGAAATCATGGTGTGGCATCACATGATGTATTCTCTCACACCCCATTGGTTGAACAAAAGAATGTCACCTACTCCAGTACAAACACGTTGAGACCTGTTCGAATGTTTTCGTGCAGGTAGTCACATAGCCTTTTCTGGGATTTACTTGAGGCCTACTTGGAATTTATATCCTAACTAATTTACGTTTTTCATTAATGTTAAAATTTTTACTATATTTTATATAATTAAAAATACCCAGTTTCGCAATCCCAACACATGCAGTTGTTCGTAAACACACAGTCAGGTTGGAATCGACCTCAAGCTAGAGAGAAGAACCTGTGAGTAAGCGGTATACACTTGGGCTGTACAGGCAGCAAAGCAACATACTGAGTCACGTAAAAGAAGGGTGGTGTATATAAAGCTATCATTCCGACACACACACACACACACACACACACACACACATATATATATATATATATTATATATATATATATATATATATATATATATATATATATATATATATATATTATTTATGCTCTTCTTGGCATCTAACTAATAACCTCTCTAACAATTTTATTACTTCTTTCTCTCCTCTTTTCCATTCCGACGGCTCAGGTGCCATCTCTTCTCCTGACAAAGCTGAACTTTTCGCTCAAACTTTCGCCTCCAACTCAACCCTGGACGATTCTGGTGCTGTTCTTCCATCTCCTCCTCCCTCTGACTTAATTATGTCTGAAATCAGAATTTCTCTCAAAGATGTTCTTTCTGCCTTATCTGGGTCCAACTCTAGGAAGGCGTACTGTCCTAATGGTGTCCCTCCTGTTGTTCTCAAGGCGAACACTTTCGCCTTTGCCTTTCATCTGGTACTTTTCTTTCCTGCTGGAAGTTCGCTTTGATTTAGCCTGTCCCAAAGAAGGGTGATCATTCTCAACCCTCCAACTATCGTCCAACTGCTTTGATTTCTTGTCTTTCTAAAGTTTCTGAATCTATCCTTAATAGAAAAAATTATGAACACCTCTCTTCTCACAATCTTCTTTCAGATTGTCAGTGTGGTTTCTGCAATGGACGCTCTACTGACGATCTTCTTGCACAGCTCTCTGACTCATGGTCATCCTCCTCTCGGCAATTCGGTGAAACCTTTGCTATTGTGCTAGACATATCAAAAGCTTTTGATAGAGTCTAGCACAAATCTTTAATTTCGAAACTGAACTCCTTCGGTTTCTATCTTCTATCTGTGCCTTCATCTCTGATTTCCTTTCTCGCCGATCAATAGCTGCGGTTGTAAATGGCCACTGTTCTCCCAAAGCTTTTAACGGTGCTGTTCCTCAGGGCTCTGTCCTATCACCTACTCTTTTTCTTTTATTTATCAGTAATAATCTATGAAGTCGCACGTCCTGTCCTATCCACTCCTATGCCGATAATTCCACTCTTTACTTCTCCACCCGCTTCACAAAGCGTCCCTCTCAACAGTCACTCCATGATTCGCGTAGGACGGCTGTGGAACACCTGACCTCTGATCTTTCTGTTATCTCAGACTTGTTGCTTTCACTGCCTCAAAAACTTCAGCTGTTTCTCTATCTGTCTACTGGTCACAGTCTTCCACATGACTATCCCCTTACCTTCAACAATACAGAAATCAATCCTTCCTCTTCTCTCAACATTCTTGGCGTTTCCTTTTCTCGTGATCTTTCGTAGAAAGATCACGTACTCACTTTCCGAAACAGCTTCTAAGAGGTTAGGTGTGTTGTACCGCCTCCGCAGTATCTTCAACCCCACTCAGTTGCTCTCTCTGTACAGGGGTGTTGTCCGTCCTGTAGGGGGGCGCTTATCATGTGTGGGGTGGCTTAACCCACACAGCCCTACTTGAGCGGGTGAGTAGTATGGGCGCAAAAAGGGAGAGTGCAAGAATGTTGCAGAGATAATGATCAATGTTGCAAAAGGGGGTGGGGTGCAAAGGGGGAATGGGGGTATGTTGCAAAGGGGTGTTGGTATGCAATGAAGAAGGAGGGGGCAACAACTCAGTGTTGCAAAGGGAGGAGGGGAATTTTGCAGGTGCAACAAGGGGTCATGTAACTTGGAGGCGGAGTTATCCCCCAAGAGAAAGACAGGAGAAGGAGAGAAAGGAAGAGAGGTGTTCACCTGGCAGGAACCAAATGCATCTTAACACTTCAGCCGACCCACCGCTGTTTTATTAGTTGTAAATCAGCCAGTTGGCTTAGAAGGCGTAAATGGCTTGTACAGGATGAGTTGCCAGATTGTGCTATTTTTTTAATTAAAGCATATATTATTGACTGTTGGCTTAGAAGGCGTAAATGGCTTGATCAGGTTGAGTTGCCGGATTGTGCTATTTATTTAATTAATTCTTAACAGCTGGCTTAGAAATCCGTCAGTAGGTTTAGAAGGCGTAAACAGCCATTTGTGTAATTAATTATCGTCTACAACCAAAAGAATTAAATAAAACAACATTACATCATTCTGTTTATTTAGACAAAATATTGGAAATATATAGAAAATAAATATACATTGGAATGATCAAAAAAATTAAAAATAATAATAGTTTAAGAAATATGAACGAGGAATAGTATATAATCAAAAAATATAAACCGTCAATATAACAGTACAGGAGAAATATATATATATATACACACACACACAATTATATTATGGAATATATAGGAAATAAATATACATTGGAATGATAAAAAAATTTTTTAAAATAATAATAGTTTAAGAAATATGAACGAGGAATATGTATATAATAAAAAAATATAACCATCAATATAACGGTACAGGAGAAATATATCAGGTGTCGTGAATTACCTTTTTAATCATTCTTTTAATTACTTATTTACTTTACTTTCTACTCTTTGATCAATTTCTTTTCTACCATTTATCATTCTCTTTACACGCTTGCACTCGTCTTCGCTATAAATGCTTTATGAATATGGTAGCGTGGTCGTTTCGAAAACCGTTACAACACAAAGGGGGAAGGGGGTTCATTAACACTCTTTTTCAACGCTTGTTAACACTTTATTTAATTCCGAAAATGCTTTCATTAATTTGGGGGGATGCGAGTGGGAGATTTTACTATAATATTTTACGTCGGAGAGGGGCACAAAACAAACAATTTAATTCTAAGGTGCCATGGCCACACCTTACCCTACGACCCTGCCTGAATGACTGACTCTTTTTGGGGGTAGTCCGCTCTCTGGGCCTCTGTTCAAGATTGCCAACTCTTCCAATTTTAAACAATTACAATCTAACAAACATACTTTATCGTAATTTCACAATTATTAGTAAACAATTTATATTAAACATTATAATCTTAATTAAACAAAAATTAATATTCTTAACTAGGCATTACTGCACTCGTCATCCCATAAGTAATGTCGTTTTTACGATAGATTAAGTTTAAACTAGTCCTACTCGGTTTAAGCATAAATTTTCCGAAGGTTATATCTAAGAGGAGATCTATCGTGTTTCGCTACATACTTTACAGACCTTGACCAGTGAAGACGTGTTTTGCTTTATGTGAACCCCTCATAAACATGGCGATATCAGAAGAGCATATCCGGCATATAATGCTTTACGAGTTCAAAAAAGGGAATAGTGCTACTGAAGCAACGCGAAACATTCAGGACGTTTATGGCAACGATATTCTGCATGTGAGGAAATGTCAAAGATGGTTTCAAAAGTTTAGGAATGGTGACTGCTGTTTAACAGATGCAACACGCTCTGGACGCCCTGCTGAGTTTGATGATGACCTGCTGTTAGCCGCACTTGAAGAAGACTATTCAACAACTGTCGAAGAATTGGCCCAGAAACTCAATTCATCCCCGTCCACCATCCATCGACATTTGCAACAACTCGGGAAAGTGCCTAAGTTAGGAAAATGGGTGCCACATGAATTGTCGGTCGACAATCTGAGGGTGCGGGTAAGCATTAATTAGCACAGCTCTTCATTCCCGTGAACTCCAAGATCCGTTTTTGCACCGTTTAGTGACTAGTGATGAAAAGTGGATACTGTACCAGAATGTTGAGCGCCGTCGACAGTGGGTTTGTGCCGGAGAACCAGCGACACCACAGCCAAAACCAAATCTTCACCCTCGGAAGGTGTGTTTAGTGTTTGGTGGATAAAGGTGGTGTAATACACTTTGAAACCTTACCACACAACCAACCAATCACCGCTCAAGTCTACTGTCAACAACTGGATCGATTGAACACTGCACTAAAAGAAAAGAGACCTTCTTTGGTTAATCGGAAAGGAAGCGTGTTCCACCACGACAACGCACGTCCTCATACCGCTCGCATCACTTCTGCAAAAATTGAGGAGCTTGGGTGGGAAAAACTTCCACATCCTCCATATTCTCCAGACCTTGCGCCTTCAGATTATCGTCTCTTCAGGAGTCTGCAAAACTATCTTGACGAGAAACAGTATACTTCTTTAGATGACCTGCAGACCAGTCTTTGTACGTTTCTTGCCTCAAAACCGCCTGAATTTTATAAACATGGCATTGAAAAGCTTGTAGAACGTTGGCAGTGTCATTGATTCTGATGGAAAATATATATACTAGATTAAAAAGTTTCAGTTGAGTTTTTTTTTTCCTTCAAATTCCGATCTAAAAAAACGACATTACTTATGGGGTGACCTGATATATACACACACACAATTATGTTATGGAAATATATAGGAAATAAATATACATTGGAATGATCAAAAAACAATATAAAAAAATCAAAAATAAGAAATATAAAACCTATAACCATCAATATAGCAGTACAGGAGAAATATATATACACACACAATTATGTTAAATAAATAAATACATACACTTTATCTTCTACCGCAGAAAATCAAAAATAAGAAATAAAAAACGTATAACCATCAATATAGCAGTACAGGAGAAATATATATATACACAATTATGTTAAATATATTGAAAATAAATACATTTCACGTAGAAAAAAGTGAAGTTTTTTTGCACATTTCACTTTGTTTTACTGCGCAATACACTAAACTCACACGTAATCCAGTCTACAATTACATCGTTATTGCTCTGCATTACGCAGTATACGCGGTTTAATAATATTTCACCGCTGAAGGTATAAGGAAACCTATACTCTATATAAATGGCCTTCATATCGTTCAGTACTATTTTTGTGCCCACTTTACATCCGGTTGGCAAGTTATCTTTAAATACGCCTAGAATACAATCAAAAGCACGCACAAAGCGTTCGTCGTTAGCCACAACGTCAAATACAAGTTTATTAACAAGCCTTTCCAATCGAGGGTTTATTTCAACCGACCCGAGCTTTTCAATCGTGAACTCTTCGTCACACTGCATAGCGACAGTTGAAATAATCTTCTAAGTCGTTACGACAGCTGCTCATTATATAAAGAAATAGTTCTTCAGGGTGAACGGTGTAAGTGAGCTCAGCCCTGTACCGATCAAGTGCTTTGTACCAAAGCTCATGATATTTCAAAGAGTCTAAACTTTTTAAATAAGCGTCCAGCTCTAGACCATTCTCACCTTGTTCAGCCCTACAGTCGGTAAACCCATCGAGCAGAGCGGTGTATGCGTATTCAAGAACCGTATCAAAATAAAGCATATCCATAACGCGGAATCCGACGATTTCAAACATTCTGTCCAGGATGAAACGGTTTCGCGTAGGGACAAGAGCGTTATTATCAGAAGCATTCTTCCACATCAGCCGTATATCAATGCCTGGCTGATCGTTATTTATACACAACGTACAAACAACGGCATATGAGGGGGTGTCACTAATCTGCTCTCTTCTTGTACCTACACCTGTAGGAATTTTATAACGATCTTCACTCCACTTCTCAACTATCACGAAGATTCTATTCATCTCCTCAACAGACACTTAAATAAACAACATTCCGTTTGTTTGTTTGTCTACATCCCGTTTCCAGTACATAGTTAACGGCACCGGATTTACCCCTGAACACGCGCAACGACTTCGTCACGGACACATCGTACACGGCATTGAGAATGCTGCTCAAAGGAAATTCCATCGTATTCGAGGAGCGCACGTCCACTCGGTTCAAGCTCTGAGATAACTATGAGCCACATGCAACGCATCGGCTCGATGGGAGGAGTGAGTCACACCATAAGCTAATGAAACGTGTACGACGCTGTTCCAACATGAATCGTTGTACCCCATTATATTGGGCAGGTGTTTTGAGAAATTTTCCGATAAATGAAGTAATATCGGTTTTAATGTTTTATCACTCCCACTCCCCCGAATACGCACCAGACATTTTTGCAAAGGGGGATTTTCACGAACTAAACACATTTTATAACGGTTTTAATGTTTTATCACTCACCACACGTTCATTTCCACAAACTAAACATCTTCACATTCCGGCGCTCTATTTGAGAGGAACATATGCCCATATTTTTCCTTTTTGTTTAACAAGCGATACTCGTCTCTAAAGTCTGTTAAAAACTCACACAGGGCATTAGCCACAACCTCACAACAAACCTCGTCATGATATATATTAATACAGTGATAAAAATACTTAAGATTCTCCATGATAACGAGATTTACATTCTCAGTCGTAGGGCACGAGTACTCGGTATGATGCAACATGACATACTATCGCTTGTCACACCACTCATCAACAAGACTCACTATCCATATCCGTTGCTTCTCTTCTGCACGTGTTTCTTTTACTTCACGGTATATGTAAGCTTTTATAAAGTGTAGTCCTACAACATAGTTCAATACATCACTTGTCCCACGAAATCCTACAATGCTCTCACCAGAATAGCCATAGAGTATTTGTACATCTTGCTTCTTCGCAAGATCCCCCTCGCAACATTCCCCTCTCCCCCTTGGCAACATTGAACTGTTGCATAACCCCCTTCATTGGATACCCCCACC